>CM053586.1:258365230-258393278 GCA_028646515.1 Pseudochirops corinnae
TAGATTCTCATATATTTTATAATGTCTACAATAACTTTAAGTGGGATTTCTCTTTCTATCTCTTGCTTTTGGATGTCATTAGAGATATATGGGAATGCCGCAGACTTATGTGGGTTTATTTTATATATTGCAACTTTGCCAAATATGCTTATTATCTCAAGTAGTTTTTTATTTGATTCTCTAGGATTCTCTAAGTATATCATCATATCATTTGCAAAGAGTGATAGCTTAGTCTCTTCTTTGCCTAATTTGGTTCCTTCAATTTCTTTTTGTTCTCTTATTGCTACCACTAACATTTTTAGTATCAAATTGAATAAGAGGAGTGATAGTGGACATCCTTGTTTCACCTCTTATCTTATTGGAAATGCTTCTAGCTTATCCCCATTACATATAATACTTGCTGATGGTTTTAGATTGGTGCTACTTATTATTTTAAGGAAGACTCCATTTATTCCTATACTTTCTAGCATTTTTAATAGGAATAGGTGTTGTATTTTGTCAAAAACCTTTTCTGCATCTATTGAGATAATTATATGGTTTCTGCTAGTTTTGTTGTTGATGTGGTCAATTATACTGATAGTTTTCCTGATATTGAATCACCCTTGCATTCCTGGAATAAATCCTACCTGATTAAAGTGTATTATTCTCATGATGAGTTGCTGTAGTCTTTTTGCTTATATTTTATTTAGAATTTTTGCATCTATATTCATAAGTGAAATTGGTCTGTAATTTTGTTTCTCTGTTTTGTCTCTTCCTGATTTAGGTATCAGTACCATATTTGTGTCATAAAAAGAATTTGGTAGGACTCCTTCTTCTCCAATTTTCCCGAATACTTTATAAAGTATCGGAGTCAATTGTTCTTTAAATGTTTGGTAGAATTCAATAGTAAAGCCATCTGGCCCTGGAGATTTTTTCCTAGGAATTCTCTTCCTCCTCATCTCCATATCCTGGCTTCCCTCAAGTCCTAGTTAAAATCTCACCATTTCTAAGAAGCCTTTCCTGATCTCCCTTAGTAAGAATATCTTCCTTCCATTTGTTATTTTCATTTTGTCCTGTATATATCTTGCTTGTACATAGTTGTTTTCAAATTGGGGTATAGGATGTAGTTAGGGAAAATTAGTACCTCTGGTGTGAGGGCTGCCAGGCCCTTTCCAAGGCTGCTTTCTACCTTTGGTGTACACCTGATCCACCCAATGTTCACCTGTGGCTTCAAGAAACTGTAGCAAACATGTACAGAAGCCATATTCTGTAAACCCTTTCAGCAGAATGGCTAAAACAGGTTGAGGGTGATTGAGGGGTCTCAAACAGCAATAGCAATGGTTACTTACTACTGAAGACTTGTGTGAGTCATGACTTTCATATCACCAACACTGTCTTCCATTTACCTACACTCAATGAAACTTTGTGAATGTATCCTTGCAACAGACAGTGGCATTTAATAGACTATGTCATTGTAAGGATAAGAGACAGACAAGATGTGAAAGTGATGAAGGTGATATCTGGTGCAGAGTGCTGGACTGATCAAAGACTTATCCTTTCCAAGCTGAATATTCACATTAAACAAAAACAATGGCCCCAAGGCAGGATAATTACCAGAAGACTTAATGTCAACAGATTAGGGTGCTTCTCCAAGCAGTAATAGTTCATTACTAGCTTGGAAGGAAAGCTGGGGCAACAAACAGTTGGCAACAGTGGTGAAGAAAAGGAGTAGGCAGTTTTGGTATACAACGCTGCATTTACTCATCTTGCTAAGAACACTTGCAAACAGCAAGATTAGGCTGACAAAAATAATGGGGAAATTCAGAAGCTGCTAAATGAAAAACATGAACTCCACAGGGTTTGCCATCAGGCTGCTTCAATCATCTGTAAGAAGGTAGCATTTAACTCCATCAAAAGTAAAGTGCAAGTGAAGCTTAAAAAGATATAGGATTCTTGGCTTAGTCAGAAGACAGATGAAAATTCAATTTTATGCGGATAGTTACAACACAAAGCATTTTTATGATACCCTGAAGGCTATATCTGGACCAAAGACATAGAGTGCATCTCAACTACTTGGTGCTAATGAAGTCACATCAATTAGTAATGAGGAAATTATCCTGGAGAGATGGATTGGGCACTTCCATAGTGTAACACTGTCATCAATCAATGCAAAGTTAATCTCTTTCTAGCTGAATTTCTAATTGAAGAAGAGGTTTTGAATACCATAAGACTTCTCCGACATGGCAAAGTACTTGGTACTAATTCTATTCCAGTTGAGATTTATGAGGCAGGGGGTCTACTGCTCATACAAAAACTGACTGAAATTTTCCAAGTTACATGGCAAAAAGAGGTTATCCCCCAGGAATTGAAGGATAGCTCCATTGTCCATCTGTATAAAGCTAAAGGAAATAGATTGTCTTGTAACAATCATGGAGGCATTTTTCTTAGTTTTGTAGGCATGATTTTTGATAGAATCCTTCTTAGTAGGCTGATCCTTCACCTGGAAGATGGCCATCTACCTGAGAGCCAGTGTGCCTTCAGAAATGGCATTGGTATTAATTGTTAGGCCAAAATTAGCACAACCAGCAGAGAATCGATCCATACTTTGTTGCATCTCAGCCTCAGAGTTGACATTCAGTGCACAATCATCTGCAAACAAAAAAAATCATGCACCAACTTTCCCTCCACTTTAGGATTGGCTTGTAGCCTTTTCAAGTTAAATAATTTACCATCAGTACAGTATCTAACCTTGATGTTGTTTTTATCCTTGTTGAAGGTATCTGATGACATTGCTGAAAACATCATGTTCAAAAGCATGGGAGCAAGTACTTGCCCTTGCTTTGATCCATTGGTGATTGGGAAAGTGTGAGAGTATCATCCACTATCCACAACACCGAGATTCTTTCTCAAGCTAAACTGCCATGTCTTCAAACTCTTCTGCAGAGAGCACAATTCAGATGGACTGGCCATGTTGTTTGAATGCCAAACATACATTTGCTTAAAAGTCTATTTTACAGAGAACTCATGCAAGGCAGGTGTTCACATGGTGGTCAGAAGAAATGATACAAAACACTCTCAAAGTCCCTCTGAAGAACTTTGGAATTGATTACATGACATGGGAGACACTGGCACAGGATTACCAAGCATGGTGTGCCTGCATTAAAGAAGGAGCTGCGCTCTATGCATGAAGCAGAATTGTAGTAGCTAAAAAAAAAATGAAAAAATTTTGATGCACAAATTCAGAGACATCTCCATTCCAGATGTTCATATAGACTATTTGTGCCCAACCTATGATAGAACCTTCTGAGCTTAAATTGGTCTAATCAGCCACAGTCAGACAAACTGCACCTCAACTCCAACTCATGTCATTTTGGTCCTCTCCGAGAAAAATGCACAACAACCAAGTTGTTTTCATGTTGTCTCTCCTACTAAACTTAAAAGCAAGGACTGTCTTTTGCCTTTCTCCATATCTTCAGGGCTTAATACAGTGCCTGGAACATACTAGGTGCTTAATAAATAAATATTTGTTGATGGAAGGAAAAGGAGGAGGAGGAGAAAGAGAAGAAGGAGAGAGAGAGACAAAGAGAGAGAGAGGAAGAAAGAAAGAAAGAAAGAAAGAAAGAAAGAAAGAAAGAAAGAAAGAAAGAAAGAAAGGAAGAAAGAAAGGAAGGAAGGAAGGAAGGAAGGAAGGAAGGAAGAAGGAAGGAAGGGAGGAAGAAGGGAAAGAGGACTAGGAGGAGGAGGAGGAAGAGAGAGGAGGAGGAGGACAAGAAGGATGAAGACAAGGACAAGGAGGAGAATAGCTAGCACTTATATAGTACTTTAGGGCAGTGGTTCTCAACCTGTGGGTTATGTTCAATTTTTAACAATAAAGATACATCCTGCATATCAGATATTTACATTATTATTCATAACAGTAGCAAAATTACACTTATGAAGTAGCAATGAAAATAATTTTATGTTGGGGGTCACCACAACATGAGGAATTGTATTAAAGGGTCATGGCATTAGGAAGGTTGAGAACCACTGCGTTAGGATTTACAAAGTACTTTACATATGTTATCTCATTTGATCCTTACAACAAACCTCTGAAGTAGATTTTATTATTATCTCCATTTTACCAAAGGAGAAACTGAGGCCCCAGAAAGATTAAGTGACTTGTCCAAGGTCACACAGCTGTTAACTATTTGAGGTATGCTTTAAATTCATGTCTTCCTAATTCAAAGTTCAGCACTCTATCCACTGCACCATTAAATAAATTTATTTATTGTATAAATAAGACAGGTGCTGCCCAAATAAGCCATAGACATGATTAGATTAGAGACTCACATAAGAAGGACTAACATGCCATACTACATTTCCATTAAAAGCCTACATTTCATAAGTTTGTCCATACATCTGTGCAAGAATATTGTAAATTTAATTTTTTTAAAACCACAATTCTGATGGCAGGTGTGAGGAGCTTAGTTTCACAGATGATATTGACTCAGAAATCAATTAATTGGACAATACAAAATAAGAGAGAATGATGCCAGTCTAACATTTATTAAGAATGCTATAGTTGACAAAGAGAATGGAGATCATGTTTGTCCTATAACTACATCTTGCAGCAATGACACTTTTCTGGAGGTGTCTCACAGTCCACCACGGACAATTTTCTTTAGGCTTTAGCAATGTTTTCTGTTGTTTAAAGACACACATTAATTTAAAGTTTTCCCCCATTTTCTCTGCAAATTACAGCATTCAGATGAAGTGGCAGCTGCTGTAATTAAGACACAGTTAATTGCCTATCCCCTTAATTGCAATGATAGGATTTTGACAGTTTGGTAAATAAGAATTGTTTGGTTTTCTCTGGCAAACCAAGCTTCAGTCTGGTCTTCCCTAGTAAATGCTGAGTAACCAGGATTCTGTGACAAAGGAGTCATCAGATGGAAGAACCAGGGAACAGACACATCCTATAACGTTACAGTTATTTCAAGTGCCTATCATTGTCAGGCATGTTTCTGTATTTGTACATATGCATATATATACACATATGTATGATGTATGTATATGCATATGTGTGCACATGTACACATATATGTGTGTGCATACTTATGTATATGCATGTGTAGTTGTGTGCATTGTGTATATAAACACATGTCCATATGGGTGATATGTATACATATTTATATATATTTATAGCTCATGAATTCCTGCTTGTTTCCCACTAATGCCATCATTAAGGATGCCCCTCAGTGCATACATAGACATCTGTCTCATAAAAATTGTATATAGTTGGAAAAGGAGGCATATAGGTCTGTAGTTATTAATGTTCTTTCTGTTACCTTATTTTGGTACTAATAAGGTTAGAGATGTTTTTCTACGTCTTTGGTACCTTCTTCTCTTTCAGATAATTCAAGAACTGATCCTTGAACCTTCTCACCACTGAGTCACCTACAGAACAGATTTTCTCCATGTGTACTTGTAATCTGGCTGCCTTTCTAATCTATGTTCCTTTTAGTGCTGTTTCTGCCTCCCCTGTAATCACATCTGTTATGTTACAATTCAAATGAGCTGGTTCTACAGTGCCTGACAATAATAACAGTTCATTACAAAAATTTCTGCAGATATTTCTTACTTTCCCTCTTGTCCTCCTGCTATTATCTTTAATTGCACAAAAGGCTACCTCTTTAACATCAAATGATGGAAAGAATGATGCAATGAACACATGGAGATTGTTGTTTATTGATAGTGAAAAAAATTTTAATTTAGTACTGCAAGCAACACCTTAAGGAGGTCTCTTCCTACAAGGCGTCACTCATCTATACAGCAAAATTAATTCAAGAATTCTTGATATAACAGAAATAATCTAATTCAACAACCCTGTGGATCACAAAACAAGGAGATGGATGTCCAAGAAAGGTGGTCAACACTGTGATGGAGGAGATGAAGCTTAGAATTCAACCTGAAAAGTTTTCCTATGAAGGGTGAGGTCTTTGAGATGTTTCCATTAGCAAATGGCATTTTTCTGGTTGCATCAAGCCCAGGAACTTTGTGGTCTCCTAGAAGAGATCTGTAATCAGTTGAAAGAATTTGGCTTTACCATCCACACAGTAAAAACCACGTGGATGAAGAATTTCTATTGCTTAGATTATTACATGCAGCTAGAGGGACAATCTACAGAGTTTGTCCATCATCCTGTACATCTGAGAATGACACAAATGGACAAGCTGGACTCAGAATTAAGCGAGAGGAAGAGTAAGGGCTGGATTGCCTCTAGAAAATTGCAAAGGTAGGGGGGCTAGATGGTGCAGTGAATAGAGCATCGGCCCTGCAGTCAGGAGGATCTGAGTTCAAATCCAGCCTCAGATACTTGACATACTTGCTATCTGTGTGACCTTGGGCAAGTCACTTAACCCCAATTGCTCTCCAAAAAGAAAAAAAGAAAAGAAAATTGCAAAGGTCCTTTAATACCATGAAATTTCTCCTGGAAGCAAAGGCTCATCTTTTAAAAACCAGCATCCTTGGTTGTTAGATGACTGTAAGACATGGTCTTTAAAAAACCAAAAATTGATATCATAAAGAGGTTGAGATGTGTGTTGTGATTATGAGCCTACTGTAATTAATAACAAATAAGAAACTTTGAAGAAAAACAGGAGTAAAGGCCATTATCAGGGAAATATATTATTAAAAGAGAAAATGGCCTGCTCACATGATGAGGGTGAAGGATAACAGGGACATCCTAACACTCCACTGGTATTGTCACAATGTCCAGAGGAAGCAAGGAAGGCTCCCCCTGTGGGAAATTTAAGGAATGACATGGATGAGAGTCACACAGTATGGGCTAGAATGAATGGTTGTGCTTTGCATTCTTGAAAGGAATTTCAGTGCCTCCCTGACCCTCCTTAGTCCGTCATATGTTTTGTGCTTTCCTTACTAGCATTCTCTGTACTTAGCAAGTTCTTCGCCCTATCACTGTCTGTTGTAATCCTACCCATTTGAAAAAACAAGCTCAAAGCCTGTGTTAACCTTTTCCTGATCCACCCTGTCAGAAATTCTATTTCCTTCTTTGGTCTTCATATATCACTTATCGTGTTCTATTTTATGTTATACTCATCTGGGTGGATGTCTCCTGTCCCTTACTAGATTCCAATTTCCTTGAGGAAGAGAAGCATGCCATTTATTTTTATGTCCCTTGATGCTCTGGACACTGCTCTGCCTACAAGCAGAGGCTTAATAAAATGTTCTTGGACCCCCAAAATAACAAGATTATTAATTCATCCATTCATTCAATAATTTTTTTCACTGTACCCTGACAATTCTCCAAGACTACAAGTTATAGAGGAATCTCCAGTCTCAATCAGTGGAGGGAGTTTCCATGCTAGGAATTCCTTAGCCAGATGGCATCACAGGTCCAGATAATAGTAACTCCCATTTAAATACTGTTTTCTAAGTTTACAAAGTGCTTTGTATATATTAGCTCATTCAATCCTCATAACAACCTTGTGAAGTAGGTGATGAGAATGTGATTGTCCCCATTTTACATATGAGGAAGGAGACCCAAAGAGTATAAGTGACTTGGCTGAAGTCACACAATCACTGCACTAGGTCAATTGTTGTTTGTCCTGGTTCTCGAAGAAGACATGACCTCGGGGAGGTGATGCCATGACTTGCAAATGAATTGGATTTAAGTGAGGAAGGGCTGTGCAAACTCAACAGCCTCACTTTCTCCTCCAGAGCCATCTGGGTGCAGTGGCCAGATATAGATCAGGACGACTGGAAATGACAATAGGTCATGAATGAATTGTCCACAGCTTTACCTTAAGTTAGTCTCTCTGGGGGTACTTTTGGATAATACATCAGAGGAATGATCAAAGCCATCCTCTCTTGGAACATCAAAGATGGACTAAAGTGACCTAAATATTCTCTTATTTACAGCTTTTAGGCATCTAAAAGTCATACAGGTTTAAACATGACCTCTTCTCCCTGGGCCTGAATCTCCTTGGTATGATTCCAACTGAAGCATCTGTTTAGCTGCTGGTTTTAACACAGTCTAGCATGGGACTTCCAGAAACCTGTCTACTTACTGGTTATGTGTACTGTTTCATTAAGAATTGTTTAATTAGGAAAAGTAAGATTCAGCAGGGCTGGCAGCTCCTGGCCAGAGTCTGACTTTTAGCAGCCTTGATCCTGACTTTCCACTTTAGTCATCTTGGGCCTCTTGGGTCATGAAATACTCTCTATGTGTCTATTTTCTCATACTGCATTACAGAATGATTACTTTATTGTCTCAGCTTTTATTAATATTCTTTATTTTAAATCACAGTAGTTCCCTGTGTGGATAATTCTGTTTTGCTCTCCTCTACTTATAAATATATTTGACTACTTAACAATGGAGTATTTTCAATTTTGTAGCTATACTATGATCAGAATGGGAGGGTGGGGGTGGGTCAGGGTTCATTGGAGTGTAGGCAAGAGAAAACTTCAAAGCCAGAAAGACCTGGGTTTCATTCTGCCTCTGATGCATACAGTGGGGATGACCTTGAGCAAATCTTTTAATCCCACTCTTCTACTGACCTCCTTCTCTTCCCATGCTGTTGGAGAGAAGGCATTGACCTGCATTAATAGAAGAATTTCTCTCACTGTTCTCTATACCAATAAAACCACAGACCCAAGCCCTACTTCTATTGTCAGAAAGTCATTCTGAGAGGTCAGAGAAATGCCTGTAAAACAGTGGAGCTGGAAAGGATGTGAGGCGTTATCTACTCTGATTTTCTTGCTCCTTATTTTAACCTACTGACAGTTTTGGGCAATGGTATTTCAGGAATGAGGGGTGATGTATTTGAGCCAAATCATGATCCCCATTCCCTTTTCAAATCCAAATTCCAACAGAAATCCTATCTCCTCCCCACTCTGCTTCTGTTAAATTTCTGAGAAAATCTACCCTAGTGCCTAATCTCCATTCCACAAACGGAACAATGCATTATGGTCCCAAGCAGACTTCATAACTAAGAATAGCAGTTCTGTTTAAAATATGCACATAATATAGCCACATGTTTCTATTTCCTGTAATCCACAATACTTAATCTGGTGATATTGCCTTATATTTTCTGATGGAAGTTTTTAAAGTCTGTAAATCAGTGTTTATATAGGTGAGTGGGATGGAGAATGATTAATGAGTCATTCATTCATTCAAAAGACATTTACAAAGCATCTATTATGTGCAGAGCACGGAGACCAAGAGAATTACAAGACTGAAATAAGCCACTGTTTCTGTCTTCAGGGAGCTAAAAGTCTATAAAACCCAAAGATTATAATATATAACATTTTATAAGTGCATTAAAGAGTTGCAAAACAAAGTCCTCTCTGAAGTCTGAGGGAGATCATTGCTGACCAAGAGGGTAAGGGAAGGCTTCATGGAAGAATGGAAATCAATGTTACCCTTTAAGGGATGATTAAGAAAGAATTCAACAGGTAAAGAGGTAGAGGGAAGGTAACTTAAGGAATAATTTAGGAGGGAAGACAAAGATAGCAGTAAGAGGGGATGTAATGGAGTCTTGTTTTGCTCTCACAAAAGTTATTGGAAGATAATCAATGGCTGTGGGGAAGCTCTTGCTTATCTTACTTTACTAAAACCCTGACCTTCCTGGAACAAAGGCCAGAGGGAACTAGAAAGGTGGGGGTGTGGCGCACAGCTCTGACCTTAGAAGAGAAGAGGTCAGGTCCTGTCCGGTGTCAGATATCCTCACTACCATACCTCTGTAGTCTACATATAATCTGCATATGTTAAGTGAATGTAGAATATATAGAAGGAAATAAAGTGAGGAATATGAGGAATTTGACTGACCTTTGAGAAATTTGACTATATATATAGAGAGAGAGGTAAATAAAGTAAGGAATTTGAGGGACTTAATTAACCCAAAGTCCACCAGGAACGATAGAACTTGTAGACCCTCACTCCTGCCTTGGTATGAGTACAGGCGTGTCCCTAGTGAGCACCACACCTGCTTCCTTGCTGGAAGCAAAAGTAAACATTTTCTTCTGCATACTCTGTTTCTGAGTTTTTTCAGTGATAAGAGGCTTGTCATCTTAAGGGGTGCAGCATGTGAATCTTCCTAAGGGTCCCCCAAAAATGAAAGCATTGGGCAGTGGAAGCTTGTCCAGTCTAACTCCCTGACCCTACCTGGAACTCCTGTGATCCCCACAGCGACACTGAGGGGCATCCTGCATGGATCTTCTCAAGGGCCCCCAAGAAAGCAGTCAGCTACAGAAGCTCTGGTTTCACTTCTTGACCCTACCTGGAAGTCCTGTGATACCCACCGCTGTGTTGGTCTTCCTAAAGGGCCCCCAGGGAAACAGAAGTTTCAGGTTCACTCCCTGACCCTACCTGGGAGATTCTGTGAATCCCAAAAGCTAAAGTCAAGGAAGTCAAGAAGACTGCCCAAGAGAGAGTAGGATCCTATCTTAATCCGGAAAGGATCTCAAAAACTACCTAGTCCAACATTCTCATTTAACAGTTGAGGTAACCAAGACTTAAAGAAGTATTTGACTAAGATCACTCAGGTAATAAGCCTTAAAGATAAGGTTTGAACCCCAGGTCATCTGCAACAAGAGCCAGTGCTTTTTTTCAACTGTATCAGCCCATATAGAGAGAATTGAGAACCATGGACAGAGTCCTGGGAAATAAAAGAGAAGACAACAGAGTACTTACTGAGCAGGAAGAGAACCAAGAAGATGGAAGTTTGGCTGAAGCAAAGAAAAAGGCAATCATTGGTAGCAGCATTTGCTGTAGGGATGAAGAGATGAAAAGAAAAGAAAAACTCTCCTGGTTTGGCTTTAAGGTGGCCTTTAACAGAATGGTATGAAAGAGGGACAAACAGATTTTTAAAAATTGAGAAAGAGTAGCTGGTAAAGAAATGGGGGTGGGGGAACCCCGGAACATTGAATTTAAACAACTTTTCAGGAAGTACAGCAATAAAGTAAGAGATGAAACAATAGTTTGTTAGGATAAAAAAGAATCAAGGGGGATGGATTTTTGGTATTATTTTTCAGGATAAATTTTTTTTTAAGTACATTTGTAAATGGAGGAGAAGGCAGAGGGGAGATAAGAGATTAAATGCTAAAAATGAAGGAGTGGTTGTTAGTACAAAGTCCTAAAGGAGAAAAGATGGAATCAGGGGTGGAAGTGGAGAAATCAGTCATCTCCTCATGGCTTATCATTAAAATCCTCCTTTAAAGCCAATTTCCATCCCCCCAAATTGGGGCACAAAACATATACATAACTATTCATCACTTAATATTTTCAAGAGGAAAATACCATTAAGCATCCAAATTTTCTCACAGACCTCTTATTCCCAACCCATGAAACATTCTATGGAAGAAAGTTTAGGAAATGCTGCTCTAGAACACTCTTGGCTATATTTCATCTATGTTTCCTCTTTCACAATAGGATTTCAGTAATGGATAGGAAATTGGTCCTAATAGCTTTTCTGTCCAGAGTAATCAGAAAGACACCAAGAGCATGCTGTCCCAAGACTTGTCGTAGTAGACTAACTTTTCAATCAATTAACAAGCATTTATTAAGCCCCAACTATGTACCAAGTACTGAGCTATCTGTTGGGGATATACCTAGAAAAGCCCCTGCCCTCAAGGAGCTAACATTCTAAGCCCCACTGTCTATCTGAGGTACTTCATAATACCTCAGTTATGATGTAAATGGTTAATTCTGATCACCGTAAGGAAAGTTTTCTGTTTCACTGTTGGATTTCTAAAACTAGGGATCTATGATACTACTGTTCTCTTAATGCTGCTTTTTTTCTTTTCATCATCTAGGGAGGGCAGATTTTCCTCTCACCTTGAAACCAACTTAAACAGGTAACTAACAGTTGTTGACTACAAAACCTGACCTCCCATAAAAGTAAATATTTCTGAAAACTCACCAAATTTGTACAAATTGAATCCTATTTTAAATGCTGTAAAGTAAGGGGCCTGATGAATGAAAGACCTGGGTTCAAATCCAATACATAGTGACTGTGTCCCTGGACACACTCTACCTCTCAATGCCCCAAGCAGTTCTTTAAAACTACAAACTGCAAAGCTGGTACTAAACTACATTGGTGGACAGAGTTTCCTCCTTGTCCTATACATTTAAAACCCACAGGATCAAGGGTCTGAACCAAAAAAAAAAAAAACTGGGCATAGAAAGTAGAGGAGATGGGTTGCTATTTAAAGGAATCTTATAGTAAATAATTTTAGAAGGCAAATAATTATTGTCTGAGCTTCAAAGGGTGGATTCCATGATCTCTAAGGTCTCTACTAGGCATGTCTATGAACCTATAATCTATGAATATCTAGGGGTGGATGGGTGGTTCATGGGTCTGGGTCAGTCTCTCATTGTGACTCATAATGCTCCAAAGACCACATGCAACATGCACATAAAACTCCCCAAAAACTAGATGACAAAAGTTGTGCCATTACACTTTATCAGAAGGATATTAATTGGGCTTGCACTTGAATTTCTTTCTCTAGAGAAGTATGGAAAGTGGTAGAACTGGGAGTCAAATATGGTCAATATACTTCCCACTCAATACACCATATTGTATCAAATCAGTTACTAGCCAGAGTTATTTTAATCACATTTTGGAAAGAAAACACTCAAGCCTTTTTCTAGTCACCAAGAAGCTAATCTAGCAAGACTACTCCTGGTGGTTAGAGGCAGCACAAAAGATATTAGACCTGGAATCCAATCCAACCTCAAAAACTTACTGTCTGTGTGACCTTAGACAAATCCCTTAACCTCTGTGTGTCTTAGTTTCACTGTAAAATGGGGATAAATACTAGTAGTGCCTATTTCCTAGGGTGGTTGTAAGGATCAAATGAGATAATGTTTTTAAAGCACCCAGCATATTTTAAATTGTGTCTGGCTCTTTGTGACACCATTTGGAGTTTTCTTGGCAAAGATACTACGATGGTTTGCCATTTTCTTCTCCAGCTTGTTTTTACAGATGAGGAAACTGAAGCAAACAGGGTTAAGTGAATTGCCCAGGGTTACACAGCTAGTAAGTATCTGAAGTCAGATTCAAACTCAGGAAAATGAGTCTTTCTGACTCCAGGCTCAGTACTCTATCCACTGCACCACTTTGTTGCCCATACCCTGGCACTTTAGTAGGTGCTATATAAATGCCACCTATTATCATTATTAATTAGAATGTATCCCCTAATCACTCTTCAAACTCTACTCCTGTGCCTCAGACAAAGATGCAGCACACTCAGAGGCAAAACAAAAACAATGCAGCAATTAAGAGCAATTGTGGAAACAACCATGGACAACCAAACTGGACTTAAAGAAAAATTGTTTCAGTTGATCACAGAAATTAAATACTGCTCCCTAAATGGCCCTGAATTTATCTAAAATAGTTAGATTAGATTAGGGTCCTAAGATTATGATTCCAAGACCTTGTTCTGTCCTTGGATCTAGCGACAATGACCTCCTTGCTTCACCCACTGGCTTCCCTGGATTTCTTCCAGACTCAGCTCCAATCCCACCCTCTTCAGGAAGCCTTCCCTATCCCTCCCTTGTAAGTTCCTTCCCCTCTGAGATTACCTCTCATTTACACTGTATACATTGTATATACATAGCTGTGTGTGTTACACTTGTATATGTGCTTACATTATACTTCTATGTACATAGTTGTTTGATTGTTTCCTCCCCCATTAAAATGTCACCTCCTTGAGGGAAAGGACTATGAGGGTTTTTGCCTTTCTTTACATTTCTTTCTTTCTATCCCCAAAGCTTAGTTACAGTGCCTTATGCATAGTAAATACTTAATATATGCTTTGCTCATTGATGGACCACCTACCTCACAAGATAATTGTAAAGTGTTATTTAAAACCCTTCACAGCCTGGCCCCAACCTACCTTTTCAATCTTATCAGACTGGACATTGCTCCTCCTCATGCATGCTATGGTTTAGTCAAACTGGCCTTCTTGTTGTTTCTCACTCATGACCCTTCATTTCCCATCTCCATGCCTTTGTACTGGCTGTACTCCATGCTTAGAATGTATCTTCTCACCTCCACTTCTTTAAATCCTTTCATTTCCCCAAATTCAACAATCATCTTTCACATGAAGTTTTTCATGATTCCCACAGCTGTTAGTGCCTCCTTGCTCCCCACTCCACCCTCCAAAATATGTTGTATTTATTTGGTTAAAAGGAAGGAAGGAAAGAAGGAAGGAAGGAAGGAAGGAAGGAAGGAAGGAAGGAAGGAAGGAAATGAACAAATAAATAATGGAAATAAAGTATGAAAATAAAAACAGAAACAAAAAATGAAAATAAAACAAACAAATAAATAATCAGTGTATCAGATTCTCAAGCTCTTTTAGTTGAACTTTCAGTTGAACTCTCAGAAAAAGCTATCTTCACCCCTTACCTCTACTTCATCTCTTCTCTTTAACTTCTTAGTGCTTTGCAACCTGACTTTTGACCTCATCACCCAATTTTGATTGTTCTCTTTCCATGTTACCAATGATCTCTTGTTTGCCAGAAGAAGTAGAAAGAGAATCCAGGCCTTTTCTGGACCTTCAACTTTCCCAAATTCTCTGCAGCCTTTGACACTATTAACTGCTCCTTGGATACTCTCTCCTGTCTGGGTTTTTATGACACAGCTTTCTTGGTTCTCCTCCCACCTGTCTGACCACTTCTTCTGGGTCTCCTTTGCTGATTCATCTTTTATATCATGCTCTCTAAATGTGCATGTACCCCAAGGTTCTGTCCTGGACCCTCTTCTCTCTCTCTCTCTCTCTCTCTCTCTCTCTCTCTGTCTCTCTCTCTCTGTCTCTCTCTCTCTGTCTCTCTCTCTCCCTCCCCTCTCTCACTTGGTAGCCTCTATGATTCAGTACATTCTATCCATATTCATGTAATAACAAGTAATGTCATATGGCTCTATAGTATTCACAATTAGGATAAACACTGAAGAAACTGCTAAGAGTTTTCTATACTTGCTCCCAAATTCAGCATCTAGCCACATAAAAGAAACCTCTTGTTCATTCCCAAACCCTAGGAAGTGTCTAGCTTGGGCCAGCAAAAGCCCAAAGTGCAGCCTGAACCAGATTAAAATGTAATTGAGAAATGCCTAACAAAATAAATAAAAGTACAGTCCAACATAGTTAATTATTTGTGATTTCCTGAGCTAAGATGGGAGGTGGGGCAGAATTCCATCTGAGTTTGACACCTCTACTTTAGTTGACTAATTTCATGGCAGTGATTTTTTTAAAAAGTAGATCCATTAATAATTAATTAATTAATCCATTATTTAATCCATAATCCATATGATAATTAATCCATTAATTATTCAATTTCAGAGTTCAGGGTATATGACTTCCTAACCAACAGAGGACCGAGATAAAATTCTAAAGTGTGAATCAAATAGAAACTAAATCTTGGGGCTCTGTCTCCTCAGAAGCAGGGGACTTAAAGTTTGCCTTGGTTATAGAAGAATTTATTGTGTGAAAATCTGAAGGAAAATCTACCACTAAAGTTACAACCAATGAATAATAATCTATATTTTTAATGAGATGAAAGATGTTGTTGATGATGGTGAAGAAAACAGTTATGCAGTGCTGGCTGACAAGAATATGGAAATTATGGTAAATATAAACCCAACAGTTAGTGTCATGTGTTCATATTTTAGTTGTCACATTTAGATTTGGGATGTGGTTACATTTTGTAAGAGTGACTAAGACATTCACAGAAGCCTATAACCATTTCAATTCAGTTCAGCAGCAAACATTTATTAACTACCTACTAGGTATCAGGCATTATGCTAATGCTAATGCTTTCTCTCCTTTTAGACTTTTTGTACATAGTCATTTACACGTTCTTTCCACCATTAGACTGTGAGGGCCATGAGAGTGAGGCTGAATTTTTGCTTAAATTCTGGGTAGTTAGCACAGTGCCCATTATTTAGAATGTATCCCCCAGTCATTCTTCACATAAGGTACATAATAAGTACTGAATTGTTTATAAATTAAAATTATTTATAAACTTGTATATTTTATATTACAAATGTATACATTATACTTTATAAATTTGTATATTATATATAAATTTATAAATGTAAATTTGGTAAAACAAGACAAAAAAAAAGTTCCTGCCCTCAAGGAGCTTACATTCTATTTTTGGATATACACCAGGTACGGACAAGTAAATACAAATTAATATAAAGCAATTTCAAAAGGTGGAGAGCATTGATATCTACATGAGTAAGAAGTCTCACGTAGAGGTGACATCTGAGCTGAACTTTAAAGGAAATTGGGTATTTGAAATAGAGATGAAAAACTTGGGCATTCTGGGCATGTAGGTCAGCCCAGCAAAGACATGGATAATGGCAAATGGAATGTTGTGGCGGCAGAGGTCTACGACTAGGAGGCCAGTTTGGCCCAAGTAGAGAATTTGAATGGGGAGTAAGATGAAATAAAAGTGGAAAGGTTCACAATTTCCTTTTAAAGATTACTTTTTTTTTCTTTTTCTTTTTCTTTTCTTTTTTGCTGGTAAGAGAACAGAGGGAGAGCAGCCTGGAATAGTGAAAGGAGGCATTGGACTTGAAGTCTGAAAACTGGGAATTGATGACCAGGTCTTCAATTTATTAGATCAGTGGTATGACTATTAAAAATTTCATTTAACTTTTCTGAGGCACATTTTCTCTGTACATTAAATGGAACAAAACAGCACTTCTGGGCAGCTAGGTGGCACAGTGGATAGAGTTCTAGACCTGGAGTCAGGGAGACCTGAATTCAAATTTGACCTCAAACATACTATTTGTGTGACTGTGGGCAAGTCACTTACCCCTGTTTTTCTCAGTTTCCTCATCTGTAAAATGAGCTAGAGAAGAAAATAGTAAACCACAAAGAGTAGGACACAACTAAAACAACTCAACAACAACAAATAGCACTTCTGCTGAGTGTCTCACAAGATTGTTATGAGATCTTTAAGGCAAAGTGCCAAAAGCACTTGGTCTGGAATCAGAGGACTTGGGTTCAGATCCTACCCCCATCTATGTGACGCTGGCCACATCATTAAACGTCTCTGCATCTTAATTTTCTCCTCTGAAAAATGAGGAGTTTGAACTTTAAAGTCTGTGATCAGGTTACTTATTTGACTGTGCCTATGGGCCCATAAAGAGGTAATTAGTGGCTCAGTGGATAGAGCACTGGACCTGGAGTCAGAATGACCTGAGTGCAAATCCAGCCTCAGACACTTCTTAGCCATATGACCCTGGGCAAGTCACTTAACCTCAGACTGCCTGACAAAAGAATCCACTGGAGAAGGAAAAGGTAAACCACTTCAGCATCTTTGCTAAGAAAGTCTCACGGACAGTATGATCCATGGGGTCACTGAGAGTCGGAGGTAACTTGACAATAATAATGGGCCCATAAAGTACTATATAAATGTTACCTATCATCTCTATCATTATGTGGCATAAGGAAGTTGTTGTAAGAAAAGTGTTTTTAAACTTTAAAACATAATAATAACAATAATAATAGCTAATATTTCTAGACTGTTTTATGCTATATAAAGCGATATATTACATGTATGTGCATATATGTGTGTGTATGAATGTGTGTATATGTGTATATATTAATACCTATAGTATGTGTATTACACACACACACACACACACACACACACACACACACACACACACACGGTTTCCTTTAAATCTCACCTTCTACAGGAAGCTTTTCCAACCCCTCTTAATTCTTATGCCTTCTCTCTGTTAATTATCTACTATTTATCCCATGTACAGCTTGCTTTGCGTATGTTTGTTGTCTCTATATTAGATTCTAAGCTCCTTAATGATAAAAGACTCTCTTGCCTCCATGCTGAGCACAATTTCTGGAACATAGTAGGCACTTAATATATGTGTATTAAATTGAATTGAAAAATGAGAGAGGGGACAAGGCAGGGAAAGGAGGAGGGGGGAGAGAGACAGAGACAGAGAGAGATAGAGACAGGCAGACAGACAGAGAGAAGAGAAAGAGAGACAGAGAAACAGACAAAGAGACAGAAGAGAGAGGAGAGAGAGGCAGAGACAAAGAAAGAGAAGAGAGAGGGGAAGAGAGAGAAAAAGAGCGCAAGAGAGAGAGAGATCTATATGTATCTCTATCTACTTTTTCAGGGTAAAATTATAGAGATAGATTTATCCTAAATAACTGTTTGAGACAGGTACCACAGGCATTACAAACCAGTAGCACAGTTCTTGTAACTTAGTAGATCCCTAATCAGTATTTATTGAATTGACTTGAAAAAGTATGTGTATGTGTGTGTGTGTGTATGTGTGTGTGTATAAAGAAATAGGTGATTATACATATAGATAGATAGATAGATAGACAGACAGACAGACAGACAGACAGACAGACAGATAGCTAGATATACATATATTATCCTAAATAACTATTTGAGGGAGTTACTATAGGTATTAATGGCAATTAACTGGCAGTTCCTGAAACATAGTAGACACTAAATAAATGCTTATTGACTATTTACCCAATTTTACAGATCAGGAAAGACTCAGAGAGATTAAGTGATTTGTTCATTGTCACACAGTAAATGCCAAAGGGTGGAAAATGAACACAAATTTTCATGATCCCAAACGCCATATCCCACACCTTGCTGCTCCTCCTTTATGTGAGTTATTGTTATGAAGCAGAGGGCTAATGTTCAGAAAAGCTATTGACTGACAATGAACAGAAGAAAGTGGTATGGTAAATAAATAAATAAAAAGCACTGTGTTTGATTAAAGTTAGAGGACCTGGCTTTAAATCCTGGTTTTGCTACTTCCTATCTGTGTGACCTTGGATAAGTCACTTTATCCCATAGAAGATCTTTGAGTCCCCTTTGTTGTTCCATTGCTTTTCAGTTGTGTCTGACTTTTCATGACCCCATTTGGGTTTTCTCCAGATCCTGGAGTGGTTTGCCACTTTTTTTCCCAGCTCATTTTACAAATGAGGAAACCGAGGACCAACACTTTTACTGGCAGTGAACGTTTGCCACTGATGCTGATCCTTGAACATAGCAAACAAGAACAGCTTCTGATGACTGACAAAACTTGGTAACCAACAAATGATTTCTTTATTCCTAAGGGCGATGACTCAGAATTTCTAGACGCTGGCAAAATATCCCATTCTCGAAGGCACAGTCAATTCCAGCTATATTAGGAAGACATTATTTCCAGGTGCCCTGACCTTATTTGTCAATGTCCCCCACCCCGATGGCTTCCTTGGGAATGAAAAATAAACTTGGGAAGCACGGCAGAGTGGAATGAATATTGGATTTGGAGTCGAAGGGCTTGGATTGAGTACTAGGAACTGACTGCCACTTAATTGCTGTGCGATTCTGGGCAAATAGCTTCACGTGGAAATTAGGGAGTGTAAAATGAGGGAGGTTTAGATGAGGCCAGGGGTGGGGAACCTGAGACCTGGGGGCCACATGTGGCCCTCTAGGTCCTCAAGTGCCGCTCTTTGACTGAATCCAAACTTCACAGAACGAATCCCCTTAATAAAAGGATTTGTTCTGGAAAACTTGGGACTCGAGGAGCAGCATCAATGGCAAATATTCTTTGCAGTCAAAGGGGTTGGGCTTAAGTCTCTGGGGAACAGCAGATAACTTGACCTTCAAAGAACTCATAGATACTGACAGTGCCTGCTTTTCAGGGAAATGGGCTAAGAGAGACTCACTCACCCCCCACTCACCCCTCTAAAGCTAATTTACTTAGCATCATAGGCTTTGAGGGGACTCAAGGGCCATTCGGTGGCACTATACTGTGTAGAGTGCCAGGCCTGGAGTCAGGAAGACTCATCTTCCTGAGTCCAAATCTAGCCTCAGAAACTTACTTAACTGTATGACCCTAAGCAAGTCACTTAACCTGTTTGCCTCAGTTTCCTCACCTGTGAGTATAACTTCTTTGTTTTTGTTCCCCAGCACCTACTCCAGTGCCAGGCACATAGTAGGTGTTTAATAAATGCTTGTTGATTAACCTGTGCACAAATGCACAAGAAATACCTTTCACGGGACATCTCCTATCAAGGTAAATATTTGTAACACACATAGTTTGGAGGAAACTCTGTGTGTATGTATATATGTCTACACATACACATAGGCACACGTGTACATACACATATGTGTGTATAGAGATATATAGTGTGTATATGCACACCCATATCCATGTACATGCATGTGTTTGTATGAATGTATGTAGGTATACACATATATAAACACAAAGTATATACCAATAAGCAAAAAATTAATTACAGAGAATCAAGAGAAGACTAGCAAGCTGGGAGGTGTGGATAAGGAAAGTCTCTGTAGGAGGCATGGCTTGAGCTCAGTTTGAAGGGAGTTATGGATTCTAGGACAAAGATGGAAGAGAGAATGCAGTTGGGATGTAAGTGTCAGCCTGGCAAAGGCATAATGATAAAAGGTGGAATATTGTGTATGTTCAACAGCAACTGGACCAGTTTGAAGAAATCGACTTTGTTTTTGTTTTTGGCCTCCCCGAAGAAAAGCTGAGAGGCAGCTTTCCATTACCTGAACTTCCTTTTGTGTTCTGACTTTATTATAGCATGAATGTCAAGGTTGATAATGTTCAGCTTCTCCAATAGTATGACCACTCACTGGTCATTGGACAAGGAGCTCACATTTAGAATACCAACAGCCAAGTTCAAGGTTCCCCACCCCGTTACAGACTATCAAAAATAGTGAGATTCTTTTTTTTTGTTTTTTGCCTTTTTTGGTGGGGGGCATGGGAAATGAGGGCAATTGAGGGTAAGTCACTTGCCCAAGGTCACAAGGCTAGTAAGTGTTAAGTGTCTGAGGCTGCATTTGAACTCAGGTTCTCCTGACTCTAGGGCCGGGGTGCTATTCACTGCGCCACCTAGCCACACCAAAAATGGTGAGATTCTTAGCATCCTCTGCCCTCTTTTCTGGCCCACTGTCCCTTGGCTTCAAAGCTAGATAGGGCTGAACAGGAAGGAGTACTAGGTTGTCGTTTTCTTTGTTCTATGGGCTGCCAAAGAATTTATCACCAGCTTACTAATGCTCAACCTCTTTTAATTCCTAGGGGGAAAATTAGCTTTTTCTTTTGAATTTAGTACAACTGTGCCTCACTTAACAAATGTGCTACACAGAGGATATGTACAGATTATATATTTTTCATACAGGCAGACCCTTGCCTAGCAGAGTTCATTGCTTCTATATAAACTTGACTTTAGAGGAGCAGTTCATAATATTTTTGTGTCATGGACCCCTCTAGCAACCAGGTGAAGCCAATAGACCCATTCTTAGAATAATATTTTTAAATGCATTAAAAAAATGCATAGGCTTTATAAGGAAGCCAATTCTATTGATATGTCATTTGTGATTTACATATATATCTTTATATAACTATTAAAGTAGTTTTATATATCATTATAGTTTTATATATAACCTAAAAATGTACTACATATATATCACATATTATATATATACATATATATATGTTCACAGACCCCAGCATAAGAAGCTCTGCTTAGAGAAAAAAATTATAAGTGACAGTAATTTCCATAAGAACTCTGCTTAAAGGGTTGGTCTTAGAATATGCATTATGTCAATGTTTGGTTATAATATATTAATACAACATAATATACTAGCTTGCACACTAAATGATATCTGTTGAATCTCATACTGTATACCAAGGTCAGAATGATGTATGTGATTTACACATAAAGGGTGATACCATAAGCAAATTAAGAAAGCATGGGATTGTTTATCTGTCAAATATATGGATAAGGCAAAAACTTAGGCCTGAAGAAGATAAAAAGAGCATTACAAAATGCAAAATAGATAATTTTGATTACATAAAATTAAAATGTTTTTGCACAAATAAAACCAAAATTACAAGAAAAGTAGAAAACTGGGGGAGGGGGAAATTTGTAACAAGTATCTCTGATAAAGGTCTTATTTCTCAAAAATATAGAGAACTGAGTTAAATTTATAAGAATGTAAACCATTTCCCCAACTGATAAATGACTGAAGGATTTGAATAAATATTTTTTCAGACAAAGAAATCAAAGCTATCTAGTCATATAAAAATTCTCTAAATCACTACTGATTAGAGAAATGCAAATTAAAATAACTCTGAGGTACCACCTTACACCCCTCAGAGTGACTAATATGACAAATAAGGAAAATATTGGATGTTGAAGGGGATATGGGGAAACTAATGCCCTGTTGGTGGAGTTGTGAATGGATCCTACCATTCTGGAGAGTAATTTGGAATTATGCCCAAAGGGCTATAAAACTGTGCATATACTTTGACCTAGCAATACCATTTCTAGGGTTATATCCCAAAGAGATCAGAGAAGTGGGAAGAGGACCCATATGTACAAAAATATTTATAGCAGCTCTTTTTGTAGTAGCTAAGAATTGGAATTCAGAGGGATGCCCGTCAATTGGGGAATGGCTAACCAAGCTGTGGCATATGATTGTAATGGAATATTGTTGTGCTGTAAGAAATGACAAGCAGGATGATTTCAAAAAATCCTGGAAAGACTTATATGAACTGATGCATAGTGAAGTGAACAGAAACAGGAGAATGTTGTACACAGTAACAGCAATATTGTTGGATGAAGAACAATGAATGACTTAGCTATTCTCAGCAATACAATGATCCAAGACAATCCCGAAGAACTAATGATGAAGCATACTATCTGTGTCCAGAGAAAGAGCTAATGCTGATTGTACACAGACTGA
Organism: Pseudochirops corinnae; assembly: GCA_028646515.1. Classification (NCBI taxonomy): domain Eukaryota; kingdom Metazoa; phylum Chordata; class Mammalia; order Diprotodontia; family Pseudocheiridae; genus Pseudochirops; species Pseudochirops corinnae. Next base: position 258,387,978 of record CM053586.1, read on the forward strand.
AGATGCTATTTTTTCACTTTTTCATTTTTTTCTTTGTAAACCCTAATATGGCTCATATAAATATGAATTATGATCACTTATGCAGTTGAATAACTCTTCTTGTACAAAATGACTAATGTGGAAATGTTTTCCATAATTACATGTCTATAACCTATATCTGCTTACTGTCTCAGAGAGGGAGGAGGAGAAGGAAGGATACAATTTAGAGCTCAAAACTTGAAATAAAAATGTTTTTAAAAATTAAAAAATACCATATATCTGTTGACTCATTGATCAGGGTATCAGAGTGTATCATCAGAAAGCACGTTGGGCTTGGAGTCAAGAGAAAGCTAGCTTCAAGTCTCACCTCCCTAACTTGATAACCATGAACAACTCAATGTCTCTGAATCACAGTTTCCTCATTCACAAAATGAGAATAGTCTATACTACCCACCTCAAAGAGTTGTGAGGGAAGTGATTTGTAAGCCCTAATATGGCTCATACAAATATGAATTATATCATTTATGCAGTTGTAATGGGGCTTTGTTGTACCCATACATAGATCACTTAACATGAAGACACCCATATGGGAAATGCCAGGAATCTGCTTCTTGGACAAGACAGTCTGAGTCCTCCTACCATGTAGATAGGAATAGCCTCTTTCCTTTGACTGAGTAGTAGGAACAGACTGCATCTCAAAAACTCCCACTTCCAGCCTGGGGCAGTTTCTCTCTCTTTCCAGCTGTGTCCAAAAAGTGTGCTTCTTCCTGCTTAGCACAGTGTTTGGCACACAGTAGGCATTCAATGAATATGTATTGACTGAGTGACTAATGCTAAGGGTCCCTCACAGCCTTCAGAGATTCCCTGCTGAGCTGTCTGTAAAATCCAGCCTGGAATCTTGACTAACCGATGGCTAAGCCTAGAGTCTGAGTCTGGGGAGATTCCACACCTCGTGTCTGGAATTAAATAAAACAAATGTTACAGAACACAACCACAAGCCTGTTTGTCAGAGCCACAGAACCCAAAAAGAGGGAAGAAAAGGCAATCCTTCCTCTCATCCAGCTCAGTTTGTGGTCATAGCTATGCTGTGGGTGAACAGGACCTTTATTTCCCTTGGATACAGCTGGAAAGAGAAAGACTGTCCCAGTCTGATAGTTTTGAAGACCCAAGACTGTTCCAGCTACATGGCCACTGGGAAAAGGCTCTCATTTGGTAAGGGAATGCAAAATATTTTCTCCTGAAGCAGGTGTACCCTGGGTACACCTATAAACATACTAGAGGACTTAGTTATTTCATTGCAGTTAAATGTAAATTCCTTGAAGGTAGAAACTACAGTTATCCCTTCTACATAACGGATGTTAAGGGCACAGTGTCTCCCTGCCTCCTCGCCCCATGCAATCTGGAAAATCTGCATTAAGTGTTTTGGACTCCCCTTTGTACCAGAGAAGAAGTCTGAATTATTGTGGTATTAAAAGACAAATTCTGTTGTTACTATGCAATACTATACATATATGACACATTTCTGAGTTTCTAAACTTTTTCTGTGTCATCTGCTAGACTTTGCATGTTATCTGCAGTTCCATAAAACTCCCAAAAAGTTCCCATTTAATTTTTCATGCTGACCTGTGATAATCAGAATGTGGAAGGGATAACTGTACTTGGCTTTTGTCTTTGTGTTCCCACCATCTAGGATAGTGCCCTGTCCATCATAAGTATTTAATAACTGTTGGTTAAATGAAAGGATGAATGTTTCATTAAGTGAAAAAATCACTTCTGATCTGTACAGAAATCTAGATTTTTAAAAATAGAATAAACCTTCATAAAGCACAATGTGTATTTGTTGGCTTAGGATTTGTTTTATTATTACTTACCTCACCATTTGTGTCCTTCCCTAGGGATTCTTGAAGAGGAATGTTCTTATTTCCTAGAAGAAGCTAGTCATCCCACGTGCCATTTCTCCTCTGTGAAGAAACTGGGGAGAGTCAAGGTTGTGTCTTAATTTCTTTCAATAGACAATTTTACAAAATTCAAGCATAAATATTCACCTTTCACATCAAATTTTTCCCACCCAGGTCTCTATCCACTATGTCTCTCATAAGACTACGAGAATTCAAGGATCGCAAGCCTGTCCAATATCCCAGGTGAAGTTTTTATTAGCATAATCGCATCTTCTCAATTCCCTATTTAAAATGAGCAGATGCACACTAGGGGAATTATACAAATGGTTCCCAACTGATTAGCTGGTATTAACTACTGCTGGAAATGCCAATAGTGGGGTTTCTTGGAAGGCTGGCAGAGTTTTGTGGAAGCTCCATGAATGGTAAAGTTGTGCTCATTGAATTCCCAAAATCCTTTCACTTTGAATGGCTATTGGTCTAGCCTCAGGTGAGCCAAAACTGGAAATTTGGAACTTTCTACCCCTATCACCTCATGCCATTTGTTAATCACAAATTAAATAGGTCTCTAATCCTTCCACTACTAAAGAGAAATTTTGAAGAAAGACTAATGAAAACTCTTACATCTTTTCCCAGCAGACCAGAGTTACAGCATTAATTAATCCTCAATAAACCGAGTACATTCATGGGGTGGGTATCTTCTGTGAACTTAAAAGGGATAAGTATTATAGATGCCCTCATAATACTCTCTAGATATTTCATAAGCCTTCACTTTGTAGTTAGGTTAGAAAGACCATAGTTGCCATACTGGGACCTTCAGTTTGGATTCTAATGGATGCTTCATCCCAGATCCTAAGTCCCAAATGTAGTCTCAAGTGACTACATAGGCTTCAGTGTCTTTCTATGGCTGCTAGAATCAAACACAAATTTCTTAGTATGGTATTCAAAGCTCTTCACAATCTGGCTCCAGCCTAACTTTCTAGATTTGTGGCATATTATTATTCCCCTTCTACACTCTGTGTTCAGCTAAACTGTTCTGCTCACTCCTCTCCAAATTCAGCTTTTCTCTTTGAATTTAGTACAACTGTTTTTCAACTAATGGAATAGATGTGTCATTACAGAAAAATGTACAGGTTGTATTTCTTTTTCAAAAATCAAATTAAATTTACTGGAACATCCTGCCTAACAGAGTTGATTACTCCTATCATAAAGAGAATTCCAGTTCTTGACTCCAGGGCTTTGCCCCATAGGGGACAGCCTAGGCCATTTCCTCATGAGGCCTTTGGATCAGGTAACCTTATTCATTGTCTTCTCTAATTACATCTGTAATCTTGGGAACTCCAGTCACTATTGACCTTTTTTGTTTTGTTCTTTCCAGACCAGTCATAATTCTCTGTGGAAGAGAAAAGAAAAGCAAAACAAAAATTGAGAAGCTTTGTCTTCTCTCTTTTGCCATTTATCACAGTCCTCTCACCCTGAGTTGAGGTCCTGTCCCTTCTCTTAGGTTTTTTTCTCCCAAATAGCTACAAAATCAGCTATTTCCTTTAGCTTTTCCCCTAGACTCAGCTCATTCTGAGCTTTGGCACTTCTCATGCTATTCTTAAAAGGTTTTCCATATTCGTCCCCATTACCTGCTCTGTTCTCTATACAACTTTTAAGTTCTCTATTGGGGTGGTTTCAGAGCATTAAAAATACTGCACAATTTCTCAAGGGCAGTCCAGCCCACTTTGCATCTTGATTTCATACTGGGCCCAACTTGTCTATCTGTAGCACTTATACCTACATCAATTTATCAACAATATTTATTAGGCACTTATTATGAGGTAGACTCTGTGTTAGGAGAGATATGGAGGATGGGAGTTGAGGGAGCAAATTCTAGAGAAGCTCAATCTTCTCCACATTGTAAAAGTTGAAATCATTTGATCAGACTGCATGAGTGTCAGGGAGGGTTGGGGTTGAGATAAGTCACATTTATAAACATTCAATTAATGACATCATAGTGTCCCATACAAGGCACCCCTTATTTCTATGGAGCATTTTACTCCATACATTCTTGATTCATAATCAGAGACATGCCAAGGTAATGCTGTGTTTGGGTAATGTTGTTCCTCATTCAGTTGTTAATTGCATTAACAAGGCATTTAGGTGGCTAGGGCTTGCAGAAAAGCAGACTCAGCAGCTGCCAAGGTCTGTGCATCCCCCCAGCTCCACCACAGAGCCCAGGCTACCAAACCATCTGCAAAGGCTGGTTCCAGGAGACATGCAGCCTGTGTCCCGGCCAGGCCATGTCCCTGTCGATGGAAGAGCTGCGCTCCAGCTACCAGAAGTTCCTAGTCTTCTGCAAGAAGACCTACAACAACATTCTACTTTTTCCCTCCTAATTGCCTCATTAAGGATATTCTGATCATATGACTCTCATAATGAAAATGGGAAAGTGGGTATATAGGTTTGGTAGTGCAACAAAACTGTCCCAAGAGCCTGCTGACAAGTCCTGCTGCCTGTAATGGTAATGTAATTTGAATCTGAAGACCCGTTTGTATTGGCAAAAGTAACAGGTACTTAGCACTTAGTAATTAATCAAACCTTCTGTTAAAGAAACAGAAGGTATGAACTCCTGTCTCCTGTTGCTAATGTAATAGGAAGGAGCTGAACAGGGAGGGGCAATACTGTATATAAGGAAAAGCTCCAGACAGGGACAGAAAGACCTTGGAACAAGCCCCATGGAGGCAGAAGCTGCTGCCATTGGGGAGACTGAAGAGGGAAGCTTCCCTCTTCCCTCCCTCCTCCCCCCCACCCCCAGGGTGGAAAGAATGATTTTGATTTTGAAAACCTGGATGGAGTGATTTTGATTCTGGGAACCAGCTGAAACTTCTGCTGAGTTTGAGGGCCAGCCAGAGCTGCTTAGGATTTCTGAGGGCCAGTCAGAGCTGCTGAGGCTGCTGAGAATTTCTGAGGGCCAACCAGAGCTGCTAAAGACTGAGGAAGCATGACGGTGATGCTGGTACTTTGCATGAACCTGCTGGTGGCTTTATTAAGCCTTGTCTTCCCAGGAAGAGAGACTGTGAAGGATTTGAGATGGACTGGACACTATGAGCTCCAATGTGGAGCAGGAACTGCACAGAGAGCTGGACAAGGACCCAACAGCTGTCTGCCTTTGAACCCAGGTGACACTTTGGTGAATCCAAGTAGGATCTGGGACCATGGAAGGGGATCTAGGGAATCTGAGAAACTACCTGGAGTCAAGCTGAAAGAAGACTTTACTTGGATACTGTGTATTGTCTGAAAAACTGTAAATTTACTAGTGACCTAGGGGTGGAGGGTCTGTGTATTTTCTGATGATTGAATAGTGAATGATGAAGGATGATTGAATGATTGAGTTGATTGAATGATTGATTGACTAAATGATTGTACTTAGTGATTGATGACT
>CM053586.1:258393778-258418210 GCA_028646515.1 Pseudochirops corinnae
TTTCAGATTGACTTGAGGCTGGCTCTCAGCTTCCATGGTTCCTCTTCCATGGTCCCAACTCCAACTGTCACCTGAGTTCAAAGGCAGGCAGCTCCCAGTTCCTTGTCTAGCTCCTTGTCCAGTTCTTCGTCCAGTTCCCATTCCATATTGAAGTTCACAGTGTCCAGTCCACCTCAAGTCCTTCACAGTTCCTGTTTCTGGGAAGATAAAGCTTGACAGAGCCACAATAATATTCATATGCATTGTCGGCACCATCATCAATTCACTATCTGCCTGTGAAATCAACTCAGACCTACCAACAAAGTCTGAGAACTCAACACAAATCATCAACGTAGAAATCAACACAAACCCATAAACAAGGTCCAAGAGGTCAGCACAAATCATCAGTAAAGTCCCAGGACCTCCAAAACCCTCCTCCAGGACTTCTGTAAACATACAACCAGAAAATCCTTTTTCAGGGCTTCCAGTAAGGTCCCAGAGCTTCTGTACAAAGTATCACAAACATCAACACAGATAGTACAGACAGAGTGCCAGGATACCACAAATTTTCTCCTTCTTGTCTCTGCCACCACAAGAGTCCTCTTCTCAGTTCTGCTGTCTCTAGCCTTGGCCTCTCCTTACATATGGTCATTAGCTCCTCCCCTTCTTGTTGCAGGAGTTCATGAGTTCTAAGGTTCAAGTTGTGGGGTACATATATTCTGTTTTTTAACAGACTTGATACAAGACTCAAAAGAAACCTGAAGTGAAACAAGGAGTTAATTTAAGAGTTGAAACAAGGCGTGAACTACTTTTCTGCTTGCCATTACATACTGTCAACCATTTACCAAAGATTTGGTCCAAAGAAACAAACAGAATCAGTTTTCTCCTTAACTGAAGTTTTGTCCAAAGAACAAACAGAGTGGGGTTCACCTTACCAAAGGTTTGAACAAGGAACAAACAGAATCAGGCTGTGCATGTGCTCTAATGTGGTTATTATTTAATGTCACATTAAGCCAGAGAATCATGCATGATAGAGTCAGAAAATAATTCTGAACTCATAGGTAAACAAGCTGAAGGAGACCCTTTATACACTTAGAGCAATCCCAACTCAGGATGCCTGGTCGACCAACATTATAGTTTCCATATGTATGAACCAAAATATGAGAAAGGAATTTCTTAATAGGATAGGGTGTAAATACAATAAGATAAGGGAATATCAAGGTATCAATTGAAATTATAGATCCGGAATGTCTGTTGGTTCTTTTATCATTAACATGACATAATATAACATAAGAAAACATAAGAAAAGTCCTACTATTCAAGATAGTATCCAGTTCAAAGTGCCTTATCCTTGGTAGTGATAAACAGAAGAATCCTCTTGGTCAGCTTCATTTGGCCTTTTAGTTGCTGACACAAAAAGGGGCATTTTGGGTTCACTCAGAGAGCAAAGCAAAGAATGTCTGTTATACCAGAGCATGCAAAGCATTATGGTAGGTTAAGCTCAGAGTGGGCCAAAAATGTCTTTCTCCTGATTGGCTAATCCAGGTGTTAGGCCTTTCTCAGGTGAGGGTGGACTTGGAGGTTGGGCAAAATGGTTCATGATACTATATACCACAATAAATTTCTAATCCCTAATGCCTAAACAAGGTACACATTCAAAATCAGACCATTAAAAAGTCAGGGGAGAATGGAAGACTTGCTCTTGTGGATTGAGGATTGGGATAAATTTGTTAACTAGCGGCAAAATAGAGAATACTATAAAAGAAAAACAGATTAGTTCAATTACATAAAAATAAAAAAGCTTCTGGGGGTGGCTAGGTGGTACAATGAATAGAGCACCGGCCCTGGAGACAGGAGGACTTGAGTTCAAATTTGACCTCAGACACTTAATACTCACTAGCCATGTGACCTTGGGCAAGTCAATTATCCCCAATTGCCCTGCCTTACTCCCCTCCAAAAAGCAAAAAAAAGAGAAAAAAGAAGAGAAAAAGAAAAAAATAAATGCAAATGGAAAAAAAGATATCAACTGATGAACTATTTTTGATAAAATTCTGACATCCCAAAGCTACACATAACTGACACAAATCTAAAAGGTGAAAAGCCATTCCTAATATCATAAGCAGTCAAAGGATATAAACAATTTCCAAAAGGTAAATTATGAACAACTACCTGAAAATATGCTCAAAATTGCTAATAATCAGGGAAATGAAAATTAAAAAAACTAAGACACCACTTCATGCAGTTGCCAGTGCCTTTTCTCTGAGATTCCTTTCCACTTACACAGTATATATTGTGTATTGCATACTTATTTGCACGGTGTCTCCCAGCATCCCTCTATTTGAATTGGATCCCTTTGAGGGTAGGGCCTAGTCTTTGTCTTGCTTTGCATTTCCAACACTTAACACCATTCCTGGTATTTAGTCATAGCCTGATGACAAATGATTGTTGATTAACTGACAGCTATCAATATAGCAAAGACTGCCAAAGATGGAAAAATTCATGGTTGGCTAGGGAAAGGAGCACAGAAATTCACAGGTGGTAGAACTGTGAATTAGTCCAAACTTTAAAAAAAAATTCCAGAATTGCTTAATGATAAGACAATTATATTCTCAGAATCATAAAGGAATCTAGCTCGATTCCATACGCTCAAACAGGCAGCAAGCATTTATTAAGCATTTGCTAAAAATAATCCCCATTACAACATACTGGACAAGCCCAGAGATCTCGAACTTTTAAGTGCTGTTGCATTACTAGCTAGTAGAGGCAGCAGTGTTGTAGCTGTAAGATCAAGGGAAAGTCATTTGACATTTCAAATCCACACTTTCCTCATCAGTAAAATGGGAGACAATACCTGTAATATTCAAATAATATAAGCTGTTCAAAGCACCTTGCAAACCTTCCTGCCAGTTACTAATTGTGTCCTTGGGCACATCTTTTAGCTTCCCTGGGCATATTTACTTAGCTGTAAAATGAGAGTGTTTGGAAAATCTTTTAAGTTCTCTTCTCCCTTCTAAAATGTTATTATTCTAACAATTACTGTCTTGAGTTTATATGCTTGTCCCTTCCCCCTCCCCGCTACAATTTGTTTCTTTACTTCTTCAGAAGACTCGCTTTGCTACTTGTCTCTAATTTAGAGTTACCCAACTGGACAGAAATCGCAGAAGGAAGAACTCTCTTTGTTCAACCATTCCTATGCTCAAGAAAACAAAACTGAAATGTCAAGGAAGCAGGAGTCAGAACTCCAGCCAGCCTCTGGCTGACCCTCCCACAGTTACACCTGCAAACAAAAGATACTACAATTCCCAGAATCCACTGCTTCACGGAGGGGCTGACAGCAATTGGACGGAGAGTGCGACCGGTGTGCATTGCATGCCGGGAGTGGTCCGTTCGTTGGGACATCTGTCCAGCACCTCGCCAGACTACAAAGCTGGGCGAGGTCTCGCCCGCGCTGGGAGGAGGAGTAGGAGGAGGAGGGAGAGGAGCGAGGGTCGCGGAGCGCGTTCCAAGCTCCGCCCCTGCGCCTCTTCGATCTCACAATCATCAGAGCGCGAGGCGGAGCAGGGCGCCGCGTCCCGGGTGGAGGCGGCCGTTGCCACCGCCCCCTTCCACCCCTCGGGCTGCTGGCCGTCCGGCGCCGGCCAGTCATGGCTCCCCGTTGAAGGGGAGGAGGAGGGTAGCGGGGCGGGGCCGGGCCGCGGGGTGGTGGCCGCCCCCGGCGAGGGGCGGGGACCATCCTCGGGTTTCTTTTCCCCTCCGCATGTGCGGCGGCATCCGCTGGGGAGTCGTATTCACCTACCGTTTGTCGCCTCTCCTGCGTGCACCTCTGCGACAGCCATGTCGCTGAGCGAGACCGGCCCCACAGTGGCTTCGGTGCCCAACGGAGAGTGTGGCCACCCTTTGGCTCGGCCGGGAGGGAACCGAGTGACGGTGGTGCTGGGCGCACAGTGGGGCGACGAGGGCAAAGGGAAGGTGGTGGATCTGCTGGCACAGGACGCAGACATCGTTTGCCGCTGCCAGGTAAGACCGCGGGGCGGGAGGGGGGCAGGAAGAAAGGCTGCCGAGGTCCTTTCCGTCCTTCCCCCGCAGGCCCCCGAGCGGCCCCCGAGCGGCCCCCGAGCGGCCCCCGGAGGCGCGGCTCCAGCCCTTCCTCGCCTGTACGCCGGGAAAATGGCGGGAGAAGGGACGCGGGAGCCTCCGGTCGGGGGCCCAGGTTTCTTTGAGGAGGCGCCAGCCCGGGGGCGGGCGGGGCGGAGGCCTCTCCTGGGCGCTGGACTGGGTGCGGCCCGGGTCGAGCGGCCGCAGCGTTGTGGGCTCGCCCCAAAGTAGGCCGGGGGGCCCTCGGGAGACCCCCAGCCCGCAGTTTTAACGAAGGCGCTCGAGGTATCTGCGCTGCACTAGCGTAAAGTAGCCTTCTCCCTCCTTAGGATCACAAGAGGAAAATGTATTGCTGGTTTGTGAATTGGAACAATAACATGCCTAAATGGCATTTAGGCGCGTTTCCTTTGTACGTTTCATTTTCCGAACGACTTTTGGAGTTGGCTGTTAATTACTCGTTTTTGTGCGGTGTTGGACTCCCTTAGGCGGTCTGATGAAACCTAGGGACCCCCTTGTCCCTATAATGCTTTCCGATGCACAGAATAAAGAAAGCAGCATTTTCAAAGGCACATTATAGTGAAGTCTAATTTATCCAAAAATCCGGAAACCCAGGCAAGAACCCCCGCCCTGAGAGGAAAGAGTCCAGGTCATGTACTTTCCATCGGAGACACGTGGTCGTTAGGGTTCCTTCTCTGTTTTGCTTTGAAGATGCGTAGAGAGAGCTAGGCCTGTTTAAAGGCTGCCGGCTCCCAAAGCACAGCGACTTTGCTTTTTATTTCCCGTGCACATCATCAGATCCTGAGCTAATTCGCCTTTCACTTAGTAGGGACTTAAAGGTTTTCTGACTAACGGGTCAGTGCCAGTTTCTGAGAGTTTAAGCATTGGCCTTCTAATTAGGCAGCTGGGCAGTGAGTGCTGACTGACTTGGAGTCAGGAAGACCCAGGTTCAGATTCGACACTTACTAGCTATTTGACCCTGAGCGAGTGACTTCACCTCTTTCTTCCTTAATTTCCTCAGCTGAAATATGGGGATAATAATGGCACTACCTTACAGAGGCTTTGTGAGGATGAAATGAGTTAATATTTGTAGACATTTACTAACTTCCTTGTTCTCTTTCCTAGCCTTTACCTAATAAAAACTTTAAGACTAAAGCCATGTTTTAGGAAGTTAAAGCATGATTTTGTGCTAGGAGATTTATGCATAAGCATATTGGAACTGAAAGATTTGGGCCAGAGATCAGGCTTTGCCAGTTACTCACTTGTGTGTCCTTGGGCAAATTGCTTTTCTAATGAGCCTGTTTTTCATCTGTAACACAAGGATGATAAGCTAAGACTTGTCTTATAAGGGCCCTGCTAGCTCTAAATCTTATTTGAAACTTTCACCATCCTCCTATCAAATGAAAACAACTAGAACAAGCAGGGTCGAAGTCAATAAACATTAAGTGCCTCCTTTGTGCCAGGCACTGTGCTGAGCACTGGGGATAAAAAAGACTGCCCTGCCCTTAAGTTCACAATCTGTTGGGGAGACAACACCTAAAAAGAAGCAGAAATTGGGGGAGGGAGGTTACCCTGTTGTGGGACATGATGAAATCATGCTGCCATGATAGGAAATTATTTGAGGAAGGATGAATTTCCCAATTTGATTTCATCTTGCAGAACGATTAGTTTTTGGAGTTTGATGAAGTCCAGGAAAGTAACCACGTGGAAAACTGAGAATTTCCTTAGTGCTGTCTAAATGGAGGTGGATTCAGGGAGCAGCTCCCATTGGGTGGGAGTGCTGAGGAGGTGTGGGACAATCAAATAAAAGCTAAATGTTGATGAATAGTTCATAGTTGTATAGTGTTTCTAAGGTTTGTGAAGTGGTTTACATAATCTTAATTGTTTCATAGTATCAACATCTTGCCAGGTTTTAAGAACAGTAACCACTTCATTAGGAAATAAAGACTACTTAAAGAGAAGGCAAGCAAGAATCTGCCTCTTATAACCATAACTGCTTCCTAAGCAGTTAATTAGAGGTACCAAGTTGGAAATAGAAAAGTTAGGTAAACAATGGTAGTTGAATTATTGTAGAGGGGAACAGCAGGCTAATCTTGGCTTAATTCTTCTACTAACTTAAGTGCTTTAGTTTACTCTTCTGTAAACTTACATTTCTCCTTACCGTTTTGAAGATCTATTGAATTAAATCTTTGTGCTGTTTTCTGACCTAAACGTACCCTTTACCTACCACTGTAAAGTGATATTAGCTTCCTAGTAGTTCTTTGAAGGTAAGCTCCCAATAAAAAAGTGAAGGATAAAAGTACTGGAAAATATTCCAGCCTGATATACTTTCCAAATTTCCCTATGTAAGTATTATCATAATTTTAGAGATAATGATAGATTACTGGATTTGGAATCAGGAAACTTTAGGTTTAAAATTAAACGGAAACTTTTCAATTAAGTAGTAATTTGATAAGTACCTATTTATAAGTTTCAGTACTAGACATTGGAAATACAGAGGAAAAAAAAATCAGTTCCCGCCTTTAAAGAGCTTGCTTTGTACTGATGATAGAGTAGGGAAGAAAATATCATAGTCATAAATAAATAAATAATTTGTGGATAATTGGGTTGTAACTTGGAATACTTGGTGTAGAAGGGACTCAGCATGGAAAGGAGATAAGGATTCCAGAAGACAGAAGTAAGGAGAAAGCATTCCAGGCACAGCAGGACCTGGGTAAGGGCTTGGAGACTGGAGATGGAATGGATCTATATGAGGAACATTGAATAAGCCAGTGTAATTGGAATGTAGAGTGAAGGGGGAAGTAATGTGAAATAAGTGTGGAAATGTGACCTCAGTCCTTAAATTTCTTGATCATTTCTCTGCCACCTTTGATGCTATCAGTCATTCTCTTCCTGAGTACTCCTTCCTCTCTGGGTTTTTGTGATACACCTCCAGGTTCTCCTACCTATCTTAGCATTCTTTTATCTGTCTCCTTTGCTGTATCTTTACATCATGCCCACAGATCTGAGTGTCCCTCCAGGATCTGTTCTGAGCCTTCTCTCTCTCTCTTTTTTTTTTTTGGAAGGGGAAAGGTAGGGCAATTGGGGTTAAGTGACTTGCCCAAGGTCACATGGCTAATAAGTGTTAAGTGTCTAAGGATTTGAACTCAGGTCCTCCTGACTCCAGGGCTGGTGCTCTATTCACTGCACCACCTAACTGCCCTGAGCCTCCTTTTTTTCCCCTCTATCCTATCATGCTGTTACCATAGGTTTAACTGTGCTCTCTATGCAGATCATTCCCCAAATTCTATATCCTACCTTAATTTTTCTCTTGATTTCCTGGAGGGACTAAAGCCCTTATCTCACTGTCTTTTGAACAAATTGGATGAATAGGCATCACAAAATTACTATGGCCAAAATAGAACTCCCCATCTCCCTCCCCATCTTCTCCCCAACTTTCCTGACTGTTGAGGGTATCTCCTAGTCATGCATGCTTGCATTTACCTCATTCTGCCTCATTCCCCATGTTCAATCTGTTGTAAAATTTTATTGATCTTCACAGCATCTCTTGTTTTTGTTTGCTTCTCTCTTACCCACCCAGCCACGGCCCCATGCAGGTCGTTATCAGCTCCTGTTTGGATTATCTGCATAGCCTGCTTCTTGGTCCCCCTGATTCAAGTCTTCCCACAACAGTTCATCTTCTACTTAGCTGCCCAAGTGATTTTTCTAAAGCCCGAGAAGTGTCATGTCATTTTCCTACTCAGTAAATTCTAGGGTCAACTATAAAGTCCTTTGTTTGGAATCTAAAATCCTTCATTTCCCTAACCTTCTAGTTTTTACATACTTTATTCTACTTCATGGATTCTATGATCTAGAAACACGAGTTTGCTTGCTATTGTTCACATGCTTCATATCCTGTCTAAAAGCCTTTAGTGTGCCCCGAGACTGGAATGTTCTCCCTCCTTGTATCTATCTACCTCCTCCTTTCCCTTTAAGACTCAACTCAGAATATCCCAAGGAGGCCTTTCCCTGTTAACCTGTACTGGCCAGTACCTTTCTCCTGAGATTACTTCCATTAACATTGTATATCATTTTATATGTTCATAATTAATATTGTCTCCTCTGTTACAATCTGAGCTGCTTGAGAATAGGAACTTTATTTTTGGTTTGTTTTTTTTTTTTTTGTATCACGGCAGTTCTTAGACAGCCACAGAGTAAGCATGTAAATGCTTGTTGACTGAATAAAAGCTATATAGGAGGCATATTATGAAGAACTTTAAAATACTTTACAAAGGAGTTTGTATCTTACTTTAGAGCAGTGGTTCTCAACCTGTGGGTTGTGGCCCCTTTGGGGGGGGTCAAATGACCCTTTCATAGGGGTCACAGGGATCGACTAAGACCATCGGAAAACACATTTCCATTTCCGATGGTCTTAGGTACCGTGACACCTCTCCTCTATAGTCTCCAGGTGGGTCCTCCCACATACAGATACGCCCACATACAAGTATTAAAGGGTCGAGGCATTAGGAAGGTTGAGAACCACTGCTTTTATTTATCTCAAAGTTAGCTGTATAAAGAATGGATTAAGGAGGGGAGAGTTTGGAAGCTTGTAAATAAGACCAGTTAGGAGGCTGCTGTAATTGTCTCTGCTGCTTTTATCGAATGTAAGAACAAACTAATCTATGTTTGATGTATTTAAAGATTGTGGAGAATAGCAGAGATGTCACAAGATTTAAGAAAGGGCAAACAAGTTTTTTTTTTTAAGGGAGGAGAAAGAAGAGGTAAGTCCAAAAACTGTCATAGAGTTTGATTGTTGGGAAAATTCTAGAATAGAACATTAAAGAGATGATTGGTAGAACCGGTACCTAGCAGGTAAATATGAAGAACCCAGATGGCTTCATCAGGAACGAATCTTGCTCTCATTTCTGTTTTTGACAGGATTATTTAACAAGTAGATGAATCATGCTTTCCTTTTGGAGAAGAAAAGGAAATATGGATTAATCAATATCATGTCTTTTTCAGAACTGTTTTTATGGTCAATTCAGCTACTAGAGAAGTTTTCCATAAGTTTGCATCTGACCATGTAATTTCCCTATGCAGTCAACTCCATTGACTTTCTATTGTCTCTAGAATAAAATATAAACTCTACTTGTTAGCTTTAAAGGTCTTCACAACCTGTCTTTGCGGCCTGTTAATGTGTCTAAAATGGAACTCATCTTTTCCTTCAAACCCTCTCTTCTTCCTAATTCCTGTTACTTTCTATTCCTATAACTTCCTAATTTGTATTACTGTTGAGGTTACCACCATCTTCCCAGTCAGCCAGGCTCCAGTCATCCATGCTTGCCACCCAGAGGTGTCCTCCTCACAGGCAGCTAGTTGTGGCAGTAGATAAAGAATTATACTTGGAATCAAGAAGTCTTGAATTCATACAGCCTCACTTATTAGCATTGTAACCCTGGGCAAGTCACTTAACCTCTCCATGCCTCAGTTTCCTCATCTGTAAAATGAGGCTAATAATAGCACTTATTTCCCAGGGTTGTTGTGAGATAAATTTATAAAGCAGTTTGAAGTGCTATACAAATGTTAGCTGCTATTAATCTCCACTCATTCTCACACTCCCCCCCCCCCCCCATCCAGTCAGTTGCCAGATCCTGACACTTCCAGCACCCTAATATAGGCCCTCATCTCCTCATGCATGGACTATTTCAGTATAGCCTGTTAGTTGATTTCCCTTCCTTAAATCTCTCCCCACTTCTGTCCATTTTCCATTCAGTGGTCAAATTGATTTTCCTTAAAGCACAGATCTGACTATGTCTTTCTCTTCCCCTTCCCAATCAATTAATGGCATCAATATGTAATTCTTTGTTTAGCTTTTAAAGCTCTCCTTGACCTGCCCCTTTCTTACCTTTCTAGTCTTCTTATGTTTTCTCCCACACTGCCATCCAGTGATCTGGCCTCCTTGAAATTTTTTGAGCACTACACTCCCTCTCTTAACTCTGCATTTTCACTGGCTGTTCTTCATGCCTGGAATACTCTCATTCCTCATCTGTGTCTCCAAGAATCTCTTCATTCAAGATGCAGTTCAAGCATTACCTTTTTTTATGTGAAGCTTTTCCTAATCATCTCAATTGCTAGCATCTTCTTTCTCAGACTATCTTGTGTCAAATTGTTTTGTATTTATTTTTAAATATCATATTTAATATGTTTATTCAGTACAGTTGTGTTTTTCTTGTCTTCCTTATTAGATTGTAAGTTTTTTTCAAGTAGGGATTTTTTTTTTCATTCTTTGTATTTATGTCCTCAGCACTTATTAGTTACTTGATAAGAACTTGATGATTGATTTTTGTGAGTAACTTTGACAAAGACATAGATAGCACGTTCATTAAATTTTCAAATGACACAAAGGTGGGAAGGATAGTTAACAGTCAGGATGACTGTCAGGATCCGGAAAGACATACACGGGCTAGAGCATTGAGCTATATCTAATAAAATGAAACTCAATGGAGAGATATTTATGTAAAGCCTTTGTCACTTAGGTACAAAAATCCACTTCAATATAAGATCAAAAGGCAATGGTTAGATAGTAGTTTATCTGAAAAAGATCTGGGGGTTTCAGTGGACAGCATGTAGCTCAGAAGGTCAGTTGTGTGAATTGCTAGCTTAAGAAGATAATTAATGGGTCAAATTAAGAGAAGCTTAGCTTCAGGGAATAGGAAGGTGATAGTTGTATTGTGCTTTGCCCTTATCAGAACTCATCTGAGCATTGTGTTCATTTCTTGGCACACCATGATTGAAAAGCACTTTGATAAGCTAGAGGGCTACCAGGATGTTTGGGTGTGTCATATGAGAATCAGTTGAAGGAACTGGATATGTTTAGCCTGGAGAAGACTTGGGGACACACATGATAATGGATCACTGTCTTCAAGTATGTAAAGAGCTGTTATTTGGAAGAGAGATTGGACATACCTGTTTCATTCTAGAAGATTGAACAAGAGACCAATTTAAGCTTGATATTAGGAAAAGCTTCCTAGCAGTTAGATATCCATAAGTGAAATGGGCTTCCTTAAGAGGTGATGGGTTCCCCTTCCTTGGAGAGACTGAATGATCATTTGTCAGATATGTTATAGTGGAGATTTTTTTCATGTTTGTATTTGGCTAGAACGTTGCTGAGGGTCTGAATTAAAGTAGTGGCTATGAGTGGAGAGAATGGGGATGGATGAAAGGTATAGAAGTAGAATCAACCAAACTTGGCAATTTACAGGATATGGGGATAAAAAGAGAGGAAGGGATTTGACTCCAAGTTTGTGAACTTGAAGGGTGGTGGTCCTCTCAACAAAAGATGGGAAGTATAAGGCTGCATTGTGAGGTGACTGTTTTGGATATATTGAGTTGCTTGTAGGACATCTGGTGGGGACATCCAGCAGGTAGTTGATGTGGCACTGAGAAAAGATGCATCTAGGACTGGAGAGGCTAACTAAGGATTATATTACTTGAGAAGTCCAGCTGATTTTATGTGCATAGTCTGTGATTCTGAATTAAATTCACCTAACTTGTCTCAAGTTCACTACAATTAAAATCCACTACATATTCACTAAATTTAAACGGATGAGTGACCAAATATCATTAATATTAAATAACATCCTAGTCAAGTAATACAGTAACATTCTTCAGGGAGAAGTCAAGTTTTCTGGTCCAAGAAGTTGAAAGCATTAAGAGAAAGATATTTAATAAGTATAAGAGTAGTTTATAGATTCCGTGGTGTGTTTAATACCTGTACCAACTCCAGCAAGTTAGTTGAAAGCCTTTTATGTGTTTCAGACAAAAATTGCCTAGGATTTTTAGAAATCATAGGTAAGGTAAGAGTTCCCTAACTAGTTGACAGTTCTTAGTTAAAAGAATAAAATGATGAACGGTCATTATTTTCCCTTCATTGAATCAGACCCTGGCTCTCTTGGATGTGTTGAAGCCCCTACAGAACAAGAAAATGAATAATGAGAGATTTTTAAAAGTTGAATATTTTAAAACTTGATTCAATATTGTATTTAGGTCCTCCCCCCCTTTTTTTTTCAAGTTCTCAGGTTTTTTCCTTGACCTGTGTTTATCTCAATGGTTCAAAAAAGGTTGCCCTTTCCTTTATGTTTTTTTCTTTCTTTCTTGGGCAGAAAACTTGTTTTAAAAATGTTACTGTATTATATTACTTGACTAGGATATTATTTAATATTAATGATATTTGGTCACTCATCCACTTAAATTTAGTGAATATGTAGTGGATTTAAATTGTAGTGAACTTGAGACAAGTTAGGTGAATTTAATTCAGAATCACAGACTATGCACATAAAATTAGCTGGACTTCTCAAGTAATATAACAAAATTTAGTAATTGGTTATATCAGAATGTTACTTTTTTTGAGATAAGTCTTGGTTTATTGTGTCATTAAAATTTCCACTTAAGGATTGGGGTGGTTTGAGGATTAGGTTTACTTTGACTTACTCAGATGCTCATATGTTAGTTTTTATATTCATTCAGTAAGCATTAAATTCTTTTTATGTGCCAGGCATTGTGCTGGAGGTAAAGAATACAAAGACAAAAATCACACAGTCCTTGCCCTCCAGGAATTTACAACCTATTGTAAGGCCAACATATACATGAATATGCTGGCATAGTTCTGGATCACGAAATGGAACAGACTCTCCATATAGAAGACAGAAGCAAAACATTTATTCAGACCCCAGAAAACTGAATCCCCAAACCAGAAAGCCAAATCCATCATAGTAGCAAAGGAATTAATATACCATAATGCCACAGAGAACCACACCATCCTTTAGCCTTCCCATAAACCAACACTCAGGAGCCTGGCTGTCTGCCTGGGTGAGTCTTCTCCTGCCTCCAGTTCTAACTGCTCTGACTCCCAGCTTCCTCTGGGCTCTGCTCCACCCTTCAGCAAACTCCTCCCACCATAGACTCCTAGTGACTACATTCAGCCTATCAGGGGGCAGGGAAGATCTTTAGATTTCCATTACCATTTCACTTATTTGTGGAAACGACCTATATATTTATGTATAGACAAGGGACTTTTAAAAAGAAGGGAAGCACTAATAGCTGAGGGGGATCAGAAAAGAGTTTATGCTGGAAGATGGTGCTCGAAATGACCTTTGAAGGAAATGAGGAACTCAGGAATTTTAAAGGATATTCATATATGACTTTTTTTTCTTAAAAGGGAAGATTTTTAAAAAGCAGTAGGTGGCTACATGTCCTACTCATGTAGAGGCATTATGAAGAGATAAAAGGAAGACCCCTAGCATGTTGGAATATGTGGACAAAGTAGCACAAAATGAGCAGGTATAAATAGGTTGTTGGGAGAAAAGTCTACATGGGTAGATACAGGATAAAAGTGCCTTTGATGAGTCTTGAGAGGAATATAAAGATAAATATGATTAGTTCTTCCCACAAGGATGTTAAATATTCTTTGATTTTACAAAAACAAGTAACTTATACAAAATAATTGCTAAATGGATGAGACAAGTTTCCAAAGTACTGTGAGGATTCAGAGTAAGGGAAAGACTAGTCCTTTCAAGCGAAAGCAGCATTTGTACTTGACCAGAGAAGGCAAGCATTTGTGGTTGGTTTTGAAGAATGAGTAGAATTTCATCAGTTAGAATTGGTGGGGAGGGGTGTTAGGAACCTATGTATAAAACTGAAGTAAAGGTTGAAGAATTGGGGAAATTTGGAAGAAGTTTTTCAACAAAACATGGAGTAATATGAAAAGTTTGGAAAGGTAGATTGAAGCCAGATTATGGAAGGCCTTGGATGCTCTCTTACAGGGTATAGATACTGTTTTCCTTAGGTCAGGATGAAGAACCTATTGAAAATTTTTGATCATTTGAGAGTTCTGCATTAGAAAATTGTAGAGGAGTGAGAACAGAAAAGAGACGTGTAAGCAAGCTCTTTATGCAGTCTTCTTGTTGTTGAGTCATTCAGTCTGTCAGACTCTGCATGACCTCCTGGACTTTTTGTCCGTGGGTTTTTTTTTTTTGTTTTTGTTTTGGGCAAAGACACTGGAGTGGTTTGCCGTTTCCTTCTCCAGTGTGTCCCCATCTTACAGATGAGGAACTGAGGCAAATAGGGGTTAAGTGATCAGCCAAGGTATTACACAGCTAGTGAGTGTCTGAGGTCACATTTGAACTCATATCTTCTTGGCTCCAAGCCCAGGGCACCATTGCCCACGGCAGCACCTAGCTGCCCTAGTATAGTCTAGGCAAGAACTTATGAAGGCCTGGACTAAGCTGGTTGCTGCAGTGAGCATAGAAGGGGGGAGAAAGGAAGGGGGAGAAAGAGAAAAAAGAATGAGTGAGAAAAAGAATTGTAGGGAAGAATGAGGGAGATAGCAAAGATTTTGGATTTGGGTGACCAAGAGAATTGGTGGTCCATTTCACAATAGAGAGAAGTGAGGGAGAGGAGCAGATTTAGAGGATAGAGAGAGTAATTTTGAACATGTTGAGAGTTTGGAGTTTTTTTTAGTGTATAGTCTTAAAAATAATGGGGGGATTTTTCCTCTTTCAGGAGTCTAGCAGGGGTGGGTAACCTTGGGTCATGAGGCTACATATGGCCTTCTAGGTCCTTGGGGATGCCTTTTTGACTGAATTCAAGTTTTACAGAACAAATCCTTTTATTAAGGGGATTTGTTCTGTGAAGTTTGGATTCAGTCAAAGCACCCACTTGAGGACCTAGAGGGCCACAGTTCTGCTTACCCCTGCTAGAGTTTTAGGAAAAATACAGTAACAGGGTGGGGTAGGGCGAGGTTCAGAGAAGGAAACTTAAGGAAGAGATTAGAGCCCTAGAAGAATGAGGAAGGAAGTGGTCAGCAGTGTAAAACACACACACACACACACACACACACACACACACACACACACACACACACACACGCGCGCGCGTGCGCGCTGTTGGAGGATACGTGCATTAGTCCAGCCATTCTGAAAAACAGTTTGCAATTTTGGAATTCTTTTGACCCAGAGAACCTGCTGCTGGGTTAACACCCACCTCCCCCCAAGGCCACATATCAGAAGAAAAATTTCATGCATACCAGAATATTAATAATAGAACTTTTTTTGGTAGATAAAGCTAGAAACAAAATGAGAATTGGCTGAATCAGTTATGGTGTATGAATACCATTGTTCTGTAAGAAATGACAGCCTCCTACTCAATACACTCCAGTGGGCTCCCTATTGCCTCCTGGAGCAAATATAAAATCCTTTAGCATTCAAAAGCCCTTTACAACATTGGTGCTTATCACTCCACCTTTCCAGCCTTCTAACTCTTTACACTGCTCTCCATATGCTGCTCTACCCCTGACATTGGCTTCCTTGCTTTTTTCCCTGAATAAGACACTCTCATCTCTTGATTCTGGGATTTTTTTTTTACTGGTAGTCCCCCATGCCTAGAATGCTCTCCTTCCTCATTCCCACTTTCTAGCTTCTTTGGCTTCCTTCAAGTCCCAGCTAAAAACTTACCTTCTGCAGGAATTCTTTCCCAATCACTCTTTAATACTACTGCCTTCCTTCTGCTGGTGATTTCCTGTTTGTCCTGTATTTAGCTTGTTTGTACAGAGTTGTTTGCATATTGTCTCCCTTATTAGATTTGTTAGGGTTGGGACTGTCTTTTGTTTTTTCTTCATGTCTCCAGTGCTTAGCACAATGTCTTGCTATAGTAGACACTTAGTACGTGTTTATTTGACTGACTGATCTACAAAGCCCTGATGCGGAGTGAAGTATGCAGAATCAGAAAAACAGCAACGATGCTAATGTACATGAAAGGCTTGCTGTTTGTCCTTTGTTCTTGAAGAGGACCGTGGCATCAGAAAAGGATGCCGTTACATTCAGTGAATTAGATTTAAGTGAGCGAGGGCTGTGCAGAATTACCAGCCTCACTTTCATCTTCAGAGCCATCTAGGTCCAGTGGCCAGATATAGATCAGGATAACTGGAGATGGCCCAGGATGCAGTGGGGGACCTTGGCTTTTTCAGGCTAAGGTCTTTAACAGGTCTCTGTTTGACTGAGGCAAC
Organism: Pseudochirops corinnae; assembly: GCA_028646515.1. Lineage (NCBI taxonomy): Eukaryota > Metazoa > Chordata > Mammalia > Diprotodontia > Pseudocheiridae > Pseudochirops > Pseudochirops corinnae. The sequence continues at coordinate 258,409,890 of CM053586.1, forward strand.
ATCCATTCACCAATTAAGGCTGAATAAGAAATGAGGCAAAGAATGGCCTCTTAAAAAAAAAAAGGCACACATTAAAAAAACCCAAACTTCAGTTGTGTGGGCCAATCTTGGCCATGGAGAAGCAATGAAGAAATGTACTTTCCTTCTCTTAGCTGCCTAATGGAGTTTGCCATCACACTGCATTGCAGTGTCAATTGGTTTTGTTTACTTCTTTTTTGTTATAAGGGAATGCTTTTGTGGTATTTTGAGAGAAAAGGCCTTTGAATTTGCCTGTTTCAAACATTCTGGTTTGGAGTTGAGCCTGATGTGAGGAACCATAGGCTATTTCCCTAACAGATCTACCTCAGATTGCCAGTTCTGTTTTCTGTCCACTCCTCCAGGCTGTTGTGAGGTGAGCCTCTTGGACCTCAAAGGACTCAGCAGAGGAGTTTAACTACTGTCACAAGGCTGAACATTGATGGAAGATAGTCTAATCTTTTTCCTTCCTTAGTGAATTGCTGTTCAGTCACTGACAATGTGCACGAACCTTTTCTCCTGAGTGAGTTTGTATTCTACTCTGTCATAATTTTCCCATCCCAGTGATTCTGAACCCCTGGCTGAGATCATACAAATGCCATTTCTCATCCCCCCACTTCTTGTTCTTTTATGCCCGTTCCATTCTCCTCAGCCTATGTGCCTAATCCCATCCAGATCTAACCACCCCTTCTATTCTGTTGTTTGTAATGTCTGCTTGTTAAGAAACTTGTTTTTATCTTAAACTTTTTTTTTCACTCCTTCCATCTTCTTATACTTCCTAAGACCTGGTTTTATCCTAATTATATGGCCACTCTGATCACACTTAGCATCACTGGTTACCCCAGAAAACTCTAGGGGCTCCAAATCCCTTCTAGAATCAAATACAAATCTCTCTGTATTTCAAAGCCCTCTGTAGCCTAGCACCCTTGCCCCCCACCTTTGCGTTCTTTTTACATCTCGTTCCCTATCACTCCTGCTTCCTTGACCTTCCTCAAACAAGATACTAAATCTTTCAACTCTTCAAAGTTTTGTTGACTGTCTCCCATTCCTGAAATGCTCTCCCACCTCATCCGAACCTTCTGGCCTTACTGGCTTCTGTCAAGTCCTAACTAAAATCCTGCCCTCTACAAGAAGCCTTTCCTGAACCTTTCTTAATCCTAGTGCCTTCCTTTTGTTGATTATTTCCTATTTTTACCTGTGTATAGCTTGTTACAACATATTTGTTTGCTTATTGTCTCCCATTAGATTGTGAGCTGCTTATGGGCCTGACATATTAAGTAAGGGATTAATAAATTCTTATGAACTTAGAACCTGATCCACAATATAAACTAATTATTTTTTGTTTTGTTTTTTGCCCTTTTTTTTGGAGGGGGGAAAGCAGGGCAATTGGGGTTAAGTGACTTGCCCAAGGTCACACGGCTAGTAAGTGCTAAATGGTCAGAGGCAGGATTTGAACTCAAGTCCTCCTGACTCCAGAGCCAGCGCTCTATTCACTGCACCACCTAGCTGCCCCCACAATATACTCTTGAATTACTGCAATTTACCTCATTCTTTATTTGACAGAAGGAAAAATCAACCTTACATGCAGTGGTTCTACTGTGTTACAAAACGGTTCTTGATAATCATAGTTCTTTAGATAGTTAATTCTCTTCATACTTACATACTTTAGAGTGTGTGTGTGTGTGTGTGTGTGTGTGTGTGTGTGTGTATAAAATCTGTTGTCTATTGTTATTAGTACTGTTATCACTACTATTGCTGACGTTCTGAAATAAATATTCACAGGTCAACAAATGTTTTCCAAGTAGCCACATAGTATACTAAGTAATTGAAGGTAACCTTTTGTTATTAAATGGAACTTGTTGATCATAAACATTCAAGGTAGTTTTATTGAGTACTTACTATATGTAAGGCATTGTGTTGGTCCTATCAGGTGTGACACATAGTTTTTTTAGTGCTGAGATTAAATTTAGCATGAAAAATTAAAACTGTTGTTATGGCTGCGGTACAAAGTGTTGCAAATGTTGGATATGAATTCAGAAGACCTGAGTTTGAGTCCTAACTTTGTGACCTTGTCAAAAATCACTTAGGATTTCAGGGTTTTAGTTTCTGTTTTTTAAAATGAACCAGCTTACCTAGATCCTCAACATCCCTTTTATTTATAAGCATATGTGTGCTATCAATCTGTAAGAATTTATTAACCATTCATGTTTTGTGTATTCTGTTTGTGTACTGGAGATACAAGACAAAAATGAGAGGTTGTATGTGGAACTAAAGGGTTAGAATTTCAATAATCGGCAGAGTTGGGAATTAGGAATTCTTTGTTGTTGTTTCAGTTGTGTCTGACTCTCTGTGGCCCTGTTCGGAGTTTTCTTGGCAAAGCTACTTGAGTGGTTTGTCATTTCCTTTTCCAGTGTGTCTCCATTTTACAGATGAGTTAACTGAGGTAAATAGGGGTTAAGTGACTTGCCCAGGGTCACACAGCAAGTAAGTATCTGAGGCCTGGCTCCAAGTGAAATGCTTTATACCCTGCACCACCTTAGCCATTCATTAGGGCAAATTGAGTCAGATGGATATATGTCTTATATGTACCTTTTTGGACAAACTCTTAGATTTTTGACACGTGGAATTTACTATAACTTTATTTTTAGCCATTTTAAGTTACCTGGAAGCTTTTATTAATTGCAATAGTACAAATGGTTCCTCTATATACACATTGTGATTCTCTGAAGAGGTAATTTAATTGTTCTTCCCAGTTAATAAAATATTCTCTCCATGCTATTGTGAATACCTTGGAAACTCAGGTATATCTCCCATTTTGTAATTCTTTTTTTTGTTTATATCCAGTGCGTTTTTCCTGAGCCATGTCTTAATCTGGATACATATCAGCCACAACTCTCCAATTAGCCACTTCTCTAATTTCTATTCCCATTTGAGGATCAGACAAGGAAGCAATGTGAAGAGGATACTTAGAATGTAGAGTAAAAAGGGAAGGAATTAGTGCTACCTGTCAGAGATTGTATGTAATGAACTCTTAAAGTTCAGTGGGTGAAAAAATTATGTGCCTGCCCAAAAGGCTAAGGTCTCTTCTGCATTGAGAGGCATAGGCTCTAGTCCAAGGATGGTAGTGACTCCTACTTTACTCTGGTAAGGCCATGTTGTTTTCAGAAAGACAAACAGGGAAAGGAAAATTGGTATGGTGCAAAGACTAAAACATACTGTATTAGGATTGGTTGAAGGAACTAGAGGTGTTTGGCTTGGAGAAAAGAAGGTTTTGAGGGAGCAGGCTGGCTTTCTTCAGGTTGTATTATGTATTATAACTTTTTTTTTTGCCACAGAGGGCAGAACTAGGAGCAGTGGATAGATGTTTCAGAGGGGCAGATTTAGGCTCGATATAAAGAAAAACTTTCTTGTAATTAGAACTATCCATAACATGGGCTAATGGAATTCTTCTTTGAAATTCTTCAGGCACAGGCTAGATGACAATTTATTGGGTTTTATAGTATAGAAGGGTTCTTTTTTTTTTACCTTGTTCAGGTTGAACAAAGTGACCTTTTGAGGTTTCTTCAGGTCCTTAAATCCTGTAATCCTTGGAGAATTTTCAGTCAATCAAACTAACATATATTAGGTGCCTACTATGTGACAGACACTCTGGTGACTTCTGGGGACATAAAGAAATGCAAAAACCATTCCCTCTTTTCAAGGAGCTTATGGTCTAATGGTTGAGAAAACCTTTAGACATCTATGTACAAATAACATACATGCATGCATGCTGTGACTAGCACAGCAGGGTGGCCTAGCAACCAGTTGACTGAAGAGATGGAGATGTATTCAATAATCTGTTTATTCCAGAACCATTTCACATAGAGCCAAAGATACAAGGAATTTACAAGGTTTATAAACCCTTAGCAGAAAAAAATACAAGTACTCTCCTTTGGTCTTGACCACTCGCGACCCCAGCCTAAGGCTAGTTATTCATTAAGACTTCATCCTAGGACCTTGTCCAGAGGCACAAACAAACAAGGAGGCATAAGCAAGACTTGCTAATTAACTACCCAGAATTTTCCTTAGTTATTCATAGGACTATGGAGCCATCAACAAACAAGATTATACTCCTCCTGCATATCTACCTAGTGTCTTCACAGAAGTTTGTAAAGGAGAGGGGAACCTTCCATTAGTGGGACGGGGGGGGACCCCTGAAAGTCTACTACACATACATATAATATAAATTGAGGATAGTCTTAGAGAGAAGGCTCTACAATTACTGGGATAAGCTTCTGAGAGAAGAAGAGAATTTCATTGAAACTTGAAGGAAGCCAGGTAAACTAGAAGGCAGAAATGAGGAAGAGGGAGAGAATTCCAGCCTTGGGGACAGGCAAATGGAAAAAGCTCAGAAGCAGGAGAATAGAGTTTTGTTTTCAAGGAGGCCAGTGTTACGGGATTGCAGAGTACAGGGAGGGAATTAAGAAGACTGGAAAGGTCTTTTCCATTTGCTAGTATATAGTTGGGATTAGGAGGTTTTTTTTAAGGCAGATAATCCAGATTATTTACCTTTAAGAACTTTGCTGTGGTTCCAAAACTTTGAATTCCCAACAGGGCAGAAGGTATCATGGTATCCATCATTCATTTTTAATTGTTATAAGGTTCAAAGGATGTGAATAGCCTTCAGAAGAACAGAACATGTATTCAGAATCACTAATCAGAAATGCTTGTTAAAATAGCTTCAGTCCCATCAAATTGGAAAAGATGGAAAAAGTTAATGTTGGAAATACTCTGGAAGACAGTCATATTAATTCAGTGTTGATGGAGCTGTTCTGGAAAAAAACCATTTGGAAGTGTGCAGATAGTTACTACCTGTTTTATACTTTTTGATCCACCACTTCTAATGAGTCATTGCTCCTAAGAATGATAAGCTACTCCTCCCAAAGTCACATATGTAAAAATATTCGTATTATTCGTAATTATGGATAGCTGGAAACAGACACTACCCCCACAATTAGGAATGGCTAAACACATTATGGTATAGGAAGGGAATGGCATAATGTCTTAAGGGACATTGAATATGAAGAATTCAGAGACATAAAGAAGATAAAATATGTTAAAAGAGTAAAAAAGCAATATTTTAACAATATATAAAAAAAGATAAATTAAGACAACCCTAAAAAAGTGAAACTCCTGTCAACTACAGTGGAAACACAGTAATTCCAAATTGTTAGTGTTTACATCCTTTATGTTAATAGTAAACAGCAAAAAGGTAAAATGTTATCAATTGTTATTGCTCTGTTAGGGGATTTTGGTTTAACTTTTTTGGAAATGTATTTTGTAGGAGGTGTGGGGTATTGAATATTTGGGAAATGCCTTATTTAAGCAAAATGTTTATAATGCAGATTTAATTTTCAGGATCAGTAAAGTAATTTCTATTAAAATGTACGTTTCAGGGAGGAAACAATGCTGGCCATACAGTTGTTGTGGATTCTGTGGAGTATGACTTTCATCTCTTACCAAGTGGGATCATCAATCCAAATGTCACTGCATTCATTGGTAAATATGTTGTCTTGTCCTGACAGTTGGATGGTTAATTTTCTACTTTGAATGCTCAGAAAAATGATTCTGTACTTGTCTTTTGATCCCTTGTGGTATTTGATCTTGATACTGATCATTAAATAGAGATCTAGTTTTGTTCCCTTAATCTCTTTTAGTGTCATTATTTTCATCAAGATTAGAAATGGTACCTTTGGAATGCTGTTTGTACCTGATTGTAATTATTGTCAGTAAATTAAATCTTTCTTGTGGTACAAAAAAGGGTGTGAGAATCATAGAATTTTAGCGTAGAAATGAACCTTAAAGAATATTTAGTTCAAACCTCTTTTAGGTTTATAGATGAGAACTTTACCCAGAAAAGGTTACATGACATGTTCGAAGGTCATTTCATTTTTTTTTTTTTAAGATGTAGAAGAATTGGTGCTGAAGACTTTATTTGCAGCAGCCAGATTTTCTCAATGGGGAAGGAAAGGGGAGGAGTGGGGGAAGAGAAGCTTTTGGGGGACAATTTTTTAAGTGGAAAAGGTAAGAAGAGTCCTTGCAACTGAACATTTAGGAAATAAAGTATCAATTGGGTCAGCCTATTATGAAGTTTTACTTGATCTTTATAACTTTATCCTATTATAAGATTTCTTTTTTCCATTGCCGTGATCTAATGAATCTGATTTTGAAATCTTTTCATTTTTCCTCCTTCCTCTCTTTTTGTTACTATGTCCTACCTCTGTGACATTCTGAGATCAAGGCCATCTGACTCAAGCAGTCTGGCCTAGAATATCTTTTTGACCATCCTCTCTACCAGACCTTGACATTTTTCCTTCAGTGTCCTACTAAAAATTCACCGTCAACCCTACTCATTGATAAACATCTACTAATTCATCTGAAATATACAACCACATTACTTTTCTCCTAGGAATTGGTGGAAGGGAAGTATTAACAAGTAGCAGTTAATTCTTCTTTAGTATGATTTCCGCTTTAAGTATATTTTAGTTGTTTGAAAATTGGTAATTTATGAAAGGCATATGTAGTACTCATAACCAGAATATTTGGCTAACTCATATAAGTCATTCCATTATTATTCTAGATAATCACAGTTTATTCTACTTTAAAAAATGCATCTGAGATTGAGTTGTAGTTTAAATGTTTTTGTTCTTTTAGGAAATGGTGTGGTAATTCACCTACCAGGATTATTTGAAGAAGCAGAGAAAAATGTGCAAAAGGGAAAAGGTAAGAATTAGGTCTGTAATAAACTATAATGGTTTTTTTCAAGATAAAGTGGTAGGTGAATTTGACAGTATCTTTTGCCTTGTTTGAAATATAGCTCTTTATAGTACAAATTTCGAAATACAGATTGGTTATTACATTTAAAATACATTTAAATTAATATCTTAAACTTGTCTTGCTTAAAATAATAGCCAGTGATAAAATTATAGAAATTGAGATATTTCCATCTCTTGTTTGACTTATCATAGCATAAATAAGGCCTATCTTGTAGGGGAAAGAAATCATACACCTACCTTCATAAAGTCCTCAGATATTTCATCATGGATACATGCTATAACTTGTATTCTCAAAGCTGTGCCAGCTGAACATCAGCTGTGGCAAAGCCTTTAAGAAAAGTCTTGGCAATAGATTGTTTTCTGAGAACCAGTCCACCTAAGCATAAATGATATTTTAGGAAAGGAAACTATGGAGGAATGATCAACAGTGTCAGAAATTACACAGAAGTCCAGAAGGATAAGGACTGAGAAAAAGTTATTGGGCCATCACATTAGCAATTAAGAAGTTATTGAGAACCAGGGAATTTAGTCGTGAACCAAAACTGTTTGTAGGGGGTACTGGCTTACAGTGAACAAATTGAACAAAGGTAGTATGATTACAAGGAAACTGAACCCTAGGGAGGTTTAAGTGACTTGCCCAAGGTCACCTAGGAAGTAATTGTCAAATGCAGATTTTGACCTCAGATATTCCTACTCCAGAGCCAGTGCTACTTCACACTATACACAATATTACCTCCCAAATAGAGGGAAATTCCCCTACCTATTATTTAATTAATAACATTATATTTATTTGTATTTATTCTCTTGATACTTATTTTGTCTAATTAGGCTTCCCCAGTAGCACATGAGCCCGTTGAGTGATTGTTTCAAGGCTCAAGCCATAGCCTAACTTCTAGAGAGTGCCTTTTCTGATTCTACTTTCTTATCACTTCTTAAAAATTATGTTGTTGTCTGTCCCTCCCACCCTTCACCTCCAAGAAGTAGTAGAATATAAAGCTCCTTGAGGGAGCTTTTTGTATCCCTGTTACTTAGCACAGTGCTTTATATACAGTAGACATTTTAAAAAATAAATACTTGTTGGGTTGGAAACTACCAGATATGGAAGGGTAGGTTCTTTTCCTGACTCTTGCTCCCAGTGAAAAAATGTTTGACCCAGCCTCCACAGTTAAATTTGAACAGACTGGTAGACTTAAATATGGGTTTTTGGGGAGAAGGGGGAAGGATTCAGAAAAATAGTTTTCATGATGGCAACATTGGAATAAATACTCTAAGAAACAATAGTAATTTGTGTGAATATGAACTCTTAATATTTAAAAGTCAGACATTCTTTAAAGTCATTCCTTTTAGGACCTTTTGAGGAAAAAAAGACATTTCTTTTTTTTTTTTTTTTTTTTTTTTAAATTTATTTTTTATTTACTCATTTACTTTTAATTTACAAGATTCAGTTCCACAATCACTTGGGTTTCAGATTTTCTCCCCTCCCTTCCCCCC
>CM053586.1:258418710-258442698 GCA_028646515.1 Pseudochirops corinnae
GGGGGGGGGGGAGGAGGAAGGAGGCCTTATTTTAGAGGTAGGAGGTTCCATTGATGAATGCTCCTATGGGTGAAGGGAGATATGAGGACCTTATACTGGATGAGATCTGAAGGATTTGGTGCTTAAAAATTTGTTCAGGGAGGGAACAAGGTGGAACCCCTTGGGACAATTGCCACTTGGAGGAGTGGAAATATTCAGGCAAATGTAAGGGGGGAAAAGTCAAGAAGAGATGATATAAATCTGGTGTGAGATGGGCTCTACCATGGGCAATGTTCTGTCTTATACTTGCAATAACTGGCATCATTCTGGGAATGAGGCACAATGGAAAAGAGGAATCATGGGGGTAAGCCCTATAAGGCAGGGACAGAAAGCATCTAGAGGGGAAAGTCTAGAGTAGATGCCTTGGAAGCTGTGATTGCATGAAGAATACAGAGAAGAGAGAGAGACTGGATAATATGGGCGTCCTGAATCAGAGATTGAGGATCTAGAGTAAACATAAAGAGAAAATGGATAATGAAGAGACTAAGGGAAACATTTTTGGAAAGGGGACCAATAAATGAAATTAAAAAGATAATGAACAGGACTAGGTAAAGGGAAGGAAAGGAAGGTAGAATTTACTTGACTAAAGAAGAAAAAGCGGGAGGAGAAATCAAATAAAAAACAGGAGAGAAAAAGGAACTAATAAACAAAACCCTAAAGGGAAAGGGGTAATAACTGAGAAGAGGAGATCAGGGGTGAAAAGAAAAGCGTTAGTGGGAATAGGACCACCTTAAAAAAAAAAAGATTAAAGTAACTGAAGGAACAGAATACTGTGTTCAAAAGCTTCTGCACAAACAACATTAATATATCTATTATAAGAAGAAAAGTGGTCTAATGGGAAAGAATCTTTGTATCGAATTTTTCTGAAAAAGGTTTGTTATCAAGATATATAAATAATTTATATATGTGTGTATATGCATGTATACACACACACACACACACACACACACACACACACAAATATGTGCAGAGATATACACAGATTTTAATAGCCATTCCACAAGATGGCCCAAAAAACAGGAACAACCAGTTCTCAAAAGAAGAAATGCAAAATATTCAAAATACACATGAAAAAAATGCTCCAAATCAGTAATAAGAATTACAAATCAAAACAACCCTGAGATTTCACCCTTTAAATTAGTCAAAATTTTTTTAAAAGACAAAAAATGGCAATAGTGTTGGAGGAACTGCAAAAAGACAGGCATACTAAGACATTATTGGTGGAGTTGTGAAATGGTACAACTCTTTTGGAAACCAATTTGGAATTAAGCAATAAAGTAACAAAATGTCCATACCTTATGAACCAGAGTTTCCATTACTTGGCTTATATTCCAAAGAATTCATCAATAAGAAAATGGTCTCTACAAACACCAAAATATTTATCACTTTTTGTGATAACTAAGAATTTAAAACAAAATAGCTGCCCATCAATTGGGAAATAATTAACCAAACTGTGATATGTGAATAATGGAATATTACTGTGCTCTAAGACATGATGTGTGTGATGAACACAGAAAAGTATGGAAAGATGTATATGAAGTATAAGCAGACAAGAAAAGAGTCCCCAGAAACTATAACAACATAAGATGGAAAGAGCAACACCAAAATATCTAAAGTAAATTAACAAAAGCATAAAGATCAAGTAGTACTCAAATGAGGAGACATGAGAAAATACCCCCCAAACAGTATACCCCTTTATGGAGGTGGGAGATCCACTGGTGTTCGCACATCACATGTTTTCTGACTTTTTCAATGTATTGACCAGTTGTGCTGACTTTTTTCTTCCCTTTCAAAAAAAAAACTATGTCATGAGATTGCTTTCAGGGATGTGGATGGGGAGAGATACATGGGATACTATGGCAATGTAAAAAACAGAAAATATTAATAAAAACTTTAAAAAAAACTAAATGAGGTTGCTAATAAATGCTGATTTTTAGCAAAATTACTCACTTTTGAAAAGTACATTGTATTATAAAATTTAGACATATAAGGAACCTTAGCAATCACTGAATCCAATCCTTGACTAAAAGTAATTCCCTATAAAACACTTGAAAAATGGGTCTTCCCAGTCTCTGAAGATCTCCAATGTGTCAGAAATCATCAAGCTAGCATTTATTAAGCACCTACTATGTGCCTAGTATTGCTGGATGCAAGCACAAATTTTTGGACAGTTATTATTAGCAAGTTTGTTTGTTTTTTTCCCCTGATATCAAGTCCAAATTGTCCTCTTGGCAACTTATCTCTTGTGCTTTGTTCTGCCTTCTGGGACCAAACAGAATAAGCCTATCTGCATTTATACATGGCAGCTTGAAGACAGTGATCACAAAATCCTCAAGTATTCTCTATGCTCAGTATCTCTAACTCATTATATGGCATGGATTCAAAGACCTTCACCATCCCAATTGCTCTCATCTGGACACCATCCAGCTTATCAGTGCCTTTCTATAATGCCTGACCAGGGCAGAATACAGAGGGACAATATATCTCTTTATTCTTGGGAACTCTGCCTCTTAAGGCAAGCCTGGATCAAACTAGTTTTGTTTTGTTTGGGGGTTGAGGGTCCTGTGATATCGCTGACTCATATTGAGCTTGTAATCCACTAAAAATCCCAGAGCTTTTTCAAACCGCCATCTAACCAAGCCTCTCCCTTTCTATACTTAAGAAATCAATTGTTTCAAGCCCAGGCATGAGACTTTATATTTATCCTTATTAAGTTTTATTAGATTCAGCCCAACACTCTAGTCTACCAATCTGTCTGGATCCTACCTCCTCATTGTCATTACCTAGACCTTTAAAAATTTAGTGAACAGGTCGCATTTTGCTCTTATTCAAGTCATAGATAAAAAATTTTCCCAGGAATTGAAATCAGTCTCAGTGGTTTCTAATTTGTACTCTTCCCTTTTCTTGAAAAACAGGATATTTACCCTTCTCCTGGCCTACAGTACCGCTTTTCATGCACTTCCGAAGAGCATGGATAATGGCTTAGCAATCACACCTGACAATTTCCTCAGCTCCCCATCGTGCCTTCTAACTTGTATTAATGAAATGAGCATTCTTCCAGCCCAACTGAGGGTTCCTTCACCTGCGTACTCCCTGTACCAATGAAATTATACATACCAGTCCTTATCCCTATAAATGATGTGCCTGGACAGAATAGTAAGAGCCCATAAAATGATTTTAATATGATGTCATTTCCCCTATTTTTAGCACCACAAATTATAAGGTAAATAAATACTTTCATGTGAAGCACAGGAGGGAAAAGGGATTTTCATAGACATCTGAGGAAAAGAGACTTTAGATGCTGAACTTCGTTTTCTAACTTGCTTGTTTCATAAAGGTAATCAATATGGGGATGAATCTGGCATGCAGTCAACAGTGTGGAACTGCAAGTCAGGATGGGAAGGCAGGCCTAGGTTCTAGTCCTCAAGATTACCAATGAGCAGCTATGTGACCTTGGGGCACAAGGCTTAATCTCTCTTGATCTTAGTAAAATGAAAGATTCAAAGGGGATCTCTGAGTTCTATCCCAGAAAAATTCAAGAGCAAATAAATGCTCTTACAATCTTTAACTTGGATATTAACTCAGCGATTTTTGTCCTGTTTGTCTCCACTGCAATCAAGCAAATTAAGCAATGGGCTACTTACCTTCCCTTGGTTTCCAATTACCATCCCATCCACCAAGTGGTAGTATTTTTTAAAAATTATCCTTTTCTCCCTAAACACCTGAATACCCCTCTGTTATCCTTAGCTTTTCTTGCCAAATTCAGTTCGTTCTGAGTTTTAGTCAGTCATTAAGCATTAAGTGCTTACTGTGAGCTAGGAAATGTGCTGAGCACCAGGGATCCAAAGAAAGGCAAAAGACCATCTTTGCCCTCAACAAGCAGAGATCTTAATACAGGGAAAATGAAAATAACTAGGTACAGCAGAGATGAAAATAATGCGAAAGGGGAAGGCATTAGCAGCTGGGTAGATCAGGAAAGGCCACCTGCAGAAGGTGGGACTTGAGAGCTCAAGAAAGCCAGGGAAGTTAAGACGTAAAAGTGAAGGGCAGGAGGATGCCAATGCAAAGGCACAGAGTAAAGAGACAAGAGTGTCATATTCAAGAAATCAGTGTAGTTAAGAGAATATGTGGAAGGAGTAAGGTGTAAGGCTGGAAAAGTAGAATGGCTCCAGGTTATCAAGAGTTTCAGATTTTGTATCTGACACTGGAGTCATTGCAGCTCATTATGCTGGGGGGGTAAAGGAGTGACTTGGTCAGGCTTATGCTTCAAGAAAACCATCTTGGCAGGTGAATGGAAAATGGAATGAAGTGGAGAGAGAAGAGGCAAGGATACCAGTTAGCCTCTTGCAAGAGCCCAGGTGATGAGTGCCTGAACTGTGGTCTTACAAATGGAGAAAAAGGAGTATGTATGAAAGTTATCAAGGGAAAGACAACAAAATTCATCAATAGATTGAATGTGTATTAAAGTGTCAACGATGACACTGAGGTTATGAGCCTGAGTGACAGAAGATGGTTAGTGCTCTTGATAGTAACAGGGAATTTGGAAAGGCAGGAAGATATTGAGGGGAGATATTTTTAGAGTACATCATTCTCAGACATTCTTTATTAACTGCTCTTACTCCCCCTCTTCTATGCATAGCTTTAAAGAATCTATAGTTGGCAAGTTCCGTGGGCATCCACATTGGTTTCCTTCTCATTAGAATTTTATCTTCACAATTGCATGGACTAAAGGATGGGAGGGGTAATGCCAATAGCAAGTATTTGTTTTCTTGGAAGATTCATTAGAATGTAGAGTTGGCAAACTTCTGTGTACCGTATGTGATTATAACAGAAACTCTGGTATTTTCTATTCATCCTTAAGACATTCATTGAGTTGAGTAATATTCTAATTTATAAAATGAAAATGGCCTGAGATGAAGCCTTAAAAATGAAAAGCTGTAAGATCCAACATTGTGTGATTTACTTTATATTTTAATGCTTCTGTTTATAGGCTTAAACTTTTTTTGATTGCTTGATCTCTTAGGAACTCCTGTAACTCCCCCATTTCAAAAGAGCTGTGAAAGAAAAAAAACTAAAATCACTTTAAAAGATCTGTAATTGTGACTTTCATCTATATCTTCTCCTAGATTCCCCAGGTAATCCCCTGTTAAGGTCCTCTTGTCATTGTCTCTCAAGATTAGGAAAATCACAAATGAGGTGTAATTGGCATTCCATTCATTACATGCACAATTTTTGTTGTTGTTCAATCATTTTCAGTCAGGTACAACTCTTCATTACCCCATATGGGATTTTCTTGGCAAAAATACTTAATTTGGCAGTTGAGTGGTCATCTGCCCTTTCCTTTTCCAGTTTATTTTATAGGTGAGGAAACAAGGTAGACAGGGTTAAAGTTACTTGCCCAGAGTCACACAGATAATAAATGTCTGAGGTTGGATCTGTACTCGGGAAGATGAATCTTCCTGACTTCTGATTTTGTACTTTCACTGTGTTACCTAGCTCATAGGGTTGTGGAAAACTCAAGTAAAGTACTTAGCAAACCTTAAAAGCACTACATAAATACCCGTTTTTGTCATCATTCCATTGCCTAATTCTGGATAAAGAGGAGGAGGTTGTGTATATGTATGCATCAAGCATGTGTTTGTGCCATGATTTGAATATTTTATAACACGCTTTTTCTTTGCAAGTCAGCCCTTAAAAGAATTTTATAAGTTTGTACTAAAGTAACTGATTGTTTCTAAGTTACTCTGGGGTTTGTGCATTTGTGGTAATTATCTTGACCTATGATTTGTGGAAATAAAGCATCTCATCTACGATTTGCCTGGTGTCTGGTCATAAACTCAAAAAAAGACTCTCTCTACCCTATTCAACTTAGAAAAAAGGTTATAGAGTAAAAAGCCTGTTAGTCTGTCAAAAATATTATAACTTAATCTCCTATTCCTCAATAACTCAAAATATATTCTTCACACCTGTCTCCTAATCTTCCTCACCATCATTCCAAGACACAGTTCCAGAGGCTGACAACAATGCTAGCTAGCTAGGTCTACCTTCAAATATAGGCTCTGTATTGCTTTACAGAGAGGAAGCATGATACAGAGGAAAAAACACTACCTGGAGAGTTGAGACCTGGAGTCTAGTTTTGGCTCCATCAATAATTCATTATGTGTTTAGGCAAATTATTTAGAATGTTCTAATAAATTTCCACATCTACATGAGAAGTGTTGCTAATATCCCCTTTTAGCTCTGGATAGCTTGTCTGTCAATGCCCAAAGTGGAGGATTCAGGGAGGAAAGCAGCAGAAATTAAGGCATTTTTAAAATCCACATAAAAAATATACAGAGAACTAAGTCAAATTTATAAGAATACAAGTCATTCCCCAATTGATAAATGGTCAAAGGATATGAACAGGCAGTTTTCAGAGGAAGAAATTAAAGATATCTATAATCATATGGAAAAATGCTCTAAATCACTACTGATGAGAGAAATCCAAATCAAAACAACTCGTAGGTATCACATCTCACTGACTGGTCAGATTGGCTAACATGACAAAACAGGAAAATGATAAATGCTGGAGAAGACATGGGAAAATTGGAACACTAATGCATTGTTGGTAGAGTTGTGAACTTATCCAACCATTCTGGAGAGAAATTTTAGAACTATGTCCAAAGGGCTATAAAAATGTACACAGGGGCAGCTAGGTGGCGCAATGAACAGAGCACCAGCCTCGGAGTCAGGAGGACCTGAGTTCAAATATGACCTCAGACACTTAACACTTACGCTAGCCATGTGACCTTGAGCAAGTCACTTAACCCCAATTGCCCTGCCTTCCCCGTTCCAAAAAAAAAAAAAAAAGTGCATACCTGTTAACCCAGCAATACCACTTCTAGGGCTGTATCCCGAAGAGATCATACAAGTGGGAGGGTCTGTATATACAAAAATATAGCAACTCTTTTTTGTGATGGCAAAGAATTGAAAATCAAAGGGATGCCCATCAATTGGGGAATGGCTAAACAAGTTGTGGTATATAAGTGTAATGGAATATTATTGTGCTAAAAGAAATGAGGACAAGGACTTCATAATAACCTGGAGAGACTTTATATAAACTGATGCTGAGTGAGGGAAGCACAACCAGAACATTGTACACAATTATAGACACATCATATCTGTGATGACTAACTTTAATAGACTGAGCTCATCTCAGCAATGCAAGGCTATAAAACAAAGGGATCCATAATGGAAAAGGCTATCCATAGCCAGAGAAAAAAATATTGAGTCTCAATGCAGATTGAAGCAAACTACTTGCTCTCTTTTTTGTTTTGTTTCTTCTTCCTCATTGTTCATTCCATTGGTTGTAATTCTTCATTACTAGACTAATGTTTGGTGTGAAGGTTAAGTACATGTAGAGCCTATATCAGATTGCATGCCACCATGGGGGTGTGGGAGTAGGGCGGAGGAGAGAGAGGGGGAGAAAATTTAGAACTCAAAAGCTTGTGGAACTGAATATTGTAAACTAAGAGTAAATAAATTTTTTTAAAAATCCACATAAGATAGATACTTTAAAACCAAAGGACTTGTTTGTTTTCGTATCCACACTATACTTATTTACCTTTTATTATGCCTCTCATTCTCAATTACACCAAATGACCTTCAAGTAATGAGGACCAAGAGGTCCTGAAGAAATGAGGCCTACTTAGTTATCTACTTGGAACAGAAAAATGAGTTCAAATGCTGAGAGACATCTCCAATTCTGTCAGTCTTCTTGCCTTCCCTAGCCCTTATTTCCCATCACAGGAGAGGTGCATGACAGTACAGTATACTATCATAGAGCAGTTAGTGGTAACAGTTTTAAATCTCTAACATTGATTGTTCTTGCTCAACCTTACTTCTTTAAGGCCCAATTTTTCCTCTCATGCCTAGGTCTTCAATAATCTGTAAGATTATTTCAAATAAATCAACTTTAAATCAACTGGCATCAAGCTTCTGTTCTATTCCAAGGGTTGTTCCTATTTTTATTTTGATAAATCTTCAACAAATAGGTTTTAAAGAACACATTGAAGACCAGGAAGTAGTTCTTAAAAATACACAAAGTGAGTCATCTCATTACCAAAACTTAAAAACAAATTATACAAGCCTACTTTATATACAAGCCACACTTAGATTCTATTTTTCCAGAGAATGATAATCTCATATATTCCAACACTACCAGAAAAATTTTGTTGCCTTTCTCTCCAGAACAAAGACACAATATGCAAAGGTATACTAAAAATATTTGGTTCTTTTTAATCAGCTATTGATGACATAATAAAATAAAGTAATTTAAATGGCACCTAATTCAAACATTTAAAATATCCCACTTAATGTGCCCTTCTAATCTGAAACACAATATAATTTAAGCCTAATCTTCAAAATTGTGCCCTTTATCCCCGCCAGGAGAACAGAAGTATAGTCATCCAGATATGATTTACAATTTGGGGAGGCTTATTTGGTGCATTTGGCAACGTGTGATTTTATAGGCATAGTGGTAGGCACCATGTTGAAGAATAAGCCTACCAGATGGAAGAACAATGCTAAATTACAAAAAGCAAGGTACATATTTCTGAGTTGTCTTAAATCACAAAGAATCAAACCCACCAAATATCAGACTAGTTCTTTAATTATTATAAGTGACTTTTTACAATATGCAGATTTTGTGGGTAACTTTTTCCTTTTTTGACCAATTAAATGCTCAAAGTATTAAATAATTCACAGAAATCAAGTTCTCCATGCTGTCTGTACAAATTAAAGAACCTGTGTATGCCCCCCAAATTCAATCTGGCAATGGTTTCTGGACAAAAAAAAAAACAGCTCACAATTTAAACAGAATTTACAGCATTACAAAAATGACCAGAACCTTCTTCCTTTAATCATTTACTCTAACAGCAAAGATTACAATGACAGAATCTGAATGATCAGAATGTAAAAGTATTTGTGCAAAACTGCATTAATTGTTCTTACCATCTAAGATATGTGGGTAACAACAATGACAGCACAGAGACAATGATGAAAATTAAGTACATTTGAAGGGGCTCTCTACATTAGATTTTGAAAATGTGGACTATATTATGACTAAACATTAAAAGAAAATGTGGCACCATGAGCAGCAGGAGCAAAAAACAATCTGGCAGTTATGCCAGCTAAAGAAAGCTGACACTGGAATATGCCAAAGTTTCTTTCCACAGCAGCCATTGATCCTAAAATCTGAAAACAACTGCAGGACATATTTCCATTCAGTGTCCATATCCTTGGCTCTGCAGACTGAAAATAAAATGTTTAAGAATAAGCAGTCTTTTTCTTTTTTTATCTTCCTTTCTTTTGGGAGGGAGGAGAGTGCTTCTTTCCTTCACTGGGAGTCCTTAAAAGAGTTGAATCATTGATTCTCTGGATTTACCTACACCAATCCATTTAACTAAGAAAGAGAAAAGAAAAATAACAGAAGCTTACTTTGGCACTATGCAACTTGCAGCACAAAAAACAGGCAAGCTCTGCTAACCAGTGCTTTGCACATTCACTTCTTGAAGCTTTTGACCACTCATTTCATGGTTTGTTCCTATCTCTGAATATATGTGGGAAATAGCACAAATGCAGGCATGATAAATACACATATTCAAGAATTTTACCTTAATGCAATCCTGATTTCAGATGCTGTTTGAAATACAGGGTGTTTTAAAAAGGAGAGCCTGCCTGTAATATGAAGTCCTACAAAAGCTTGTGTGATGTTGCTTTCAGAAATCACAAAATTTTTAAAAACTTCTATTTCTGAAATTGTATTCAGCTCTGAAATGGCAATTTATAATTTGTCCCAATGTCTACAAAATGCATTCAGGCAATCAAATGGGACTGGGAGGTCTGAAGCAACTTTTTTCTAACAGGAAAAAAAAAAATCTAACAGGATTCCAGCTGTAATGGGGAAATCTAGCCTGTAGAGGCTTTTACATTTAAGACTCAGATTTCCAAATAAGTGAAATCTCAGAGATCCTCAATTCTACAATATAGTATCTCAACCAGCAGAATTCTCCACAATGTTAACATGTCTTAATTTTCCAGAGAAGAAACACTGATAGCAATAGAACAGAGGGCCACACTGCTGTGGCAAGACCACTGCCAATTTAATTTGGAACAGATTTGCTAAATAAATATAAGTTCTTTAAGAGCAGGAGCTATTCTAATTTTAGCTTTTTATTTTCACTTTGCACAAGGTAGGTGCTTAATAAATATTTAAGTGGGAAGAATACAATACACTAAATCAATTAGAAAATGAAAATTTATCATCTATACCCAAAAAACACATAGTATGGGAGGGTTGAGTTAAATAAGGGAGTTACCTAGGTGAAAGATTATTTTAAAATCTATGGTCTTGATGACTAGAAAAATCTAAGAAATTGTCTTAACACTGGAAAGATTCAAAGTATCTTTTTAAAGAACTCTTAAATAATTCATGCAGCACCTAAAAGCTGGAAAAGGACTAACAGGGATGGGGAACCTGTAACCTCCAGGGCACACGTGGCCTTCTAGGTCCTTGGGTGCAGTCTTTTGATTGAGTCCAAGTTTTACAGAACAAATCCTTTTATTTAAGGGAATATGTTCTGTGAAATTTGGATTCAGTCAAAGGGCCCTCTTGAGGATGGCTATCCAAAGGCCACATCTGGTCTTAAGGCTGCAGATTCCCCACCCCCGGAGCAAAAAAAGACCCTAAGTGGTTTTTTAAGACCTGTCAATTTATTACTTCTACCTGAAAATACATTGAAACAAATAAAAATGTATACCTATCCAGAAGATGACAAAACAATGAATAACCTGTCATCTCTGTCCATCTGTTTAATTTTCCTTCAATTAAAGAGTAAGCAGCATAATAGCATCAGGGAAAAAAGTGAACATTTATAGTGACACTGGCTTCTGACTGTCCCACATAATTCCACGGTTCTAGGAGGTTTTTTTAGCTTCCATGTCTTTGCTCACATTGGTCAGAGCTCCTCTTCTTACTAAAATTTTCTCCAGTCTTTAAAACAATCTAAATGTCACTACTTGAATCAAGCCTTTGATCATGCTATTATTTCAGCCCCAAGACTTTCTGTCTCAGTGAGCGCAAGGACTGTGCTAAACTTTGTACTTCTCCTAGAGCCACGCACCATGGCCCATGCATAAGCGTTTAGTAAATATTTGATGACTTAACTGATAAAATAATGACAACGTTTATTACAACTATAGGTGAAGCCAAACTGGGAGCGTTGGTTACCAGAGTGTAGACCAGAATAGCTGGAAGAACAAGATCATTTGGAATGAACCAAATCATCACTGGAGTACATGGCTGGATATACAGATTTCTTTACAAGACTAGAAAACTAGGAATGGAAAGGATCCAGAGGCATTTAGTTTAACATTCTTCATGTACAAACAAGGAAACTAAGGTCACCCAAGAATACGTCTGGTACCTCTTTCATCTTTATGACTTTCTCCAAGATTGGAGATTTCATATCCTCCTCTAATGCTTAGTTTAGTGTTACCTAATCCTATAAAAAGTTTTTGCATCCAATTAAAATCTCATCTGTTCATAAATTTATTTTCCTCTTCTTTTTGTCCAGTCCTCTACAGATATGGACATTAACTATTTAGCAGTGTCTTCATAAAAATTCTTTGGAGACTTCAATGGAATAATTTAAATCACCTCTTAATATTCCTTCTCTTTTCTATGTGGAATATTAATCTCTTTAATTTCTACACAGAGGATCCACTTTTTATTCCTTTAACAATTTCATTTTTCTCTGAGGCCTCTAGTTTCTTCGAATCTTTTTTAAAAAGTCTAGTCAGTAAAATCAAGCACAATAACTGTAAAATAAGACAAGGAAACATATGCCTTTTAATATATCTTAATGTCATTTAGTTGTTTTTTTTCTTTCTTCTTCTTTATAAGACTAATAGAGACAACAGTCAATTATGTTCCCCCTTCATCATTTATTAAAAGGCTTACAGCTCTGGGGAAGACTCAAAGTTCAGATAAAATCTAGTCTCTGCCCTCACAGAGTTTATAGTTAGTATCACAGGAGGATAAGACACATAAACTGATAATCAGAATACGCCTGTTAAATCATTGTGCATCATTCATTGGTTACTGTTTTCTTTATCACTTCTAAACTCTTCTGGATCTCATTCTATTTGGGTAGGACCATTTCTCCACTGTAAAAGCCATTTTCAATTGCATTTCTGTTTTCTAAGCACTCCTCTAAGTTATAAATTAAGATATTGAACAAAACAGGCCCATTGAGACAGTAATAACAATAATAGCTAACATTTATATAGCACTTACTACAATGAGGTCATCTCATTTGATCCTCACAACAATCCTTGGAGGTAGGTGCTTTTATAATCTCCATTTTACAGAGGAAATTGAGACAGAGGTTAAATAACTTGCCCAGAGTCACCCAGCTAGTAAATATTTGAGGCCAGATTTGAACCAGGCCTTGCTGACTCCAGGTCCAGCACACTATCCATTGTACCACAGGTACTTAATCTATGTCTTCAGAGGCTCTGATCGCCAAGTGGTAATAACTCTTGGACCAGCTATTCACCTACTGGACAAAAGGATCATAGATTTATCAGAAGGATCTAAAAAAATAATCAACTCTACACCCCATATTTCACAAATGAGAAAACAGAGGATCAGAGAGATGTTATGTCTGGTCACTCAAGTAGTAATTAGCAGAGCCAAAGTTTGAACTCACATTCTCAAAATCTCATATGCTTTTCACTACACAATACTGCCATAAAATATGCTGAAGATGTCATATGAGACTGAATTAGGTTTACTGAAATCAAAATTCTCTATCATGTTTCATTTCCTTTTTGTGGCCTCTCTCTCTCAAGAACAGTAAAAAGAAGCATATAGCTAAATCACTTCAGATCCATGTAACTCTGGGCATTCCTGTTTACCCTTCTGGCCTCTGTTTATTCACTCATAAAATGAGGAGTTTCATTAGATCATCTGAAATTCCCTTCACATTTCTAAAGAAGAATCTATGAAGTGAGTTTTTTGTGAAAATATGCTTTCTCTTACCCAGTCACATTACTGGTTTTAGGTCCCTAATGTTTGCAAATTGACAGTTTCATAATTTTTCTTTATCTCCTCATATGTGGTCAGGTACATATGCTTTATAGAGGTCCATTTTAGAAAATGAGTTATTTTTCTGAAGAACAACAATACTACACACCCCAAAGATCAAAAGATATGTATTAAATACTCTTTGCTTTTAGTTACCTGGAATTTGAAGTTCATCTTGAATGAACTGAACATAATTCTGTGCATTGACGGGGAGATCTTTAAATGTCCTTGCATTTGATATGTCTGTGTTCCATCCTGGGAGAGTTTTATATTGAACTTCAACTTTATTTAAGACTTCCTGGTTTGCTTTTTTTAAAGAAAAAGTACATTTGGTCAGCTAGTCTATCAAAGAATTTGTAATTCATACAGTACAACATGGTCAACATTTAACTACTTGCCAATAACATTCAATTATTTAACAATAGTTACAAAGGAACACTGAACGTGATTCGCTTGCTTGCTCTTATTTGAAGAACCTAATACCGTACTTGGAACTGAAGATGTCTAAAAGTCTAGCCAAAATTTTATCTAATCCTCCTTCACTTTGTAAACCTGAAATTACAGGCTGGAAATGATTAACATTTTCCTTACCCCATCCCTACCCAGTATTTTACCCCAGATTTTTTTTAAAACAAGAAATGAAGATGGCTGTCATCAGAGCAAAGTTATTTAATGTAGTTTAAAAACTAAAATCCAAATGTACAAATTACACAACCCTAAAAATTAATAAGCTATGATAACCTCACTATTTGACATAATTTGCTAATCTGAATTTGAAAATAGCATTTTTGTCTCACACCTTGACAGATTTATTGGGAGCACCCCATAAGTCATGCTTGATATGATGAGATTCTGCTTATGGTCTAAAGCACTTCTGGAATATAGTGAATCAGTACTTTATGCTTAATTCAAAGGAGTAGCTTAGATACTTTAAACCTGCCTTACAGCATAACAACGCTCAACTCATATGTACCAGCTTCTAAAAAGGCACCTAGTGTACAGAAATGTTTACTTGCAGAGTTGCTCTTTGGAAAGTAATTGTTCACACTAATCTGTATGAAAAGAATATAAAAGATTACCTGGAAAATGAGGTATAATTTCACCATCTAACTTGTAAGCAATTCCAACTTTTATTTCTGTAAACACATCCAAAATATCCAATTTGGTAAGAGCCAACCTAGTTTGAAAGAAATCAACAATGAAACAGTAAACAAAATTCGTATCATCATCATCATATCATGATAAACTCATATTGGATTAAAGATAAACTCAAAACTAGAATTTTCATATCCATCTGACTGAGAGAGAAGAAAAAGTAAGATGATGATTGTTGGTACAACTACTGGAAAACAGGCACACACCAATCAATGCATTGTTTGTAGAAATGTGACTTGGTCTAGTCATTCTGGAAAACAATCTAAAACCATGCCCCTAAAGTCACTAAACTGGACATACCCTTTGAGTCAGCAATAAGACTGTACATGTCTATGTACAAAACAAAAGAAGATTGTACATGAAGACATGAACCTAAAATAGTTTGTTTCTCCCTTTAAATATATAAATATACCTTAAAGATATCAAAGAAAGGAGAAAAAGACCTATATGTAAAAAAATAATTATGGCAGCTCTTTTTGGTATAGCAAAGAACTAGAAACTAAGATTTTATCCATTGATTGTGGACTAGTTGAAAAATAATAATAATAATAATAATAATAATAATAGCTAGTATTTATATAGTGCCTACTATGAGCCAGGGACTACGTTAAGTGCTTGACAAATATTATCTTAACTGATCTTCACAATAACCCTGAAATTATTAATCCAATTTTACAGATGAGAAAACCTGAGGCAGATGATAAATCACTTGTACAGGGTAATTGAACTAGTAAAAGTTTGGGGCTGGATTCAAACTCAAGTCTTACTGATGATTCCAGGCCAACCATTCCATTAACTAGGTCACTATCATGTTATATGAATATATAGGAATACTACTGTGCTATAAGAATGATGAAAGAGATGGTTTTGGATAAAATGGGAAGACTTACATGAATGATGTAGAGTGAAGTA
This sequence comes from Pseudochirops corinnae, assembly GCA_028646515.1. Lineage (NCBI taxonomy): Eukaryota > Metazoa > Chordata > Mammalia > Diprotodontia > Pseudocheiridae > Pseudochirops > Pseudochirops corinnae. The sequence goes on from CM053586.1 coordinate 258,433,946, forward strand.
GGCAAAACCCAGAGAGCAATTTATACAGTAACAACACTGTAAGGATAAAAAAACCTTCAAAGAACTCTGAGTAATCAAAGTAACGCTCAACTATGATCCCAGGGGACAGATGATAAAGTATAATTCATATCTCCCAATGGAGACATGATTTACACAAGTGTGGACTGATATATACATTGTCTCACAGTGTCAATGAGGTAATTTATGTTGCTTGGCCGTGCTTATCTGTTACAATGGTTCCCCATACATGAACCCAATGGAATGGGAGGGAAAGGGGATACAATAGGCTACCAAAAAGAAGTCACTGAAGCTCCCTTCCAAAAAAAATGGCAAAAGGAGACATGTACGAGCACAGCAGCTTTGGAAGTTACATGTTGAAGTAATCATAATTGTAAAGTATAAAATTAATCAGATACTGGAGATTTGCATTTCAAACATAAGTTGCTTTTTCTGCCCCACTATGAAAAAGAAACACTCATTTTATTTGATGTTCATTTCAGAGGAAAAAAAATTTTTAAAGGAAAATTGCTCTATCAATATAGGTTCAACACCTTCTCTGTAACTCTGCAGTCTTACGAGATTTGACTACACAGAGATTTAAGTCTATCCACTACTCAGTCAACTCCAGGGGCTTCCTGTTACCTCTATGAAAAGACCTTTTAAAGGCCTTTATAACCAGGGCCCAACTCATCTTTCACATGATCATTAATAATTTATAATTATTTGAGAACTGTTTATTCACATCTCTTTACCATTTATCCATTGACAAATGACTCTTAATTATCATTCCTCAATGGATAAGTAATAACCATATGAAAGTTCATTCTAAATCACTTATAAGAGAAAATGAAAACACCCAGCATGGGAATAGTCCATCATGTTGAAGGGGCTCAAAAGATAATCACACTAAAATACTGTTATGGAAATATTCCAAGCATCCAAGAAAGCTATTCTGAAATGTGCAAAGAAGTGAAAAAAATATACCTTCTGTCTGACCCAGAGATTCCACTATTAGACATATCAGACATATATATTAGGCCTGGAGTCAGAAACTGCTGAGTTCGAGTCTGAACTCAGACACTTAGAAGCTGATTCTGGGCAAGTCACTTGACCTGTCTGCTTCGGTAACCCCAATTTTAAAATGGAGACAATGATAGGACTTACTACACAGGATTGTTATGAGGCTCAAATGAGATTAATATTTGTCAAATGCCTGGCACGTAGTTGTTGTTTGTCCTTCGCTTTCAAAGAGAACCAATGACATCATGGGTTGATGTCTTAGCTTACTCGTGAGTTGGAGTTAAGTGAGGCAGAGTTGTACAAAGTCTTCAGCCTCACTCTCTCTTCTAGTCATCAAAGTCCAGTCACAAGTAACAGTTAAGATGACTGGTGAAGGCCTGGGACGTAGCAGATGACTTTGGTGTCTCAGATATCTGACCAGGCTCTAAACATTCCCCAGCACCTGCTTCAGCCTCCTTCATGAAGAAACTGTTCTCATCCACCCATTCCCCTAAGGGAAGTCTTGACAAACTTGGGGCAGATACCCCCCAGCTCACCTAGAGGTTTTGATTATCCTCAACCTGGTTTAGCCCTTCTGCTGAGAGAGTTTACCAGGCTGTGGCTACTGAGCATGCTACAGCATGGTACTGCATAGGCACTTAATAAATTCTTGTTTCTTTCTAACACCAGAAGAAAAGTCCCAAACACAATCTTTACAATAAAAATTTTTGTAAGGGCAAACAACTAGAAAACAAAGGAAATGCTCATCACCTGGGGAATGGCTACACAAACTGGGAAATACTAATACTACATTATTGTGCTCCAATTAACCATGAATATGAAAAATCTGGAGAAGGATTGGAAGATTTGTGCAAACAAATGCAGAATTAAATAAGCAGATCCAGGGAAAAAATGAAAATAACAGAGACAAAAATCAATGTTACATAATTATAATGTTCAATCATGGTCCCAAAGAAATAAGAAAATGTTAGTTTTGTCAAACTGCTTTTTTCTCCTTTTTCTTTTTTTATTCTGTTACAAGGAATGGCTCTCTGGGTAGGAGAGGAGTACACTCATAAACAATGGTGATGTAAAACAAAACTATATCAATTCCTTTAAAAAAAAAAAAACAAACAAATTTCCAGGGCGGCTAGGTGGCACAGTGAATAGAGCACCAGCCCTGGAGTCAGGAGGACCCGAGTTCAAATCTGACCTCAGACATTTAACACTTATTAGCTGTGTGACCTTGGGCAAGTCACTTAGCCCCAATCGTCCAGCCTCTCCCCCTCCAAAAAAACCCCCAACTTCACAAGTACAAATCAGAGAGTTTAGGTAAGCATTTTTTAAGTTATATTTTTTGTGCTGTAGATTTTCTGACTTCATTTTTCAAAATCATTCTTTAAAAATATTAACATAATTTTTTAAAAAACATTTTTTAAATGTGAAATCACACAAAACATACTTCCATATTAACCATGTTGCCAAAAAAAAAAAATCAAGAAAAATTTTAAAAGCAAAAAAATCATACTTCAGTTCACACTCAGAGTTCAATGATTCTCTCTCTGGAGGTGAACAGCATTCTTCAACATAAATCCTTCAGAATTTTCTTGGATCATTGCACCGACTAGAGTAGCTACATCTTTCACAGTTGATCATCATTACAGTGTTGCTGTGCATACACTGATCTCATGGTTCTATTCCTTCATTCTCTATCAGTTTATATGGATCTTCCCAGGTTTTTCTAAAACCATCCCCCACCTTCCCACCCCCTGGCCTCACCATTTCTTATAGCACAATAGTACTGTTACAATTATATATCACAACTTGTTCAGCCATTCCCCAACTGATGGGCATCCCCTCAATTTCCAATTCTTTGCCACCACAGGAAGAGATGCTATAAATCTTTTTGCACACATAGGTCCTTTTCCTTTGATCCCTTTGAGATACAGACCTAGTAGTGGTTTGGTACTAGGTCAACAGGTATGCACAGTTTGACACTCATTTAATTATACGTTTCCAGCCGTAATCCCGAATGGCAGGACCAGTTCATAACTCTACCAACAGTGCATTAGTATTAGTTAAGCCTTTTTTTTTTTTTAATTTGGAGGTTTTAGTAGACTACAAGATCAGTATGAATGAAGTGTGACATGGCAGCCCAAAAACTTCATACAATTTTGTAGGACTTGTAGGAATAATAAGGTAATTGTCAGCCACTGAACCTACCTTTAGAATGTCTTGTTCAGTTCTGGGTATACATACATTGGAAAAGACGACAGAAGAGGGCAGCTGACACAGTGAAGTGCATTAAGTCCACATCACATGAGGATCAGCAGAAGGAATTGGGAAATATATATTTTGGAGAAGAAAAGGTTCAGGGAGAACATTATGGCATTCTGAATACTTGAGAGGCTGTCATGTGGAAGAAGATTAGATTTATTCCATTTGTCCTCAAAATAAAGAATTAGAAGAAATGGGAAGAAGGTACAGATGCAACTTTGGGCTTAATATATGGGAAAACTTCCTAATAATTACTGCTATTCAAAAGGAGGATGGGCTACTTCAAGAGACAGAAGATCTCCTTTGGTGGAGTTCTTCAAGCAAAGCCTGAATGACTAACTACTTATTGGGAATATTATAGAGAGCACTGTTTTTTGGGTATGGGTTGTACTAGAGAGCCAACAAATCCTTTGAAGTTTTGAAATTTTGTGATTCCTATGGGTTAAGTGTTCTTTTTATAAATATTGTTGAATTATTTAAAAATCATTTACATAATTGGATTATTTAGTTTATTTAAAAGTATCTACACAACTGTTAAAACTAGAATCCACTGGGCCACCAGCTGCCTCTGAAGAATGAAACTGTACCCACTTCCAATATTTGGGGGGCAGGGGGAAGGTGAGAATGTACTTATTATATATACATACATATACACACAGCGTAAGTATAAAGGTAATACAAATATACACAAAATCGTTAAATACAATATAGTTTGAGAAGGGCACTAGCAGTTGGAAGAATCAGGAAAGGCTCAAAAAGAATATGCCTGATATGCATCTTAAGGGAAGAGAGACTCAGGTCAAAAGTCTGCCAGCTGAGGGATGGAAGAAGAGTGTAACTATGCTAGGGACAAGGGATATAAAGTATTCTGTGTTAGGAACAGAAAGGCCAAGTTTGGTTGGATTTAGGGAGGCAGGGGCAGACAGAATAGAGAAGGGAATGTCAAACAAGACTGGAAGCCCCCGGAGTAGACTGAGTAGTGGAGTCATATGGTCAAATCTATGCCTGTGGAAAATTACTTTTGCAGCAATGAACGGAATAGACTGGAGTGGGGAGAGACTAGAGGGAGGGAGAGCAATGAAGCTGTCATCATAAACTTGTAGAGGTAATAAGGGGCTAAATTAAGGTGTTAGGGACCGTGTGAGTAAAAAAAAAAAAAAAGGATTGCTAGAGATGTTATAAATGTAGAAACAGCAAGATTTGGCGACTGAATATGTGGAATGAGGGACAATGAGGAGTCCAGGATAATACTGAGATTATGAACCTGAGAAACAGAAAGGATGTGGTAAAGAAAAACTTTGTAGACATTACAGGTACCCAAAAGTGAAACGGGCTGCCTAAGGAAGCATTTGGTTCCTAGAGAACTTTAAGTAAAATTGGTATAAGCAGTTGTAACTGTTGTAGAAGAAAGCCTAATTCAAACACAATCTGGATTCAGTGAATCCTAAGATTCCTCCAACTCTGATATTCTGATACCTGACAAACACTTTCTTCCTCTTATTTGGTGATACTAGAAGTCTGCCAAGACATTTTCCTTTACTTAACCATTGCTGACACATAAGGCTCACCTTCCCTCTTAATGGATTTTTTTAGTTGCAAAAATACTCCACGTTAATACTACACCTGCTATCAGGTATGGTCAACATAGCAAGTTTTGCTAAACTGCTTTTTTCTTTCTTTTTAAATACTTGCTACAAGAGATAGCTTTCTCAGTAAGAAAATAGGAAAAGATACATTCATAAATATGATGAAGACAAAAAAGAATTTTATTTTAAAAAAAAAGATACTCCAAGATGATCAGAAAAGAGCCTGGGAAGAAGAGAATCTAAACTAAGTTTTAAAAAGTTAAAGGAGGGGGCAGAGCCAAGATGGCGGAGTAAAAGCAGGAACTTGCGGAAGCTCCCACTCCAACCACCTCCAATACCTGTAAAATATGACTCTAAACAAATTTTACAGCTACAGAACCCACAAAGTGACAGAGAGAAACAGATCTTCCACTGAAGGCAGCCTGGCAGAAAGGGTCTATCGCACCAAGCTAGCAAACAAGCAGAGTCCCTCCTGAGCCACGTGCTTCCAGCCCCAGGGCGGCCCAGAGCAGACTTCAGGAGAGTGAACCATATGGCAGTTTACAGACTTCTCAACTCATAAACACCAAAGAGAAAGTAAAAGGTCAATAGGGAACTCTGTTGGAACTGGGTGACAGTACAGAATGTTCCAGCCCCAAGGGTGAGAGGTGCCCAAGGCCCTGCAGCAGTACACGGCTGCCTCCAAAGCTCCTGGCCTGCAAATCATAGGGGAACCAAGCGACCATTCAAAGGGTAATTGCTCTTGCTTTGACCTGCTTGGATCAGGGTCGCAGTCTTGAGTGGTGGATCTAGGGTGAGGAATGCCAGTGTGCCAGACCTTGTGGTGGCTATACAGAGGGCACCCTCCTCATAGCTCTGACAACATTTGTGAAAACCTCAGCAATTTGGTACACAATTCTCTCCACTTTGGAAGCAGAGTTCTACTGTGGCAAAGAGCTCAAAAGTCAAGTAATTGGCTGGCAAGATAAGCACACAGAGAAACACGATCAGAACAGAGAATCCTTTTTTGGGGACAAAAAGGATCAAAACATGGAACCAGAAGAAGACAATAAAGTAAAACTCCAGCATCAAAAGCTTCCAAGAAAAATATGAACTGGTTACAGGCCATGGAGGAGTTCAAGAAGGATTTTGAAAATCAAATAAGGGAAGTGGAGGAAAAATTGGGAAGAGAAATGAGAATGATGCAAGAAAATTATGAAAAGTGAATCAACAGCCTGATGAAGAAAATAACACCTTAAAAAACAGACTGACTCAAATGTCAAAAGAGGCTCAAAAAGCCAATGAGGAGAAGAATGCCTTAAAAAGCCAAATTGCCCAGATGGAAAAGAATTTTCAAAAATTCACTGAAGAGAATAGCTGCTTCAAAATTAGACTGGAGCAAATGGAAGCTAATGACTTTATGAGAAATCAGAATACAAAAAATAGATCCAAACAAATTAAAAAATAGAAGGCAATGTGAAATATCTCATTGGAAAAACCACTGACCTGGAAAATAGATCCAGGAAAGATAATTTAAAAATTATTGGGCTACCTGAAAGCCATGATCCAAAAAAGAGCCTAGAAATCATCCTTCAAGAAATTCTCAAGGAAAATTGCCCTGATATTCTAGAACCAGAGGTCAAAATAGAAATTGAAAGAATTCACTGATCACCTCTTTAAAAAGATCCCAAAAAGAAAACTCCTAGGAATATCATAGCCAAATTCCACAGTTCCCAGGTCAAGGAGAAAATATTACAAGCTGTCAAGAATTAACAATTTGAGTACTGTGGAAACAATCAGAATAACTCAAGATCTAGCAGGTTCTACGCTAAGGGACTGAAGGGCTTGGAATGATATTCCAGAGGTCAAAGGAGCTAAGATTAAAACCAAGAATCACTTACCCAGCAAAACTGAGTATAATGCTTCAGGGGAAAATATGGTCATTCAATGAAATAGAGGATTTTCAAGCATTCTTGATGAAAAAACCAGAGCTGAAGAGAAAATGTGTCTTTCAAATACAAGAAGCAAGAGAAGCATGAGAAGGTAAACAGGAAAAAGAAATCATAAGGAACTTATTAAAGTTGAACTATTTAAATTTCTACATGGAAAAATAATAATTGTAACTCATGAGACTTTTCTCTGTATGAGGATAGTTGAAGGGAATATACATGTGTACATATATATGTATATATACATAAATATGTATGCATTTATAGGAGAGTATATGTCTATATAAATACATATGTGAATGTTTGTGTATGTGTGTACATGTATACGTAATAGAGGGCACAGGACCAGTTGAATAGGAAGGGATGATATCTAAAAAATAAAATTAAGAGATGAGAGAGGAATATTATGGGAGAAGGAGAAAGGGAAAGATACAATAGGGTAAGTTATCTCATATAAAAGAGGCTAGAGAAAACTGTTACAATGGAGGGGAAGAGCAGGAAGGTGAAAGGGAATGGGTCAACTCTACTCTCATTGAATTTGGCTTAAGGAAGGAATAACATACACACTCAACTGGGTATCTTACCCTACAGGAAGGGGATAAGTGAGGGGATGATAGAAGGGAGGGCAGATTGGGGGAGAGGGTAGTTAGAAGCAAAAACTTTTGAAGAGAGACAGGGTCAAAGTAGAAAACAGAATAAGTGGGGGGGGGGGGCAGGATTGGATGAAGGGAAACATAGTTAGTCTTTCACAATATAAGTACTATGAAAACATTTTGCGAAACTACACATGTACAACCCATATTGAATTGCTTGTCTTCCCAGTGGAGGTGGGTGAGGAGGGAACAAGGGAGAGAATCTGGAGATCAAAGTTTTAAAAACAAATGTTATAAAAATTGTTTTTGACATGCAACTTGGAAATAAGATATACAGGCACCAGAGTATATAAATCCATCTTGCCCTACTAGAAAGTTAGCAGGGGGATGGGAGAGGATATAAGAGAGAGCTGATTGGGGAAGGGGTATTCAGTAGGCTAGTTATCTTGGAGTGGGGGGTAGGGGAAAGACAGGGAGAAAATTTGTAACTCAAAATCTTGTAGAAATGAATGTTGAAAACTAAAAATAAATAAATAAAAGATTAAATTTTTTTTAAAAGGCAAAAAAAAAAGTTAAAGGATCACTTTTCTAACTTCTATAGACCAGTTTTCCAGGTAATATTGACTGCAATATGTAAAAAGAGATAATGCAACTTAAAAGTCACATTTGACATAAATAATACAAATTCTTAATTTGTATCATAATAAAATTTAAGTTACTTACGCAGTAAATCCATTAATCATATGAGCATATTTAAGCAAAACAAGATCCAACCAGCCACACCTTCTTTTTCTACCAGTGGTCACACCAAATTCTCTACCTCGTGTCTGTAACAAATCCCCAATTTCCTGTGTAACAATATAAATTAAATAGTATATAATACAATGTTCTCATTACTTAACTAAATTATACTAAGAGAATCGTCATAGCTTACACTTACAGTGTTTTCCTCAAAGAAACTAAATGGGGATTGGTAAAACAAAAATACTAATCTACAAACATAATATAACCATATAGTATAGTAACACAATATAGAAATATTCATATACAGATTAAGAAAAGCAGGTCAAGAAAGGGAAAATGAATTGCCCTAAGTTGCCCAGCTATAAACCCAGGGCTCAAACCTAGGGCTACTGAAGCCAAGTCCAGGGTTCCTTTCCATTATGTCCCATCTCTTCTTTAATTAAAAGACTATGAAATAATTTCATAGTCTTCCTGAAGTAAGCAAGTATCTACCAGAATACAGCCAGATAATCAAATATTAGTAAGGCAAAGGAATTCTGTAAGTTTTTAAAATTTAATCTAGAAGTAATACTGTATAAATCTATTCACAGTATATTCCTTAATTCCCAGCCCCTTCTGCCCCCCCC
>CM053586.1:258443198-258465877 GCA_028646515.1 Pseudochirops corinnae
GAATGTAGAAATAATTTTTAAACATTTGTTTTTAAAACTTTGAGCTCTAGATTCTTTCCCTTCTTCCTTCCTCACCCACCCTCACTGGGAAGACAAGCAATTCAATATAGGTTATACATGTGTAGTTATGCAAAACATTTCCATAGTAGTCATATGGTGAAAGACTAACTGTATTTCCCTCCATCCTATCCCACCCCCCATTTATTCTGTTTTCTCCTTTGACCCTGTCCCGTTTCAAAAGTGTTTGCTTCTGACTACCCCCTCCCCCAGTTTTCCCTCCCTTCTATCATCTCCCACTGTTATACCCTTTCCCTCTATGTTCCTGAAGGGTAAGATACCCAATTGAGTGTTTATTTACTCCCTTCTTAAGCCAAATCCAATGAGAGTAAGGTTGACTCATTCCCTTTCACCTTCCTGCTCTTCCGCTCCATTGTAACAGATTTCTCTTGCCTCTTTAATGTGATATAATTTACCCTATTCTATCTCTCCCTTTCTCCTTCTCCCAATATTCCTCTCTCACCTCTTAATTTTTTAGATATCATCCCTTCATATTCAACTCTCCCTGTGCCCTCTATCTATTTATACATATACATACACAATATAACATATATACACACATGTATGTATATATGTATATATATTCCCTTTAACTATCCTAATACTGAAAAAAGTCTCATGGGTTACAAATATTGTGTTTCATGTAGGAATGTTGTATCAGCAAGCATCCTAGCAGACCCAAGATGGCTGCTAGCACAGGTTCTTAGATCTGCTTTTCTAAAGGAAAACAACTAAAAATGGGTTAACAATCTTACTTTAATCAATCAAACATATATTATTTACCTAGTTCAGGGGAAAAAGTCAGAACCCTGAACTTTAGAGAATACAAACAGAATACAAACAAGTTACAAGCAGAAATTAAAAGCAGACAAAGAAACAGATCATCAGACAGGCTTCCAGTTGTCTGACCATTACATTCATACCCAGTTAGTTACCAGAGAGGGAAGCACCAACATCTGGGTTTTCAAAGCTGAGGGGCTCAATGGCTTCCCAGAGTCTCATCTGGCCAAAATATACAATTCTTCCCAAAGTGAGTCCCAGAGCAAAAACCCACATCAGGGTATATATAGCCTTCTCCTGGATCAGAGAATGTCACAGCCCTCTTGACCCACTGCCCAATCACAAAGTAATAAGGTGTGGGCATTCCTGAAGAACAAGCCTCCTGCCACAGGCTCCATGTGACCACATTCAGCCTATTAGGGGGGCAGAGTATATTTTCAAATCAGGGAAGGTTCTCAGAGTCACTTAATCCTATCAAAGTTCCTAAGGGCAAGAAAGATCTTCAGATTCCCATAACAAATGTAAACAAATCAACTTTGATAAGTTTCTTATGATTTCTTTTCCCTGTTTACTTTTTCATGCCTCTCTTGATTCTTGTATTAGAAAGTCAAATTTTCTGTTCATCTCTGGTCTTTTCTTTTTTTTTTAATTAAATTTTATTTTTATTTTTAGTTTACATGATTCATTTCCACAAGATTTTGAGTTACAAATTTTCTCCCCATCTTTCCCCTACCCACCACCCCAAAACAGCAATCCCACTGTATACTCCCTCCCCAAATCTGCTCTCTCCTATATTCTCCCCCATCCCTCCGCCAACTTTCTGGTAGGCCAAGATGGATCTCCTTACCCCGGTGCCTGTATATCTTATTTCCCAGTTGCATGTAAAAATAATAATAATAATAATTATAATTATATATATATATATATTTAAACATTTGATTTTAAAACTTTGAATTCCAGATTCTTTCCCTTCCTCCTTTGTCAACCACCCTTACTGGGAAGATAAGCAATTCAGTTCAATATAGGTTGTACATATGTAGTTACACAAAACATTTCCATAGTTGATATATTGTGAAAGACTGTCTATATTTCCCTCCATCCTATCCCGCCCCCCACTTGTTCTATTCTCTACTTTGGCCCTGTCCCTTTACAAAAATGTGTGCTTCTGACTATCCTACCCCCCAACCTGCCCTCCCCTCTATCATCCCCCTTCTCATTCCCTACTCTCCTGTAGGGCAAGATACCCTATTTAGTGTGTATGTCATTCTCTCTCTAAGCCAAATTCAATGAGAGTAAGGTTGACCCGTTCTCTTTTGCCTTCCTGTTCTTCCCCTCCATTGTAACAGTTTTCCCTTGCCTCTTCTATATGAGATAATTTACTCCATTCTGGCTCTCCCCATCTTCTTTCATCTCTCAATTTCACCTTTTAAGTATCATCCCTTTCTATTAAATTGATCCTGTGCCCTCTGTCTATGTATACTTGTACACATATATACATACACTCATGTATGTATTCATATGCCCATATACACTCCTATATAGACATACATATGTATGTATACATATATATACATATATGTATGTATATATATGTATATATATATATATATATATATATATATATATTATTTCCTTCACCTATCCTCATACTGAGAAAACTTTCATAAGTTACAATTATAGTTTTTCCATGTAGGAATATAAATGGTTCAACTTTGATAAGTTCCTTATGATTTCTTTTCCCTGTTTACCTTCTCATGCTTCTCTTGCTTCTTTTATCTGATTGTCAAATTTTCTATTTAACTCTGGTCTTTTCATCAAGAATACTTGAAAGTTCTCTATTTCTTCAAATAACCATATTTTCCCCTGAAGCATTATACTCAGTTTTTCTGGGTAGATGATTCTTGGCTTTAATCCTAGTTTCTTTGACCTCTGGAATATCATATTCCAAGCCCTTTGATCCCTTAATGTTGAAGTTGCTAGATCTTGTGTTATCTTGATTGTGTTTCCACAATACTAGAATTGTTTCTTTCTGACTGCTTGTAATATTTTCTCCTTAGTCTGGGAACTCTGGAATTTTGGCTATAATATTCCTAGAAGTTTTCTTTTGGGGATCTTTTTCAATAGGCAATCAGTGGATTCTTTCAATTTCTATCTTACCTTCTGGTTCTAAAATATCAGGGCAGTTTTCCTTGATAATTTCTTGAAAGATAATGTCTAGGCTCTTTTTTGGATCATGGCTTTCTGGTAGTCCAATAATTTTTAAATTATCTCTCCTGGATCTGTTTTTCAGGTCAGTTGTTTTTCCAATGAGATATTTTACATTGTCTTCTATTTTTTATTCTTTTGGACCTGTTTTATAATATCTTGACTTCTCATAAAGTCATTAGCTTCCATTTGCTCCATTCAAATTCTGAAGGAATTCTTTTCTTCAGTGAGTTTTTGGACTTTCTTTTTCCTTCTGAGAAATTCAGCTTTTTAAGGCATTCTTCTCCTTATTGGCTTTTTGGCCCTTTTTTGCCATTTGAGTTAGTCTATTTTTTAAGGTGTTATTTTCTTCAGTATTTTGGGGGATCTCCCTTAGCAAGTAGTTTACTCATTTTTCATTATTTTCTTGTATCACTCTCATTTCTCTTCCCAATTTTTCCTCTACTTCTCTTACTTGATTTTCAAAATCTTTCTTTAATTCCTGCATGGCTTCCAACCAATTCATATTTTTTGGAGGTTTTTTAATGCAGGAGTTTTGACTTTGTTGTCTTCTTCTAGTTCTATGTTTTGATCTTCTTTGTCACCAGAGAATGATTCCATTGCCTGATTTCTCTTCCTCTGTTTGCTCATTTTCCCAGGCAATTATTTGGCTCTTATACTCCTTGCCCAGTAAAACTCTGCTTCCAGAGTGGAGAGTGCTATGTCCTAAATTTCTGGGGTTTTGCACAGCTATTTTCAGAGCTACTTCTAGGCACCTGCCTTAGAACTGTGAGGGGGATTCCCTCTCCACAGTCACCACAAGCTCTGCCATGCCAGCATTCTTCCTTACTCCATGACCATCACCCATGACTGTGACCCAGATCCAAGCAGGACAAAGCAAGAGAATCCTGTCTCATTGCCAGCATTGAGATTTCTGCAATTGTTCTCTGATCAGTCACTTGGTCCCCATATCATCTGTGGTCCTGGGGCTCCAGAAACAGTGGCCCAGATGCCACAGCTAACACCTCCACCACCCTGGGCATGGGGGCTGGACCATGTTCCTCTCTCACCCAGGTCCAACAGAGTTTCCCCACTGACCTTTTACTTTCTATTCAGCATTTATGAGTTGAGAAGTATGGAAACCTCCACACTTGCTAGTGATACAGTCCCTTGATGTCTGTTCTGGCCAGTCTGTGCCACTGGTCTGTGCCGGTGCAGCCCATGTGGGACTGGACTCCACTCCCAGCCTGGTGTGATAGACCCTTCTTTTCAGATTGCCAGGCTGACTTTAGTTGGAGATATATTTCACTCCATGTTGTGGGATAAACCCTGTGGAGTTCTGTAGCTCTAAAATTTCTTTAGAGTAATTTTTTACAGGTATTGGAGGTGGTTGGGGCACAAGCTCAAACAAGTTCCTGCTTTTACTCCACCATCTTGGCTCTGCCCCGCTCTGGAAAGAATCTTGCAAACAATAAGTAAGACAGATTCCCCCTTGTGATTGTCACAGGACAATCTTTTTCCTTTACCTTTATAAAGGTAGATAATGGAGGCATCCTTATACTCCTCAGGGATAACCTCCATTTGCTACATAACATGGAAAATTTCAGTCTGCTTTTGTATAGACCATAGACCCCCTACCTTGTAAATCTCAGCTGGAGTAGAATCAGCACCAGGTGCTTTGCCACATGAAAGGAGCTTGATGGCATTCAAAACTTCTTCAGTTGAAATTTCACCCAGGGAGGGATTGACTTCAACCTAAGGTAAATGGTCAATGGCTTCGACATTAATTGGTGATGGTGTGTTGAGAACACTATGGAAGTGTTCAGCCCATCTCTCTAGGATCATGTCCTTATCACTAATCACTGTGACTCCATCAGCACTGAGTAGTAATGATACACCACAGGTCTTTGGCCCATAAATAGTCTTCAGGGCATTATAAAAGTTCTTTGGATTGTAGCTGTTAGAATAAAACTGAATTTCATCTGCCTTTTTACTAAGCCAAGAATCCTGCATCTCTCTAAGCTCCACTTTACTTTTTTATATAATTAAATCCTGCCTTCTTAGAGATGGATGAACTATCCTGCTGATAAACCCTGTGGAGTTCTTGTTTTTTGTTTAGCAGTTTCTCAATTTCCCCATCATTTTTATCAAACTAGTCTTGATGTTTGTGAGTGTTCTGATCCAGATGAATAAATGCAGTGCTGTACACCAAATATTTGAAAGCTACCCACTCCTTTTCTGCTCCATTGTTGCCAACTGTGTGTTGGCTCAACTTTCTTTCTAAATTAGCAACAAACTGTTCTCTCTCAGAGAAGTGCTCTAATCTGTTGACATTAATTCTTCTGGTAGTCATTTTGCCTTGAGGCTGCTGCTTTTGTTGAATATGAAAATTTAGTTTGGAAAGGATAAGTCTATGATAAGTTCAGCACTCTGCACCACACATTGCCTTCATCACTCTCATATCCTGTCTGTCTCTTCTTAAGGATCACATAGTCTATTAAATGCCGTTTGCTACAAGGGTACATCCATGAAGTTTTACTGCGTTTATGTAAACAGAAGACAGTATTGGTGATGATTAGGTCATGAGATGCACATGTCTTTGGTAGTAAATGACCATTGCTGTTGCTGTTTCCAGCTCAATTCCTTCCTAGCACTCTGGGCCAAGTCTGGTAGTCTGAGCCTGCTGTCATATTGAAGTCTCCCAGAATTATAAACTTGTGCTCTTTTGGCACATTGATGATAAGAGTCTCCAGGTCTTCATAAAATTTTTCTTTGACCTCATCAAAGTTCATCATGATTGGAGCATAGGCACTGATGATAGTGGCATGACATTTTCCTGCATGTGGCAATCACATTGTCATGAGCCTGCCATTCACTTCTTTTGGTGGTCATACAGGCTTGTTGACTAGATTAGTTTTGATTGCAAAACCTATACCAGCTTCACTGTGCTCCCCTTCACCGCATAACATGTATCCAGCTCCAACTTCAATAAGCTCACCTTCGTTTGCCAGCCTTATTTTCACTCAGGGCTACTCTTTAGATGCAATAACTGCTGAGTTCTCTTGCAACAAGAGCTGTTGATCTTTCCGGTCTATTGGATTTTGTGTTGTCTCTAAGTGTGTACACATTCCATATACTGAGTGGAATCATCTTTGTAGACATTTTTGTACATTTTTTTGTGTTTTGACCACTGGGTGGGATCCCTGCCTGCCATGGTGACCAGGTCAGAGCTGGGTAAGCAGACAATTTTTAGGTCACTTTTTCTAGCCCCTTCCTCATACCAAGAGGTAAGCAGTATGATCCTTCAAAGGCCAATCAGACACCCAGGGGCTGCTGAATCCCACTGCTGCTTCCAGTGAGAAGACGACACTATGGCCTGGGCTGCCTGTGTGCAGAGATGTCACTACAGCTCCCAGTGTATCCACATCTGCTGCTTTGTCACTTGCCTCTTATCACAGGATTTAGAGAGAAGTAAAAATGGTAAAATGGTATAGGTGATGTCTTTTGATTCATGTATAGATTGGATTTCAGTGAGGCAGAATTGCATGAAGTCATCAGCCTCACTCTCTCCTCCAGAGTCATCATAGTCCAGTGGCAGGATGTGGTCAAGATGACTGATGATGGCTCAAGATGCAGTGGATGACCTTGACATCTTTGATGTCTAACCAAGCACTAAGCACTCCACAGCACCTGCTTCAGTGGCCTTTATGGCCATTGGAACAAAATGCTCCACCCTTTCGACCAGGGGATGTCTTCATATACTTGGGGTAGACACCACCCCCCAACTCACCAACAAGATAACATGTAATGTCACCCTATATTCATACTGGTGCAAATAGCAACCACCCCTTACAAGAGGGTTGTCGTGTACAACTGGGAAAGGGAGATAGTAAATCATAGGTTTGCTCAAATTAACTTGATAATAGTAGCTAAATTGTATACAATAATCCTGCCATATGATACTAACCTTGGTTGACTGTTGTCCTTCATTCTCAAAGAGGACCAAAATGACATCACTATGTTGGAGTAAAAGTACAGTGTGTCTGGCTATGGCTGATCAGACCAATATGAGCTCAGAAGGCTCTGCCACAGGTTGGGGAAAATAATCCACATGAATATTTGGATTGGAGATGTTGCTAAATTTGTGCATCTCACATTTCTTTTGAGCTACTGCAATTCTACTTTGCTCATAGAGCACAGAGTCTTCTTTGATGTGGGCACACCATGCTGGGTAGTCCTGTGCCAACATCTCCCATGTCTCATAATCAATCTGAAAGTTCAATGGAGAGATCTTCAGAGTATCCTTATATCTCTTCTACTGATCACCATGTGAGTGCCTGCCTTGCATGATTTCTCTGTAAAATAGTCCATTAGGCAAAAATGTTTGGCATTTGAACAAAGTGACTTTCTTTGCAGTAGTTTGAATGCTTTGCAGTTTAACTCAAGAAAGAATCTCAGTGTCTGGTACCTTATCTTGTCAGGTGATCTTCAGAATCTTCCCAAAACAATTCAAAAGAAAGTGATTCACTTTCCTAGAATATCACTGTTATACTGTCCAGGTTTCACAGGCATACAACAGTAAGGCCCATACAATGGCTCTATGGACCTTCAATGTGGTAGGCAGTGTAATACTTCTCTCCGAGACTTTCCTGTAGAGCTTCCCAAACATTGAACTAACTCTGGCAATGCATGTGTCACCCTCATCATCTATGTGCACATCCTTTTGGGTAGCACATGACATTTCCTATGAATGGAGGATTATTGGCTTAAAAGCAATTCAGACAATTATCCCTGAAATAAAATTTAGAACTATAACAAAATATAGTTACATGAGAATTAGCCTCAAATAGCAAATTTATACTAATAACAGTTTAGGGATAGAGTATTTTCATTTTTCTCATGTTGCAAGAATAGTTAACAATAAACACATAAAAAGACATCTCATTTATCCTTAATTTATAAGAATAACTACATTCTGGAGTCTCACACATACAGCAAATATTCAGTAGTCAGCTCCAAACCCCAAGAAAAATGCTACAACAAGCCTCTGTTTTTTACTGCCTGTTAATCCCTGAGGCAAATAAGATCTTTGAATCTAAGGTCCATTGTTAACAAATTGGATCAAAGATGTAACTTCAGTACTTGGTAATTTCAGGGCAGTGGTCAGTAAGGCTAAGAAGATCTTATGACCTTGCCCAAGTAAAAGGTCCCAAGGAGCCTCACAGATAAGAATAACTTGAAGAGGCCTTTGCTACTTTTTTTCCCAACAGTAAGTTAGCAGTATTATCTATTTTCAAAGCAAAACATATCAAATCAAATATTTAACAGTTTTCAAACATTTAGACCACATTCTTTTAACAGCTAAAAGAAAAGGAGTTACTTTTCTCTCTTTTTTTAAATAAAATCTGACACTGTTTCTATTTTCTTTATTTTTCTTTTTTTTTTTTTTGGAGGGGAGAATGCAGGGCAATTGGGGTTAAGTGACTTTCCCAAGGTCACATGGCTAGTTTTTGTGTTAAGTGTCTGAGGCTGGATTTGAACTTAGGTCCTCCTGACTCCAGGGCGGGTGTTGTATTCACTGCACCACCTAGCTTCCCTGGAAGTTACTTTTCTAACAGCATTTCTGATACAATGGTTTCCCAAATTTCACAATATGAGAAAAATTTTAGAGACACTAACAACATATATAATACACTGTATTTAAAACATGAGACAAAACTTATTACCAATCAGATTACTTCAGTTGTCAATCAGACAGGTACCAGTCTCTAACCTGTGGGTAACCAGAGCCAAATAGAGAAGGCTAGAGACAGGAGAGTCAGTGTACAAACAGAGATTTATTTAATTTCAGAGTGAGGAAATTGGCACCTGCAGACAGAAGCCCCCCTACTAAGAAGAAGAGCTTAAGGTGCTAAGGCTTCACAATCATTCTTAGATCTTGAGATAGTTCTCATAGTTAGCATTTCTTGGGACAATACAGATGTTCTTGGGTATCACGGGAACAGTCATTGTCTCAAGTCTTCGGGGTCATGGCCACCCTGCAGGTAATAGAACCAGAGTTCTGTGATGGGAACAGAAGTGCAGTTCCTGTCAGTGAAAAGGAACAGAGATTGTGAATATGTGAAAGATGGTCCTGGGAAATAGGGGGAGCTAAATCCTTCAATGAACACCTGGTGCTGGTCCAAGTAATACACTTTGCCAGAGAGTAATATCATTCTGAGTGCAAAGGATTATTGTTATACTAAGCTTAGAAGACAGCCTACTTGCTGGGCCTTAGGTCAGAGAAATAGGGTATCTCTAAAACATTTTGTCATTTCTCCTTTTTGGCCAAGAGGAGGGAGTCTGAAAGACCCTCTACCCTTATGGCCAATAAAGGAGAGGCCAGTATATGTTACAAGATGTTGTCTTGGGGTGGGGAGGGATAGTTTCTTGAGGAGACCTATTGGGGAAGTGCATCCCAGGTGTCATTGCCAATAATTGTTTGAAAAGAAAGGCAGGGCCAAGAATATCAGAGTGACTAAATGCCAATACATGCTTGAACCAAGGCCTTGTTAGTTGAGTACATAATAAAAAAAAATTACTAAGATAGTAGACTCATCCCTCATCTGCAATCTTGGGACAGCTGTCTCATCTGGATGTTGGCTGCTTCTTTGTCTGTCCATTCAGAAGCAGGGAATTTCTTCAGATGATCCAGTTTCCCAGCCACATAGGGCTAAGTTTAAACAATGCAGTAAGGTTTTTGTCACAATTCCCATAATTTCATAATTACATTAAGCCAGGTAGAGATCAAATTACTTAGAGGGCTCACATTGGAGTAGTTCTGAGAAGGGAGATTTACATGTTGCCAAAGTAACCAAGAAAACTTTATTCTTTATTCTCAGGACCACTCTAAAAGAGGCTTCTCTGGTTCCAAATCTAGAGTTTCCTAGATAATTCTGACTTAATATAGTTTAGTACAATCACTTAAATTTTGTTCTCAAATTTCTAAACTCCAGAGAAATTCAGTTCATATATCCTTTGACCTAAATATATACCTGATAAAAGAATCTTTTAAAAATTTATGAGGGTCTAACCCGAAAATGATTTTCTGCTTTTTAAGATTATCAGATAGTACTTTTAAAAATGGGAAAATAATTTAACTTTCTGTACCATTATCAATATAATTTTAGTGTGAAATTCAATTAATCCTCAATTAACAATCCTTAATCCAGTTTTGAGAACTTATTTCCAAAACATATTACTAAGCTTAAAACTTAAACTCAAAGCCTGAATTTCTATGATAGGTAAACTTTGGAAGCCAATCATATACATCTATATATAGTCCTTTAGAGAAAACAGTTTAATCCTTTTGAGGTTTTCAAAATTAGCTCTTCCAAAAGCTTTTATATTACATCTTTGTCTTATTACTTTGTTTAATCATTTCCCACTTTGGAGGATATCATCCCTATATTATGGTTTGATCACAAAGACTGGTTAAAATTATAAAACATTCATACTTCCACCCTATTATCATAACTTAGAGATGTTCCACTATCAATCTATTATTTAATAGATTTGGTGTTGTGCTTACAAAAACTTCTGGATTATAGAAACTTGCTATAAAAGGAAAAAGAGGGATATAGTTATGTTATAACAGAGAGGGCAACTCCCTTAGTTCTGTTGGGGAAAAAAAATTCCCTTAGCTCTGTTTGATTCAAGGCATGAGTCATATCTGACTGCCAATCATATAGTCACAGAATGTTAAAAGCAAGGCTTAAGATTAACCAGATAGGGGATTTTCTTTTTCCAGAAAGGAAATGCACAATGGGAAAATAAGAGTCAAGACAATCCTACCTAGACCATGTCCTAGGTACTCCCTACAACGTTTCACAGGCACAAACATCTACTTTTAAGTATTTTTCAGACTGCCCCACATGCCATTTTCTACAATTGGCTTTATGACAATTTAGTATAGTTCCTTTAAATAAAGGCTAAGATAGATGCTGAAAAAGGGAAAGCACCCTAAAAAATATTGAGGGCCTTCTCTCAGCATGCCCTACTTCCTTCTTCCCAGAGAGACATGGGGACAAAATAGTATAAAAATCAAAAAGTCAAGGAAGAGTTAACAAGAGGTTGCTATACCATTTGTCTAATTTTTTTTAGGCTAGACTTTCTGCCAAACCAGTTGCCTTCATTGACTTAAAACAGTGAAATATTAATCTTGCCCATTACTTTTAAAAATGTTTATAAGACTTAATCCTTATTTTTCCTTAAAACAGATTTTACAGAGTGGTGCCTTAAAACTTGCAAAGATGTTTCAGAAGGGGATGAGTTCCTGGAATTCCCCCCTTCCCCCAAAGTCTAAGGAGTTTTCTCCTGCAATCTTAATATGATTCATTTCCAAATTCCTTAATGATTAATCTCAAAACCTCCAGAATCTGCTAAGATGTTTTTAGCAGCTCTACAACTTTAATTATCTAACTTTATTTCTGTAGCCCCAATTTGGCCAGTGTTGAGACCACAGTGGAGAAAAAATGTGTTATAGACTTTTCCTCTTTTCTTATAATCTAATCTCCCAAAGAAAGCCTAAAATGGGAGTTAGTAAAGCTAATAAATTTTTCCCAGTGCTTTTTCTAATTATAGCTCTTATAAGTTTTTCTGGCTAACTGTCTTCTTAAATCTTTCAAGGTAACAGAATGTAGCTCATAGTATAAACATGACACAGACATTCTGCATTTTACAGTCATATATGAAACAGAAACATAAAAAAAGAAGAGTGCACAATTAAAATGTTAATTTCAACCAGCTACACACACACACACACACACACACACAAACATTTAAGCAGCTCTTACACAAAATTTGATATGTGTTGCAAATAAAAATTTTAAAAATTAAAATTAAAAAAGAGACACATGAAAAAAATTGCCAATTCATGTGGAGAAAAACAAGAAATAATAATAATAAAAAAAACAGACCTTACTAGAGTTATCCAAGTCAAGAAATGGGGCCCTGCAGCAGAGAACAAAAGAAAACCTACAAGGAAGCAAAGAAAGGAAGGACCACTTTCAACATAACACATAGTATTATATGTAGGTTTTCCTGAAATGGAAATTTATTACTATATATTTTTAATCCTCTCTTATGTTCTACTATACAAATGACATGTTTTTATTTTAAACTTAAGTTTATAATATATTTCTTTTTCTTTTCTTATTATGTATTTAACTTTTAGTATTTAAGTCTAAAATAAAAAAGATTATAGAAAGAAAGAAAAAAGGGCCCTGGAACATTCCTCACAATGAAAAGCCAAGCTCAATCAAAGGTGAGCAGAAGGATTTGAGCAGGAATGGGCAGTGGACTCACCACACAAGGTGGGCTCAGACTTCAGGGAAATAAATCTCCCATAGTGCCTAGTCCACTCTCACTGGTACCAGAAGGTCCAATTGCTCCCGTTCCCAGTAAAATCCCACTTCTGACACCAATTAATGTCAACCAGACCAGAAACACCCTCTAACGTGTGGGTGGCCAAAGTCAGAGAAGTCTAGAGACAGAAGAGTCAGGACACAAACATAAGTTTAATTAATTTCAGAGTGAGGAAAATGGCACCTGTAGGCAGAAGCTCTCCTTCTTAAGAAAGAGGGCTTAAGGCTGCTAAGGCTGGAGTCACTTATATACACGAAAGAGGTTGGCCCACAACACAGTCATTCTTAGGTCTTGAGATAGTTCTCATAGGTAGCATTTCTTGGGACAATACAGATGTTCTTGGGTATCATGGGAACAGTCATTGTCTCAATTCTTGGGGGCAATGGCCACCCTACAAGGCATAGAACCAGAGTTCTGTAATGGGAACAGAAGTGCAGTACCTGTCAGTGAAAAGAAACAGGGACTGTGAACATGTGAAAGATGGCCCTGGGAAATAGGGGGAGCTAAATCCCTCAGTGAACACCTGGTACTGATCCAAGCAATTCACTTTGCCAGAGGGTGATATCATCCTGAGTGCAAAGAATTATTGTTATGCCACACCTCAGGACACAGCCTGTTTGCTGGGTCTTAGCTCAAGGAAACAGGCTATCTCCAAAATATTTTGACATAGTCAAATGCATTTCCAAATTATCCTACATAGAAATCATCCATTTTATTACTTTTCACATTCTATACTAATTACATGTGAACCCCAGTATAGAATAACCCAATACGGAACAATTACACCCAACTGAAAAATAATAATAACATTTATATCAAGATTACCATGTGCCAGGTACTATGTTAAGTCTGTTATTGTTGTTCAGTCATTTTTAGTTGTGTCCAGCTCTTTTTGACCCTATTGGGGGTTTTCTTGACAAAGATAACAGAGTGGTTTGCCGTTTCCTTCTCCAGCTCATTTTACAGATGAGGAAACTGAGGCAAACAAGGTTAAGTGGTTTGCCCAGGGTTCCACAGCAAGTAAGTGCCCAAGGCTAGGCACCATGTTAAGCACTTTACAATTATTATATCATTTGATCCCCACAACAACCCTGAGAGGTAGGTGCCATCATTATCCCATTTTACACATGAAGAAACTGAGGCAAACAGGTGAATAACTCACTATATATCACACAGCTAATAAATTTCTGAGGCCAGATTTGAATTCACATTTTTCTGATCTGGGGAATTTCCTAGTATGTCTTCTTACTGCCAAATATCAAATGTGTTTTGCATAAAGTTCTAATTTACCACAATTATCCTAGTAGAACACATATCACTGTAAATGAGTCCACATAATTTAGTTTCAGGACAAAAAACTTCAATCAAATCAAATTTGTGAACAATCACAAACAGGAACATTTAGAATCTCAATTTTCCTCCAAGGGCTATAAGCAGCCTACTCCTCAAATTTTAGGAAGCCCCAGCTGTCAGCTGTCACATTATAACTTGCTACGATACTGACTGTCTGAAATTGCTAACAGGTGTTTCTTTAAAAGTTTTCTCATATCCTTCTCACCCCAACAGAACCAAGAGCTTCTCTACCCTTTTTCCAGACTCTAAACTCTTTCCTCCTTAAACCTCTATTTACGAAGTCAGTACAAATCTGACTTCAGCTTTCCTTAGTTTTCTACCTATTTCCTCTTATCCTTACTTGCTTACACTTTCTCTCTTCCTTCCTTTTTATAACTCACTAGAGACTTAAGATTATAGCCTACTAATTTACCCAACAATTAAATTCTGCTGAATCATTTCCAATTGGTTTTCCACAAACCAGGAGAAAAAGGAAATGGAAAAAAAAATTCCTTTCTTTTCTTTTCTATTTCTGCCTTCTCTAGCTGTTCAGTTTGGTAGAGTCAGAAAGAATCTCAGTTTCCTCTTTATCTCCCACAAAGAGTGTGAGCAAAGGTCAAGAGTAAATAGATCAGTTTTGAGGTTTCATTAGTCACACACACACACACACACACACACACACACACACTTTCTAAGTTCCATTTCCATCATCAGTCATTGTGAATATTTATCCCCATTATCTGAAACTTGGTAAACGCCCAAGAGATGTGGGGGTGGGGTTGACAGTCCCATGTGGTGGCTGTTTCCAGGTGGGGCTGGTCAAAATATTTTGGAGATACCCTGTTTTCCACAGCTAAATCCTAACAAGCAGGCTGTGTCCTGAGCATGGCATAACAATAATCCTTTGCACTCAGAATGATATCACCCTCTGGCAAAGTGTATTGCTTGAACCAGTACTAAGTGTTCACTGAGGGATTTAGCTCCCCCTATTTCCCAGGGTTATCCATCAGATATTCACAATCACTGACAGGCACTGCATTCCTGTTCCCATAATGGAATTCTGGTTCTGTGCCCTGAAGGATGGGCATGACCCCCAAGACTTGAGAGAAAACTGTTACCCAGAGCCTGTGGGAGCAGTAACTCAAGACCTAAAATGCTTATGTCATGGTCCAGTCCAGGACGTATATAAGACCTGCCTTTAGTCCTCCTTCGGAGGAAGGGGACTTCCCTATTCATATGTCATTTTCCTCACTCTTGTGTCCAGACTCTCTTGTCTCTAGCCTGTTCTGTTTGTTTGGCTCTGACCACCCACAGGTTAGAGGCAGTTCAGATCAGGTTCCGAGAGGCTCCTCTTCCGTTTTCTATCCTCCATTTCCATTAATTCCTTCTCTTCAGTCTTTTCCCTTCCGTTTCAAAAGTCCTCCCGATAGGGCTAAAAAAAAAAAAATCCTATTTTTACCTAAGCTTTTGATCTTTAAAGTCTTATTTTTTAGCATTCAAAATCAACTTTTATCTGGCCATATTTTCTTCCCATAATTTTCCCAGTCCCTACCGAGCCTCATCTCTTAGTTGTGGACCTAACTGGAAGGATTTCTTTTGCTCCAAGCTGTAACAGCTTGTGTACCCGAGAGTCTATAGGAAGCTGGCCCTTCCGGCTCCCTTTTGAATAATAGTATTTCCTTGCAATGAGACACTTCCGTGCTTGCAAGTCCATTGCCTTGACTGCCTCTCTTCTTGGAGCAAAAGATACAAAGCCAACTGGCCAACTTCATTTAGTATAAATTCCACCAGTCCTTTCCTTCTTTCCCACAATGAGACCCTCGTTGATAACACAGCTATAGGTTATGGAACCACCTGTGCCCACCTTTTTGCCCGTGAAAAGAGGATCGAGTACTAATGACCGCTCTTTGGCATTGCTCCCTCCCCTCGCAGACCCAGCGCAAGGCAAAGACTGGAGCAAGGTTCTAAGGTCTTGGGCGCGGGGATAGTCCGTTGGGTTCACCGTTCCAACTTCGGATGCTGGGGAAAACGCAGTTGACGAGGCTGTGGATTCGTCCTCGCCATGTTTTGGGAGAAAGTCCTCGCTCCTGGAGTATTATTGCTCGCCTGCAGCTCAGCTTTGTGGAGGTAACCGACAAACCTGGGGCAAAGGGTGAGCGATTTCGCTTCCAGAGCGGCGGAAGGCTCATTTGCGAAGTAGGAAACGTGGCGGCAAATGGTTTGAGCTGTTTAGGTTTTATTTGAGTCTCCTTCTGCTTGACGTGGAAGATAGTGGAGAGAGCCACTGATCTGAGTCCTCCTCTCACGTTGACCCCATTTCTATAACTAGCTCTCCTTTTCCTCGGAACTCATCCTTCATCATGTAAGGGTGGGTAGAAACCGTCCCATTTGGCTGACGCTTTGACAACTGCAAACACTTTTTAAAAATTGAATCAAACAATAACAATTAAGCGTGAACAGGACCAATATACCTCCTTTAATAAATCGAAGGTCATGTGAGAATGGTTCTCTTCAGAGCTTTGTATAACAGGGAAGAAGCTGTCAGAATTAGGGAAAGACTTACATGGTCTCCGCTCTTAGAATGTAGTCTATTTGTAAATCATCTCTGTCTCACCGAAACTGGAAAGGTAACAAAGTAGCGTGAGGCTATGTGAATGGTAGATTCCCTAACCATTGGAGCTCCTTGTGCTCTAAGTATTGAAATAGTTATCCATTTGTCTATATAAAGTTAAATCTGTTAACATTGATCACTCAACTAGTATTTTTTCCTGAACTGTATCATAAAAGGGCAAATAACCTGATGTGAATGCATTTTTCAGGCTAATATCCTTTAGCATTTATGGCTATAGAACTCTGGATTGAGAATTCAACTTCAGAATGATGTCCCTAAGAAAAGAAAAGATATATCTTTCATGTAAGAAAAAGGAAGCTATATTCAGAATATTGTATTTTCTAAGGCAGACCAGGAAAGGGTACTTAATCACATTAAGAAGATTTTCAACAATAGTTGAATAATATAGCATTTTCTGGGTAATTTACCTTCTCTGCCTCTCCCCATATTCTTCTTGACAGAGACACTTTCCTCCTACTTTACTGAGAAAATAAAGGTGAACTGCCTAGTTTCTCCTCCAGAATTCAAAACCCTCTCCCGGAGTGAGGAGCCTGCTTATACCTTCATCCATACTCCTATTCCCTTGTTCTCCAGTCTTTGAGAAAACAAGTTCTTTGAAGGCAAGAAGTAGTTTTGTATTTCCAGTGTCTTGCAGATAAGTAGATCCTTAATAAATGCTTTTTGGTTGATTTGGCCTTCTTTGCCAAAGTCAATCCTGCTTGTTTGCTGGATCTAAACTCTTCCCATCTCCCTTTCATTTATTCCCTTTGTTCCATCTTTATTTTATCCCTAAGAGCTGGCTTCTTCTCAGTTGCCTATAAATATCCTAAAAAGCTTCACATGAGGCTATGAAAATGGAGAGAAGGGACTCTATACAAGAGATCCTTCAAAGATAGAAATGATGAGACTCAGTGACAGATTGAATATGTGGAGTGAGTGTGAGAAGAGATGTCAAGGACTGTGAGTCTGCCCCTCTGGAAGGATGTTGACATTCTGTAGGATAACAGAAGTTTGGAAGAGGGGAGGGTTTGAAGGAAAAGATAATGAACTCTGTTTTGGACATATTGAATTTGAGATGCTTAGGGGAGATGCAGTTCCAGATGTGCAGTAGGCCACTGGAGATTAGGAGAGAAGTTAGGGCTGCATAGCAATGTTAAATGAATCTATGGGAACCTGATGGAACTACCAAGCAAAATAGTATAGAGGGAGAAGAGGGCCCAGAAGAGGTCCTTAGGGGACCCCAGTTCTTAGTGTTCATGACTAGGACATATATCCAGCCAAAGAGAATCAGAATAAGTAGTCAGATAGGAGGAGAACCAGAAAAGATAAATAGCATTAAAACCAAGAATGTATTCAGGAGAAGAGATTCAATCATGTCAACAGCTGCGAGAGGTCTAAGAAGATGAGGACTGAAAAGTCCATTAGATTTGTCAGTGAAGACATTATTGGTAACTTTGGAGAGAGCAGTTTCAGTTGAAAGGTGAGGTAAGAAGACAGACTGCAGAAGAGTTAAAAGAGAATGAGAAGTCCCTTCCTTCACAATGGAGGAAGGGTGGGGGCACATTTTCTGCCCTGCAGCTGAAACCAAGATTTCCTGTAACTAGTATTATTGTACTGCAATAGTACTACCTCCTTTCATTATTTTACATGATTCTTTAGATCCTTTACTTTTCCACATGAGTTTTGTTATTTTTTTTCTGCTTCTATAAAATATACCTTTGATAATTTGTACTGATATAACACTAAGACTATAAATTCACTGTCATCATATTGGCATGTCCTAGCTAAGAACAATGCATATTCCTCCAGTCATTGAGGTTATTCTTTATATTATTTTATTATATTTATATTTATATATTTATTATATATTATATATTATATTTATTATATTATATTATTTCTTTATAATTATATCTATGCATGTATTTTGTGTGACTTGGTAGATTGATTCTCAGTTATTTTATGTATTTTGTAGTTATTTGGAATAAGATTTCACTTGATATTATTGTCTCTTGGTCTTTGTTATTCTTATTATAGAGAAATGCTGTTGATTTTTAAGGGTTGGTTCATAGCCTGCAACTTTGCTGAAGCTATTGATTTACTGATTTCCTAGGATTTTAAAAAGTAAATCATCATGTCATTAGCAAATAGGAATAGTTTTATCTCCTCTTTACTTATCTTTATACCTTTAATTTCTTTCTGTTGTCTTATTGCTAGTTTTAGCATTTATAGAATGATATCTGATAATAGTGGGGGGAATGGGCATCCTTGCTTCACTCCTCAATTTATTGGAAAAACTTCTTATGTATCCCCATTTCATACTATGCTTATTTTTGGGTTTAGATAGACATGTTTTGTGATATTAAAAAAGTCACTCTATACCTATATAGTCTGTGGGTTGATTTTGATTTTAGGGATTTTTTTATGGGCAGGGATTTTTTTTTTTTGCTTTTTGGAGGGGGGAAGGTAGTACAGTTGGGGTTAAGTGACTTGCCCAAGGTCACACAGCTAGTTTTGTGTTAAGTGTCTGAGGTCAGATTTGAACTCAGATCCTCCTGACTCCAGGCCCGTGCTCTATTCACTGCACCACCTAGCCACCCCTTGGTTTTTGTTTTTAAGCGTAAATTAATTTTGTACTTTGTCAAAAGTGGAGGGGTTTTTTGCATCTACTGTTATAATCATGTGACTTTGAATGTTTTTGTTTTTAATATGATTATGCTGATTGTTTTCCTAATTTTGAACTATCCTTGCATCCCTGGTATAAATACAACTTGATTATGATGAATGATTTCCTTGATGTTCACTGTAATCTGCTTGACAAGAATTAATTTAATTAGAAATTATTTAATTTAATTGTCCTCCCTCTCTTCTAGGTGTCAGTTGCCAACAAAATGTCACTTATGAATCAAAATGAGTGGTCACTCTAAGCACCAAATTGTTTCAGATTGTGCCCATTGTAATGTCCCCATCTCCATTTATAGAATCTTTCTCTTCTCCCCTGGGAGCATTCTTCAGTGGGACTCCTTCCACTAGTAAAATAATATTTTCCATATCTTTTCCCTTTCATTTCCTCCCTTCACCTCCTCATCCATTCTCCTCTAGACACCCCCCTCTCCGCTTCTTCCTGAGAGACTAAAGAATTTATTTCCCCTTTGTTGTTAAAACCTTTACTTGATTAGGTTATATCATATATTTTCTCCCTTTATCTGTTTTTTCCCACTCTCTTTCTCTTACCCTCACATTCTGCAATTCATCCCTTCCCCCCAAAAAATCATCAGGGTGCTGTGAGGTTTAGCTCATGATCTTTCACTCCTGTTTCTCCAATTTCATTCCTTCTATTTTACTTCTGTTTTCACCCTGGTCTCTTTATGTACATTTAGAAAGAAATCTCTTAATGATATCTCTGTTCTTTTATTAATGCTGTGTTTATTTGCCTTTTATTCCTGTTGTCTGAGGTGTTTGAAAAACAAAATAGTTTGTTCAGGACCTTTTTAAATTAAAGTTTTGAAGACCTCTTTTTTATTGAACATCCATTATTGGAAGATAGTATTCCATTCCCTCTTCTAGTTTCTTTCTTTTTTATTTTTTTAAATATTTTCTTTTCTTTTGCTTTTTTTTGGAGGGAGAATGGAAGGCAGGTGGGGTTAAGTGACTTGCCCAAGGTCACACAGCTAGTTAGTGTGTGTGTCTGTGGCCAGATTTGAACTCAGGTCCTTCTGACTCCAGGGCTGGTGCTCTATTCACTGCACCATCTAGCCGTCCCCTCTTCTAGTTTCTAGTGCATACAGAATAGTCGTGTTATTCAAATTTCATTTCTTTTTTATTTGGAGGTCCTTCTGCTAAGTCACTTGTAGAATTTATTGTCCCTCATTGAAATTGTTCAGTTTAACTATTATGTGTCTTGGAGTTGGCAGCAGAAGGTTTTTGTTTTGTTTTTATGGAGACCATTTGTGGATTCTTTCAATTTGCCCCTTGTGTTTTCAGAAGTTCTGAGCAGTTGTTTTTTTTAGGGGTGGAGGGGGGGGGCATTATTTCTTATATTATGATCTTGAGGTTTTCTGACTTGTTATATTCTTTGGGGAAACCTATCATATTTAAGTTGTTCTATGAATCCTGTCTTGGAGATCAATGTGTTTTACTTTTATGGAAATCATGTTTTCTTTTAATATTATTGCTCTTTGTTTCTCTTCTTCCAGATTGTCTTTCACTTTTGTATATTTTTTTATTCTCATTCAGTACTCTATTTTGTTTCTTTGGTGAAGTCTGCCACTGCAAATTCAAGTTTCTCTATTATACTGGTTATTTCTGCTGTGCAGACTACAAATTCTGCATTTATGTTTCTTATTTCTCTTTTAAATCATTTGGAAATCTTTCTTTATGGTTCCATGCTCTCTTGGGAATCCACAAGGATTCCCTTATCAGATGCTGATTTGTTTTCCTTTGTCTTGCCATATTTATTCATAAATGTCTGGATTCATCTAGCTTATCTATAGGCTATATTCCCCTTCTGTATTTAACATTTTCCCTTTTGGTTAATCTGTTCATGCTGAAGGTCTTAACTGAGTTTTCTTTCCCCTGAAATCTTGGTGATTTCAGTCTTTTTTTCTTGCATTTTCTTATTTCTCATTTTCTGATTACTTCCACTTTGACGACAGCTACCTTGGGAGCTAGACTTCAAAGCTGTCTCAGTCTCCTTCCCTGCTTGGCAATTTATGTTTCACTGATCTCCATCTCTGCCCTAAGAGACTTCTGGGGGGACAAAGCTATCCCCAGTTAGATGCTGAGCCCTTTTCCCTCTTGCTTAATTTGATATCACATGGCTGGCATCCTCCTAGTTCCCTCTGTTTTGCAGTTCTGTAGCTGAACTTTGTTGTAGCACAGAGCACTGCCATGCTAAATCCCAGAGAGAGCAAGTGATGCTTCTTTTTGTGACCCAGAAGAGGGGAGAGATGGAAAGGACAGAATTGAATTTTATTGCAAACCTATGGGTCAACTTGTGCTGCCCTGCCTGAATATGGTGACTGACAGGATTTGGGATGCTTCATGAGTACATTGGTGGTTAGGGATTAGTCTTCTCTGAGGCTAGTTCATCTTGTTGTTACCTTATTAGGGTACTTGGTGTCATAGTTCATAGAGACAGTGGAAATTGCTCTATCTCTTGTATATAATTCATATTTTGGAGAATTTTGAAAGGTTGTGATTGAAGAAAATGTCTAGTCCTCCATCTTGTTAGTCACAAGACCCATAACTATTCCATCAGTGAATTTTTAAGTGTTTTGATGATCCTCAAAATGCACAGCACTAATTTCTACCTCAAAACTGTATCCCCAATAACAACTAAGAGGGGAAAAAAGGGAAACTCTCAAAAATAATCATAGCCAAGGAATATCATCTATCCAGTGGTCATGTCCAGAAATGTATGTTTCTTTCTTTACCTTAAGTTCATCACCTTGAGTCAGGAGATAACTTTCATCATAGGTCAGAGATATGATTGGTCATTGCATTGATTAAAGTACTCGTCTTTCAAAGTTGTTTTTCTTTACAATATTATTATCCTTGTATAAATTATTCTAGTTCTGTTTACTTCACTCTGCGTAAGTTCATGCTACCCAAGATTCTCTGAAATTCTCTTTCATTACTTCTTAAGGTACAATAATATTTTATTATATACATGTACCTCAATTTGTTTAACCATTCCTCAATTAATGGGCACCTCCCAAGACTCTATTGGGTTGGGGGACCTGCTTCCTTGAGGCCACATGTGTAACAGCAAGCACCCTAGCATACCTAGGGCGGCTACTAGCACAGGTTCTTAGATCTGCTTTTCTAAAGGAAAGCAACTCAAAATGGGTTAACAAGCTTACTTTAATCAAACATATTATTTACCTAGTTCAGGGGGAAAAGGCAGCACCCTGAACTTCAGAGAATACAAACAGAAGTTACAAACAAACAGAAAAACAGATCAGCAGACGGCTTCCAGCCGGGATTCCAACCATTACATCAGTTACCTAGTCAGTTACCAGAAAGCGAAGCACCAACATCTGGGTTTTTCAAAGCCGGGGGGCTCAACGGCTGCCCAGAGTCTCTTCTGGCCAAATCACACAACTCTTCTCAAAGTGAGCCCCAAACCAAAACCTCACATCAGGGCGTATATATAGCCTTCTCCTGGCTAGAAGAATGTCACAGCCCTCTAGACCCACTGCCCAATCACAAAGCCACAAGGCACGGGCATTCCTGGAAAACAAGCCTGGCACCACAGGCTCCACGTGACCACATTCAGCCTATTAGGGAACAGAGTATACTTTCAAAT
>CM053586.1:258466377-258499292 GCA_028646515.1 Pseudochirops corinnae
GTGGCCCTCTAGGTCCTCAAGTGTGGCCCTTTGACTGAATCCAAACTTCACGGAACAAATTCTTTATTGAAGTTTGGATTCAATCAAAGGCCGCACTTGAGGACCTAGAGGGCCACATGTGGCCTGAAGGTCACAAGTTTTCCAGCCTGTTAGCTTTTTACTTTTTTTTCCCCCTTTCAATAACCCCTCATGATCAGGAAATTGGTTTTGCTTGCAACTAACTATCTAGTCTCATTCTCCCTTTTCACCTACTTCCTCATTATCCCTGTTTGTTTTCCTATTGAGTTTGATGTATTTCTACACCAAACTATGGGTATGTGTGTGCATTTGTGTATTTGAGTTAAACCCTCCTTTGTCTATTTCAGATAAGAGTAAGGTTCATCTGACGCCCACTTCTTCCACCCCTTCCTCCATGTTTATATGCTCTTTCCCTCATATATCCCAGTTATGAGAAATAGCAAGTTCCAATTCTTTCTTCTTCCTTTTCTTGCTAATGTATTCTTTTTTCCTTCCTTCTTTTTCCCAAATTAAAACTTTTAGAATGTATGCAACTGCCAAGTTCACTGCTTTTCTTACTTTATTCCTTCAATGCCTTTGAAGACATTAAGGTTCTGAAGGGGGTATTTTTTTCTTCTCTCCCATGAGAATGTTGGCACTAGATCAGCGGTTCTCAACTTGTGGGTTATGTTCAATTTAAATATATCCTGCATGTCAGATATTTACATTACGACTCATAACAGTAGCAAAATTATAGTTATGAAGTAGCAACAAAAATAATTTTATGGTTGGGGGTCACCACAACATGAAAAACTGTATTAAAAGGTCATGGCATTAGGAAGGTTGAGAACCCACTGCACTAGATTATCATACAACTCCTTCCAATGACTCAAAATTTTACCTTTCTAGGTTTCTCCTGACTCTCATGTTTCCATGTCAAAATTCCTATTCAACTCTCTTCTTTTAATAAGAAATGTTTGAAAGTCCTCTGTTCCCTTAAAGATCTATTTTTTTCCTCTGTAGGATTATTAATAGCTTTGCAAAATAACTTATTCTTGATTGTAAACCTATTCCCTTTGTGTTTTGGAATATTGTTGTCTAAGACTTCATATTTATAGGAAAAGCTCCCATGTCTTATTTGATTATAATTATGATCTTTTGGACCTTGAACTACTTCTTTCTGGCTGCTTACAGTATTTTTTTAAAAAAATTTGACATGGGAGATGGATTTTAAACATTGCATTCTTGTGATTTTTTTTATAGAGTTTCTTTTGGGGGAGACATGATTGTTGGATACCTTCTGTCTTCACTTTGCCCTCTGTTTCTAGTAGATCTAGACATTTTAATTTTGAAATATAGTATATAGGGTTTTTTTCTCATGTTTTTAGGGACTCTGAGATCCTTAAATTTTATCTCTTGGGTCTGTTTCTTAAGTCAATTGTTTTTGATAGCAGATATTTTGATTTCTTTTTTTTCAGTCTCTTGATTTTGTTCTAATATTTCTTGTGGAGACTTTTATTTCTGTTTGATCCATTCTAGATTTTGGCAGTATGCTACTTGAATAAAGATTACTACTTTCTCTTATGAGTTATTTATTCTTTTTCCCCCTGTAATAGGGTTAAGTAATCTATTTCTTGTTTTATCAACCTGAGCAATTTTTGGTAAGTATTCATCCATTTTGTAGGCATGTAATTTAGCAAAATAATTTCTAATTCCTCCTCACCTATTATAAATTCTCCCTTTTCACTTTGGGTTTTTCTAATTTGGTTTTCCTTTCTTTTTTTTAAAAACCAAAATAGCTAATTTGGCCATTCAGCTCCTAGTTTTATTTATCAACCCAATGGCTTTCTTAGGTGGTAGTGGTGATAGTTTTGATTTTGTTTGTCTCTTTGTTTTACAGAATTTCTATTTTTCCATTTATTTTGGGGTTTTGATTTATTGCTTTTCTAGTTTTTAAAAAGAATATATATGCTCAATTCTCTTTTATTAAGTGAAATAATAGCTAGCATTTATAGTGTTTTAAGATTTGTAAAGTGTTTTACTAATCTCATCTTAATGAAAGTGTTTAGAGATCTTATGGCAAGAAAACTAATTTTGTTACAATTGAGAATACAAGTCAATAAAAGTTTATTCTGTACAGTGTTACATGCCATAGCAGATGAAAGCATCAGTAGACAGCTGTTTCCCTATGGGACCAGTGAGCTTCTGAAAATAAGCCATTTCCTACAAGAATATGTAATATACAGAAAATACATCAATGTGCTTGTTCATGATCAGTCACTGGCCTTGGTGCAATTTGTGGTTTCTGAGGGAAAAGAGTTTATTATTGACCTTTGTGGGAGTCCAAAACAGGATGGGCTCTGTTTATCTCTTGGTTTGCCTTTCACAAGAACTCATGCAAAAGAAGGGAAAGCATAAGAGTAAAATGTGACAGCTTCCTTATACTTGAAATAGAGATTTATTCTAAAATGCCATTATTCATATCAAGAAAAGGTAAATGAAATAACTTTTTTCCTCTATCACCAGAGACTTTTTCCCTCTGTTAAAATCTCACAGGGAGGGCACATTGCGGGGCAGAGCCAAGATGGTGGAATAAAAGCAGGAACTTTCTTGAGCTTCCTCCAATACTTGTAAAAAGTGATTCTAAACGAATGTTAGTGCTACAGAACCCACAAAATGACAGAGTGAAACAAATCTCTCACTGAAGACAGCCTATCTGACTGTCATGAAGGGTCTATCACGCCAAGTTAAGAATGGAGCACCATCCCACCTGTGCTGCGCCAGCACAGACTGGGCCAGAACAGACCTCATGGGACTGAATCACTGGCAGCTGTGGAGGTTTCTAAACTTCTCAACCCACAAACAGCAAAAAGAAAGTAAAAAGTCAGTGGGGAAATTCTGTTGGACCTGGGTGAGAGAAGAGTGTGGTCTGGCCCCTACCCCCAGGGCAGTGGAGGTGGTAGCAGTTATGGTGGCGGCAGCAGCAGTGATTGCAGCAGCAGCTGCTGCTTCTGGAGCTCCAGACCCACATATAGTGGGGGGAACCAAGTACTTGGCTGATCAGAGGGTAATTGCAGAAATCCCTTTGCTAGCACTGAGACAGGATTATCTTGCTTTGCCCTGCTTGGATCTGGGTCGCAGTCTTGGGTGGCAATCCTGGGGTGAGGAGGAATGCTGGCATGGCAGAGCTTGTAATGGCTGTGGACAGGGAGTCCTCCTCACAGTTCTGAGGCAGAGGCCTAGAAGTAGCTCTGACAACAGCTGCACAAAACCCCAGAAATTTAGGACATAGCACTCTCCACTCTAGAAGCAGAATTCTACTGTGGCAAAGAGCTCGAGTCAAGTAATTGGCAGGGAAAATGAGGAAACAGAGGAAAAGAAATCATTAGAAAAATAGAAGCATTTTCTGGTGACAAAGAAGATCAAAATATAGAACCAGAAGAAGACAACAAACTCAAAACTCCTGCATTAAAAAAACCTCCAAGAAAAATATGAATTGGTCACAGGCCATGGAGGAGCTCAAAAAGGACTTGAAAATCAAGTAAGAAGAGTAGAAGAAAAATTGGGAAGATAATTGAGAGTGATAGAAGAAAATCATAAAAAACGAGTGAACAGTTGGCCAAAGGAGATCCCAAAAAATACTGAAGAAAATAACATCTTAAAAAATAGACTAACTCAAATGGCAAAAGAGGTCCAAAAAGCCAACAAGGAGAAGAACACCTTAAAAAAGCAGAATTGACCAGAAAAGGAAGTTCCAAAAGCTCACTGAATAAAAATAATTACTTCAAAATTAGAATGGAGCAAATGGAACCTAATGACTTTATGAAACATCAAGATATTATAAAACAGATCCCAAAGAATGAAAAAATAGAAGACAATGTGAAATATCTCATTGGGAAAACCACTGACCTCAAAAATAGATCCAGGAGAGATAATTTTAAAATTATTGGATTCCCTGAAAGCCATGATCCAAAAAAGAACTTAGACATCTTCTTTCAGGAAATTATTAAGGAAAACTACCCTGATATTCTAGAACTAGAAGGTAAAATAGAAATTGAAAGAATCTACTGATTGCCTCTTGAAAAAGATTCCCTCCCCAAAAAAGAGCTCACAAAGAAACCAACTATGACACTGAAGTTTTTGTATACTGTCACATTAACATTTTCTTAGATAAAATTATGGCTTCTATGGTTTAGTTATTCTTTGACCCATTTATGCTCTAGGGTTGTATTACTTATTTTCCATTTAAATTGGAATCCTTTAAACTTTTATTATATTTTTGTATGTGTTAAGATTAGTAAAGGATATATTTAATATTTATTTTTTATTATTTGCTTATGTCTTTTCATGTTTTAGAACATGGTTAGTTTTTTGTAAAGGTGCCATATGGAGTATGTGTGCTCCTTATAATTCCCATTCAGTAACTGATAGGGATATATTCTTTTTAATATATCTTTATAGATATATACAGTTATATGCTCCTCCCCCATCTAATTGCTCTGTATCAATTCTTCCTCTTGCACCTCATTTGTATAAAATAATACTCTTTTTAGCTGCTCCTACATAGTTTTACTTTTTAAATTCATATCATACTCAGGTTTACCCCAATCTTTCTTATGAGCTATCCAATTACTAATAAGAAACTTAGACATATATTTTACATATATAAAAATACTATCCAGGTCCCTAAACTCTTTCCTGTTTATCTTGTTAGATTTCTCTATTTTTAAAAGGAGCACATTAGTCCACAACAATTAGTGTTTTGCTGTCTTATTCTCCTGAAAATTTCATTAGCTTTTCCTTGAACAATTACATATTATGTCATTTGGTACATCTATATTAGCTATAAATATTGTTTAATTATTTATTATGCCTTTAAACATAGTACAGGTTCCCTGAAAATTTCTTTTAGCCTTGTGTATGTTTTACTGTTGCCTTGTCTGAAGTCACAATTGCCATTCCTGCTCTTCTTGGATTTCTCTGATGCTTTCTATCATAGCCCCGTCATCTTAAGTCTATGTGAATATTTGTTTTAAGTATATTTCTTATAGAGAACTGTTTTCTAATTCTTTTTTATTTTTTTCACATTTCATAAACATAAATATTGGAACTTAAATACAAAGTTAGAAAGAAAAAAAGCATGTCACATGTATAGCAGAGCATAAGAGAGGATTCCAAATATGTAACAATAAATTTTCATTTCAAGAAAGCCTGTGTGATAAATAATATACGTTGTGTTGAGAATTGACCATCTTTTCTTTGCTTCCTTGTGAGTTTTCTTTTGTTCTCTACTGTACACTTTTTTACTTTGTTCTTTTTTTCCCTTCCCCCCACCCCCCAGAAGGCTGCAATAGTTTAGATGTGTTTCTCTATAGTTACAAATATATACAATACATATATAGACATATACTTTCACAAAGATATTCTACTCCTTTTACTTCTACTCACTGCTTTGCCCACTTATTACTTGCCTACCCCACTCCAAGGATTCCTCCCCATCCTACCATTTCCAAAAATCTAAAACACCCTTCCATAACCCCTTTTTACCTCTTCCTTCACTCTCCTCTCTAAAGATCCCTCCTATATCCTTCCCCCCTCCCTATGCCCCTACCATTTTATTTCTTCTGAATTTAGAAGACTTTTATACTCTTCTAAATATATATATATATATATATATATATATATATATATATATATATAAATTGTTCCATCTTAAACCCATTCCCAATGAAAATAGGTTACCAGAATTACTAGTGCTCTTTCCCCATCTAATTCCTCTACAATTCTTCTTCTTGCACCTCATTTGTATAAAATAATACTTTTTAGCTGTTCCTAAATGATTTTACTTTTTAAATTCATATCATGCTCAGGTTTACTCCAATCTTATGAGCTACCCAATTATTAATAAGAATCTCAGACATACAGTTTACATATATAAAAAGTAAACAGTCTGTCCTTATGGATCACTTATGATCAGTCTTTGTTATGTGCCTTATATTTCTCTTGGTTCTTATATGTTGAATTTTCCATTAATTTCAGGATTTTTTTTTTAAACAAAGTCTTGAGAGTCTGAGAGTGTATCAAATGTCCATTTTTTTCCATTCAGAATAATATTTAACTTTGCAGAATATTATATTTTTGGCTGGATCCCCAGTTCTTTTGTTCTTCTAAATGTTCCAAGACCTGCAGTCCTTTAATGCCTCTGCTGCTAGGTCTTATGCATTTCTAAGTACCATCTAAATTGTTTTAATCTTGATGCTTTTAATATTTTTTCCTTGAACTGTGGGCTTCTGAATTTGACTGTGATATTTCTATAAGTTTTCCTCATAGGATCTCTTTTAAGTGGTGATCAATGGATTTTTTTCTATTTCTACTTTCCTCCTTTGTTCTAATGTTTCAGGACAATTTTCTTTAATAATTTCTTGTATTACTGTATCAAGATTCTTTTTTTGATCATAACAGTCAGCTCAATTATTTTTATATTTTCTATTCTGGATCTATTCTCCAAATCTGGTGTTTTTCTTATAAGATGTTTCACTTTCTCTTCAATTTTTTCATTATTCACATTTTGTTTAATTATTTCTTGATCTCTTATAATTTCACTGGCTTCCCCTTTTCCCAGTTCTAATTTTTAAGATGTCATTTTCTTCCTTAAGATTCTGGATCTCTTTTTCTAATTGATTGGCTTTCCTTTCATACCCTTTTTGTTTTTCTTGGATTATTCTTATTATTTTTGTTTTGTTTTATTTTTCCTCCATCTCTGTCATTTGATTTTTAACATCTTTTTAAAGATCTTCTGTGAATTCTTTTTGTGCAGGTGACCATTTGACCTCTTTGGGGGGTTTTATTTATTTCAATGTCCTCCTCTGAAGATGAACCCTCGTCATCTCTATTCCCATAATAGCTTTCTATGGTCGGATTCTTTCTCCTTTGCCTGTGCATTTTTTGTGGTAATAGCTTAATTTTTGTAATCACCTCTACTTCTGGGGCAGAAATGGGAAATGGTGCCTCATACCCCAGATCTTTAGTTCTTCTCTCTCCCTTGGAACTAAAGCCAAACCTCCCACTTCCTGGAAAGGTGAGGGGCTTTCTTTACCACTGCTTCTGCCTACACAGGTGTGTGTTGGTTCCTTCTTGCCCCCACCACTCTTTGCAGCACAGCTGGATCTGGTGTTCCTGGTCAGCAGAGGTTCCCTCAGCTTTCCCGGCCTCAAATATCCAACTCCCCTCACTATCCTGTGGTTGGGGCCAAGGAAGCCTCTCAAACCAACTGACCCCAGGGCTTGCGGCTTGTTGCTAAAAAGGAACTTAGCCTGGAGGTGTCTACCCTTCATAGGGACCAAACCCTGTCCTGGGATTTTTCTTTAGATCTTTTCAAATTGTCCCAGGAAAACCCAGGTTGTGCCCCTATTCTTATTTATCTCCACCCACACTTGGTTCACCCTAAGGTGCTGTTTTAACTCTTTTGTAGGGGAAAATATTGAGAGCTTGGAATTTTCTGACCTATTCTGCCATCTTCCCAGAATCCTCTGTTTTCTAATTCTTTCTGTCACTCTTCTATGTTTTATGGGTGAGAGCACACTGTTTACTTTCACAATTAATATCACTGATTATTTTCCCCTTAATCCTATTTTTTAAAAAATATTCTGTTTTTGGCCTCTACCTCCCTCCTTCTGATGAAAAATAAAAATGGGGCATGAGGGGAAAGAAATGAGATCAGCTAGTAATCTGTAATTGGAATTATCAGATCCTACTCCTTTACCCTTTCTCTCTTTATCCCAGATAGAGATTTTTACAAACCCTTTCCCCTTCATATTCTCCACCATTGAAATAGGTTTTTTTTGTGACTAATCATTACCCAAGCATCAATTCTTTCTCAAACTCTGTCTTTTTCTCACTCTGTCACCATTTATCTACCTGTTGAATTTGATTTAATTTAGTTATACACTAAATTGTGTGTTTGTTCAACCTTGCATGCTCGGTTCAGAGGATAATGAGCTTCATGCATGCCTTGCTTCACCTGTCCAATCTTCATATTCCTAGTTCCTTCCTCTTATTCTTCATTTATTAGTTTATTCCTTTTCTCTTTCCTTTTATTTACCCTCTAAACAACAGCAACAATAACAAAACAGAACAAAACTATGTTCATGGCCCAAATTTATCTTTCTTTGATTTCTTTGACTCTTGGAGGCTGTGGGATTCTGAAATGTCAGTGATCCCTTCTCCCTTGAGTAGGATGTAAGCACTTTCACATCATTTAGGACCTTTAAAAAGTCTAAATGTATTTATTCTTCCAAGTTTCTCTCATCTGTGCTGTTTGTAATTCAAAGATTATTCCCAGCTGTGATTTTCTTGGAAGGAATGCTTAGAAATCATTTATTCTAGTAAAGGTATACATATACATATATATATATATATATACATATATATACACACATATACATATATACACATATATGTGTGTATACATATATACATGTATGGTTTTTTTGGTTTTTGCTTTTTTTGGAGGGGGTAAAGCAGGGCAATTGGGTAAAGCAGGGCAATTGG
Source organism: Pseudochirops corinnae (assembly GCA_028646515.1). NCBI lineage: Eukaryota > Metazoa > Chordata > Mammalia > Diprotodontia > Pseudocheiridae > Pseudochirops > Pseudochirops corinnae. Next base: position 258,474,925 of record CM053586.1, read on the forward strand.
GGTTAAGTAACTTGCCCAAGGTCATACGGCTAGTAAGTATTAAGTGTTTGAGGTCAAATTTGAACTCAGATCTTCCTTACTCCAGTGCCAGTGCTCTATTCATTGTACCACCTAGCTGCCCTAAACGTGTATTTTTTGCTTGTAGGATTAAGTTTAACTTTTCAAGATAAGTAATTCTTAGTTGAGAGCCTTTTCTTTTGCTTTTGTACATGATAATATTCCTGCAAAATCTTGTGTGATCCTGGTTGCAGTTTTCTCCTTGTCAATCATTTTCTTCCTGGCTGCTTACATTTTATTTTCTTTGACCTGGAAATTCTGGATTTTGGCTGATATTCATTTGTATTATCACATTGAAGCTTCTTTCAGGAGGCAACCTCTTGATTCTTTATATCTTTACTTTGCTTACCTGTTCTAATACTTCCAGGCAGTTTTTATTTATGATATTTTGAAATATCATATTCACCATTTTTTTCTGTTTAGTTGGCATAATTTTCTATGAATCCAATATTTCTTGAATTGTTTCCTTATCTTGTTTTCAAAGTCATTTTTTATAGTAAATAACTCATGAATTCTATTGCCTTCTAATTCTCATTCTTTTCATTGCCTTCTAATACTTTTTATTCTTGTGATATCTGCCCAGGTTCTCCACAACAGGAATGTCACAAGGATTACTTTTCCTTAGAAGTTACAAAGCTGTCCTAGGGACTCGATTGGCCCTTGCCTCCCTTGATACAACTTCCTGGTCACCCAAGGAAATAAAACATTCCCCACACACACACATATGGTCAGGGCCTCTCTGGATTAGTAGATATCTAAAGACGACACAAGTCACCATACTCTGCCCTGCTGACCAGAAAGGTTTCTATATGGAGAAGAGGGGAACCATGTGTGTAGAAGCTAAGTGCCTTTGCATCCTTATTGCACATCCTTACTTTATTAGGGCAAAGTAAACCTTTTTTTTTTCTTAGCTTCTTGGTGATTTACAAATGTCTCATTTTTATCCTAAATTTGAACCTGAACAGGGTGCTTTGTAGCTGAGTCAGCTAGGTGGTACAATGTATAGAATCGTGGGCCTTGAGTCAGGAAGACCTGAATTCAAATCCAGTCTCAGACACTTACTAGCTGTGTGACCCTTGGCAAGTCACCTAATCACTCTGTCTACCTCAGTTTCCTCAATATAAAATGGAGATATTAATTGTACTTACTTCACAAGATTGTCATGAGGATCAAATGAGATAATATGTGTAAAACTCTTAGTGCCTGGCACCTTGTAGGCGCTGTATAAATGTCTATCCCAGCGGTTCTCAACCTGTGGGTCGCGACCCCTTTGGGGGTCGAACGACCCTTTCACAGGGGTAGCCTAAGACCATCAGAAAACACATATTTCTGATGGTCTTAGGAACCGAAACACCACTCCTCTATCTGTCTCCAGGAGGGTCCACCCACATACCAGTATTAAAGGGTTGTGGTATTAGGAAGGTTGAGAACCACTGGTCTATCGCCTTCCTTTCCCTTGTTGGTGTCAGGCCTGTCCTAATAGTTGTATTACTGAATGTCTGCGTTCTCTTTGTCCCATTCTTTTTCAGTATGTTCACTACTTGGGTAAGATTTCCCACTTTTTGCTTCAGGTTTTTTTGGTCTTTCTCTTATCCCCTAATTCCACATTGTGCCTCTTCATTCATTTCTTCCATTCACTCTTGTCTCTTGTTGTTTCTGAAGGTCTGCTTGTAATGATAGCAGTGTTATTATCATCTTATGGACTGATGCTGTGCTAGGACTTCCTTCTGCTCCCACTAAAGTCCAGGTGTTTTTACTTCATTACCATAGTGTTAGGTTAGGTAGTTGAATCCTAATATTATCTCTTGTGTTGTAGTCCTTGGCTGGAAAAACTGCCCAAGATCAGGCCCTGCCAGTCAATCAGTAAGTCAATCAACAACAACAGTAAATTAAGCATTTGCTAAGAGCTTACTATGAGCTTACTATATGCCCGGCTAAATGCTAGTTATGAAAAAAAGAAATAGCCATCTTCTGATGTAGACACGTCCCATGACTTGTGCTGACTTGAGGCTTGATTCCTGGTTCAGACCTGACCAAAGCCTGTATTGACCTCAGCTCATCCTCTGGCAGCTCATGACTAGACTTCATGCCCTGTCCACACAAGCAGGAAGTTTCCCGTCTTTAGATTACTCTCAGGTTTTAGTCTATCTCTCCCTATTATTCTGAGCTGGATAGTGGAACATGCTGGTGCTTCTCTTTCATTTTGTTGAATCTTTGTTTCTTCTAGAGCTCCGCGCCATCATATATTAGCACAATGCCTGGCATGTAATAGGTGCTTAAGAAATGATGGTGGAGGGGCAGGTAGATAGAACAATGAATTGAGCACCAGCCCTGGAGTCAGGAGGACTTGAGTTCCAATCTGACCTCAGACACCTAACACAAAACTAACCGTGTGACCTTGGGCAAGTCACAACCTCAATTGCCCCCTCCAAAAAAAAAAAAGGAATTATGGTGGTAGTGGTAGTGAGTCCAACTCTTCATGATCTCATTTGGGATTTTCTTGACAGAGATACTGGATTGGTTGGCCATTTAACAGATGAGGAAACTGAGGCAAACAGGGGTAAGCAACTTGCCCAGGGTCACAAAGTTACGAAGTGTCTGAAGCCAGATTTGAACTTGGAAAGATGAGTCTTCCTGACTTCAGGCCTGAGCAAGTCACTTACCCCTGTTTGCCTCCGTTTCCTCATCTGTAAATCCAGTACTCTGTCTACCACACCACCTGGCTACCCCCAATAAATATTTATTGAATTTAATTGAAGTGACTTGACCAGAACTTCTCATGTCACTCTCTTTGCCAGAAATTCCAAAACCAACTGCATTCTAGCCATTTGTAATTGCTCTGCCACCCATGACCTCAGCGGTTGTGCTTGGATGGATAAGCCCCCAAAATAAGAGGAAAATTATACTCCACATACTGTTTCACTAGGCCGAGAGTGAAAGTTGGCCTTAATAAATAGGCTGACATCGCTTCTACTGTTGTTATTTTGTATGAAGAAGTGTAGTGCAAAGACTGCCGGACTTCAGAAGTTCAAATACTACTTCTAACATGCAGGAAAGGTATTTAACCCTTTGAATCTCAGGCAGCTCTATAATATTTATCCACCACGTCAGGTATTGACTTTGTGTGGGAAAATTAATGTTAATGTTAACATTTGGTACTTTTTCCCTCATAGGTATAAAACGAATACCAGATACTATTCTATTTTCAGTACTAGAACAAGTGTAAGTATCTCCTGCTTTGAGTTTTTAAAATTAAAGTTACATGATAATGTTTATTTGTACAGAATTATATAAATGAATTGAGGACAAATCCAAACAGAAGTCATCTTGGCTTTCCACTATTAGCAGCTTTCAGCCTCTTTTTTTTTTACCATTTTAAAGATTTCTCCCTACATTTCAGCCATGGAGGAGAAAGATAAAGGCCATACCTTTATGGTGTTTCTTCATTCAGATAGAGAAAGCAAAATCCTCAGATGCAGCCCTAATACTGAAGATTTACCTGTCCTTATAGTCTGATTCCAACAGGATGGTTATTCTAACCTTTTTTTAATCAAAATTTCAAAAAGTACACTCCTAGTTTCCACACTAGTTAATTATGTACTTGTAACTAGTCACTGAACTAAACTTCTAACAGCCTTAAAATGAAAACTTTCAAAGGACACAGGGAAAGGAACACACATTTATTATATGCCTACTATGTGCTATGTATTGTGCTAAGCACTTCACAATTCATTCAGTCCTCATAACAGCACTTACTTATAAGGTAAGTGCTATGATGATCCCCATTTTACAGCTCAGGAAACTTAAGCAGACAGAGGTTAAATGACCAACCCAGAGTTACGTGGCTGAGAAGTATCTGAGAACAAATTTGAACTTAGGTCTTCCTGACTCCAGGCATGGCACTCCATCCACTGCACCACCTAGCTTCCCTAATTACATTTATAGAGACATATATAAAAATATGTCCAATGATGGCAATTGTTAGAAAAGGATCTTGGCCTCTAAGAGCTACCTAACTACTGCTCCACCCCCACTACCATAGCTCCCCCCTCCTCCCGCTTCCAGTTTAAGAGGGAGCATGTTCTGCACCTCCTGGCTTTGCTGATGAAGTGGGGTAGAAGGGAACTGAGGTTCAGAGCAAGACCTCTTGTCCTAGCCCAGGTATTGGTTAGAGAAGTGAGGAGTCCTTCCCTTGGGATTCTGGGATCATAGTCCCAGTCCTTTCTCTCCACACACCCCAAGATGAATCTTGGGAGGTAAGGGAGACTTAGATACTTTGTCCAGAGTTTATAAACTAAGCCATCCTAACATAATGTCAAAAGTCTAGCATATTAAGGATAATTCCTTTGAGGTGCTTCAGAAGCAGCAAGAATTGTGGAGGCAAGAATGGAGTGAAGCAAGCAGGTTTATTCAGCACATACTCATGACCAGAATAGCCCAGGAAGGGGAAGAGAGTGTAGCCCAGAGACCAGACCATAAAGGGGGTCTTACAGCAGTAGGAAAACAGTGCTGATTAGTTCCTCTTTCCTCAACTCTTTGGTGTGGCAAGAGTCAGATACCCAATCAGCCCTACTCAATCTGGGTGGGAGGTGGGGGAAGGGTACCATTGGCTAATGATGAAAGGGTTTGGGTCCTGATAAATTAGGCAACTGTAAACTGTCAGGAAAAGATCAGTAGTGAAGAGGCTAGGGCATTTTAACTCTCTGCAGGGCACCCCAGAGTAACTGGTCAGAAGTTAATACAGACAACCTTTTAGATGAAAAGGAACTTAAAGTCAGCTAATTTAACAGCTTTTTCAAGGGTGATTTTGACTTAATACAATTTTTGCCTATAACACCAACTTTAGATCTTTGCCACCAGTAAGACACAACTCTACTATATAACTTATCAATGGACAGGAATTATAATTTTCAAAGATTTCTTCATTATAAAACTTCATTTACTGCTCCCTCTCCCACACATACTTACTTATTTGTGGGCATAGTCAACACATAATGAAGCAGGTAGTCTATGAGATTCTGTGGTGTTTATCTTAGTTTTGATGGAATATTCACAAGGACAGTGTTTATGTGTCCTTGATTATTGGTAAGCAGATAGAAAAAAAATCTATGCATGTGTACAGTCATTATGTAATGGACACTGGCTCAGTAATGGCCTAAAATGCTCTAAGCAAATTCCAGAGTGTATCCTATATCCTGACATTTTGATACGTGCTTATATTTCTTTAGAAGGCATGATCTTACATGACATTTTCAATTTGCTGACCTCCCGCTCCCTATATCCCCTCCATGGGGGCTAAGTGCCTTCTTTGAAGCTACAAGGTAATATGGTGGCCTTGGCCCTAGTTGTTAATAGAATGATAGAAGTTGAAAGGAATTTACTTGCCTTAACCTAACTATCAGGTGACCCTGGAAACCATTCATCAGAGGGAATAAAGAATGAGGTTGAAAAAAAAAAGTCTTCACATTTGCCTGAGGGGTTTCTATTACAGTGAACGAGTACGGTGCTTTTGGCTCCAGCTTAACATAAGAGCTAAAATTGTGTTTGCTGCCTCAAGGCATGTTAGGCAGGACACTCTCAGGATACCCTTTATGAAAAGTCCCCTAGCCTCAGATAATAGTTTAATAGATGGCAGGAATAGATTTTTGAGGAACTAGCAAATGGCATATTCAATAATAGTAAAGAGAAATAGCATTTTGTATCAGCAAGCACCCTAGCATACCCAGGGTGGCTGCTAGCACAGGTTCTTAGATCTGCTTTTTAAAGGAGAGCAACTCAAAATGGGTTAACAGTCTTACTTTAATTAAACATATATCATTTACCTAGTTCAGAGGAAAAAGTCAGTACTCTGAACTTCAGAGAATACAAACAGAAGTTACAAGCAGACAAAGAAACAGATCAGTAGATTGGCTTCCAGCTGTCTGACCGTTACATCCATACCCAGTTAAGTTACCAGAGAGAGAAGCACCAACATCTGGGTTTTAAAAGCTGGGGGGCCTCAGCGGCTTCCCAGAGTCTCATCTGGCCAAATCACACAACTCTTCCCAAAGTGAGTCCCAAAGCAAAAACTCACATCAGGGTATATATGGCCTTCTCCTGGATCAGAGAATGTCACAGCCCTCTTGACCCACTGCCCAATCACAAAGTAATAAGGCATGGGCATTCCTGAAGAGCAAGCCTCCCACCACAGGCTCCACGTGACCACATTCAGCCTATTAGGGGGCAGAGTATATTTTCAAATCAGGGAAGGTTCTCAGAACCACTTAAGTCTATCAAAGAGCCTAGGGGCAGGGAAGATGTTCAGATTCCCATAGCACAGTTGCAGAGAATATCAATGATCCATAGCTGGTTGCTGGAAAATGAAGTCACGAGAGTTGTTTTGAGATGTCTGAGAATGGTTTCCTTTCCCAACAACATTGGAATTTGTGGGAGATTACACCACTTTAGTAAGGAGGAGCACAGAGAAGTATTGTGCTACTTGATTGTTACTCATCATTTACTTTTGTATTCTGTCCTAATTAAAAGCTTTGCTATTTGACTTATGGTTCCTGCCTGGTCTGTTGTAGCAAACTCAACAGACAGGGTCAAGTCAAGTCAATAAGCATGTATTAAGCTCTGACTGTGTGCCGGCCCCTGTTGTTCTGAGTTCTGAAGACACAAAAAAAGGCAAAAATAGTCTCTGTCCTTAACTCACAGTCTAATGGAAAAGAACATACAAACAGCTCTGTACAAACAAGATATATACAAGATAAACTGAAAATAATCTCAATTGAAACGCACAAACATTAGGGAAGACCAGGAAAGTTTGCTTATAGAAGGTAAGGTTTTACATGATACTTGAAGGAAGCCAGAGAAACCAGGAAGTGGAGGTGAAGAGGGAGAGAATTACAGGCAAGAGAAAAGATCCAGTGAAAGTGCACGGAGGGGGTGGCTAGGTGGCACAGTGATAGAGCACCTGCCCTGGAGTCAGGAGGACCAGAGTTCAAATGTGACCTCTGACACTTAACACAAAAAACTAGCCATGTGACCTTAGGCAAGTCACTTAACCCCAATTGCCCTCAAAAAAAAAAGGAAAAAAAAGTGCATGAAGGAGGCAGATGGAGTGACTTGTGAGAAGAACAGAAAGAAGTCCAGTGTTGATCGATCATAGAGTACATAGAAAGAGACAAATGATAAAAAAAAAAATTGGAAAGGTAGAAAAGGGCTAAAGTTATGAAGGACTTTAAAAGTCAAGCAGAGGGTTTTATATTTGATCCTAAAGATAATAAGGAGGCACAGCAGTTTGTCATTAGAGGAGGAGAGGGTAGTATGGTCAGACCTGGGCTTTAGGAAGATCGGTTTGATAGCTGAATAAGGATAGACTGGGGTAGGAAGAGATAAGAGGCAGAGAGACCAATCAGAAAGCTATTAAAATAATCTAGCAATGAGGAGATGAAGACCTGTACCAATGTGATGGCAGTGTCAGAAAAGAGAAGGAGATAAATATGAGAGATGTTATGAAGGTAGAATAGATGGGACTTGGTTACTGATTGGATGTGGAGAATGAGGGAGAGTGAAGAGCTGGTGATGGATGATACTTAGGTTGTGAACCTGAATTACTGGGAAGATAGTGGCACTCTTGACAATGATGGGGAAATTAGGAAAGAGGGTATGTTTTGGGGGAAGAGATAATGAGCTCATCTGGGGACATGTTTGATATTTATTTATACAAAAAATGGATAATTAGGGGATCCACAGTCATGAGTCCACAACTGGGACAATACAAGAATATTTTTGAGTATTTGGTGTCAAGCTAAGGCTATCTGCAGAAGCATTAGAGGTTTTTTTGGTTTTTGTTTTTGAGAGGTTGAAGTTGTAATTTTGTTGTGGTTTACTTTTTCTATCAAGAGTTCTATCAGCAATCCAGGCACCTCAATTTAAGCAACAAATGTATAATTGTGTTAGAAATATTTTGTGTTTTTCTAAAGCGGCATTAACACTATGGCCATGGAATCATTAGAGAGGGTTGTTGTGTTTGTCCTTCGTTTTCAAAGAGGACCGTGGCATCAGGGAAATGATGACATGACTTGCAGTTGACTCTGATTTGAGTAAGGGAGGGCTGAATTAGAGATGGTACTTATTGTTGGGACTACCAGGTTTGGGGAACTTGTGATCTCAAGGCCACACATGGCCCTCTAGGTCCTCAAGTATAGCTGTTTGACTGAACCTAAGCTTCACAAAACAAACCCCATGTGGAAGGAGGGAGGAAAGGAGAGAAGAAAGGAAAAGAAGGGAAAGGGACAGAAGGCAATGGAGGGGGAAAGGAAAGGAAAGGAGAGGGGAAGGAAGGGGGAAAATAAGGGAAAAAAGAAGGGAAAGGAAAAGGGAAGGGAAGGGAGATGCCCAATTGAGTCCCCAATGGATCAGCTACTACTCCTCACAGATTGTTGTTTGTTTTTCATTCTTGAAGAGGATCAAAGACATCAGGAGGGTGCTATCTTGACTTGCAAGTGAATTAGATTTAAGTGAGGCAAGGCTGTGCAAAGTCACCAGCCTCACTTTCTCCTCTAGGGCCATCTGAGTCCTGTGGCAAGACACAGGTCAGGATAACTGGAATGATAGATCTAAGGAAAACACAGAAGGAAGAGGAGGATGCAGTCACAGAATCATAGAATTCCAGATTTGGAAGGGACTTCAAAGGCCATCAAGCCAAACCATATCCAAAATAGAAGGTACCTCCAACAAGTGCTCATCCAGTCTTTTTTTGATGACCTTTAGGGGAAGAGAAGTCATTACTTCCCAAGGCAAGTGGTTCCACTTCTGGACAGCTTTTATATTTAGATAGTTTGTCCTGGGAGCAAGCTTAAATTTGCCTCTTTGTGACTTCTACCTGTTGGTCCTAGTTTTATTCTCTGAAGCCAAACAGAACTAATCTATATCTTTTCTACATGACATCTATTCAAGTTCTTGAAGATAGTAATCATGCCCCTCCCCCTTTTTCTTTTCAGAGCTAAGTACCCACATTTCCTTCAAATGATCCTTATCTGGCATAGATTTGGGGTATTTTACTGTACCATTTTCCTTCTCCTATATGCTCTTAGGCTTATCAATGTCCTTCTAATTTGCAATCATCAAAACTGAACACTGTATTTCAAAAGGGGTCACAAATAGTCACACATGACTGAAAAATGACTGAACAACAACCACGCTTGGTCTACTACTTGCAACTTTATGTGTTCCTTTTTACTATATTCAATGGCTTCTCAAGTTATAATGGGTATATAACCCTGTCATGTGTGGATTAATGAATGTTTGATGTATTCCTAAAATTGTTCCTTGTCATCAGTTATTACCTACAGGGGCTACACATTTTTGTTGCTAAGGGAAACCTAAGGGATTGATATATTCATCATAACTTCCAGATTCCTCTGTAATTTAAGCCATTCTGATTGGATACATTACATTTATAGTCAATAGTCTAGACTCTAGAGGTTTGATTTTTTGTTTTGTTTGGGTTTTGTTTTGTTTTGTTTTTTAACTATACCTAACTTATTTTTTTCATTAATATGTGGAATTCCTATTCAGGAAACCTCCCCTAACAGTACAGATCAGTATCTATTCTATTAATCAATAAATGTTTATTAATCACCTACTGGGTGCCATGAACTGTGCCATTCCACAACTTAGAGTCTTTGAGAGTTGCCTAGGAGTTCAAATGACTTGCCCAGGTTTGTATAGCCAGTACAGCCAGTATGCTTAAGGCACGGGACTTGAGCCCATTTCTTCCCAGCTCTGAGACTAGCTCTATAGTCAGTCAACAAGTATTTATTAAGTGTTTACTCTATATCATGTATTGCGCTAAGTACTAGGAGTACAAAGGAGCAAAAAAACTAGGTTCTGTCTCAAAATACGTGCTAATGGTTGAGACATCTTAGGAATAACTAAATCTATACAAGATACACACACAGTAGAGATGACTTCCAGGAACCAAGATGGCAAAGTAAGCAGTAAAACACTAACTCTCCCATGTTCACCTCCAAACAACCATAAAATAGCACCCCAGGACAAATCCTGGAACAGCAATGACAGCAAAAAGATGGGGTGAAGTAATCTTTTAGCCCAAGAAATTCAGATCAGCAAAAACGTATGTCTTACTCAGGTAAAAGGGGAATGCATTCCAGGACAGGAAGCATCCCAGCAAGTTCACAGCAATCCCCACTGCAGCAAACCAGCAGGCAATGCTGAGCCCCAGTGCAATGAAGCAGGCAAAAGCCAACACCAGGACCTCCACATGTCTTAGCATAGCCAGGGGAATAGGCAGACTCCCAGCTCTGAGAACCCCCACATACATCAACATAGTCCTGGGCAAATAGGCAATCTCCATCAGTCAGATCTCCATGTGCTTCAACATAGCCCCAGGCAAGCAGATAGACACCAACCCTACAGGTGCCTAAGCAAATAGGAAGCCACCAGTAGTCAGACACCCCACACACACACATGCTTCAGTGTAGCCCAGAGAAATGCAGAAATACCCCCACTGACCTCAGCACATTCCAGACATCAGCACTAAGACCCTGGTTCAGCACTAGGTAAGCTGCCAGATCCCTACAATCTCCAGAAGTGCCAGACACCACCATACCACCCTCTCAGCACAGTACCAGACATGAGGGGTCCAGAGGTTTCAGGACAACACCAGGTAAATGGCCAGGGCCTAAAGCCACAGGCACAAGAAGCCTGAGACAGTGCCCCTTCCACCCTGGGTGTAAAGCTCAAATTTAAAAGAAAGAGAAAAACCACCCTCCCCCACAAAAAAAGAATCTGACCATGGAGAGTTATTATGGTGACAGGGAAGACCAAGACACAAACTCAGAAGAGGGCAACAATGCCAAAACACCTATGGGCAAAACCCCAGAGAAAAAAAGGAAATAGTCTCAAGCCTAGAAAGAACTCCTGGAAGAGTTTTTTAAAAGGAGCTTAAAAATCATTTAAGAGAGGTAGAAAAAAATTGGAAAAGAAATGAAAATGATGCAAGATAATTATGAAAAAAAAGAGTCAATAACTTGTAAAACTGCTTAAAAAGTAGAATTGGACAAATGGAAAAGGAAATACAAAAATCCACTGAAGAAAACAACTCCTTAAAGAGTATAACTGGCCAAATAAAAAAGAAAGTAGAAAAGGTAATTGAGGAAAACAACACCTTAAAACTTATAGAATCGGGCAAGTAGAAGCTAATGACTCTGAGACATCAAGAATCAAATGAATTCAAAAGAATGAAAAAAATGTAAGAAGATATAAAATACCTCATGGGAAAAACAACTGACCTGGAAAATAGATCCAGGAGAGAAAATATCAGCATCATTGGACTATCTGAAAGCCATAATCAAAATAATGACTTGAATAACATCTTTAAAGAAATGATCAAGGAAAATTGCCCTGATATCCTGGAACCTATTTTGCCTGGAGGGCAAAATAAGCATCAAAAGAATCCACCTATCACCTCACGAAAGATATCCCAAAATAAAAACTCCAAGGAACATTATAGCCAAATTTCAGAACTATTCAGTCAAGGAAAAAATACTACAAGTTGTGAAAAAGAAATAATTCAAATATCAGGTTGTCCTGATCAGGATTACACAGGATTTGGCAACTGCAACATCCAAAGGTCGGAGGCCATGGAACATGATATTCTGGAAGACAAAGGAGCTAGGACTACAACCAAGAATGTCTTTCCTGGCAAAATTAAGCATAATACATCAAGGGGAAAATGATCATTCAATGAAATATATTTCAAGCTTTCATAAAGAGAAGACCAGAACTAACCAAAAATTTGACCTCCAATATCAAGACCCAAGAGAAGCACAAATAAGTAAAAAGTAGGAAAGAAAACATAAGGGATTCAATAGAGCTAAACTATTTCCATCTTTACATGAGAAGACGATATTGTAATTCTTAAAAAATTGTATCACTAATAATACAGCTAGAAGAAATCTATCTATACGTGTGTATGTATATATATACATATATATAACCTTGCATACACACATATATACATATATGCATATATATATATATATATATACATATGTGTGTGTAGATGTATACATATATACACAGAGACAAAGAAGGAGAAAGAGAGAGAGAGAGAGAACAGGTATAAGGTGAATTTGATGAAATGACAAAAAAAACTAAGGGATAAGAAAGAGGAGCACAATGCATGCAGAAGGAAAAGAGATAGAATGGGGTAAATTATTTCACATGAAGAGTTTGAAAGAACTATTACAGTGGAGGGGAAGATGGGAGGGTGGGCAACAAGCATCACTTAAACCTTACTCTCATCAGTATTCACTCAAAGAGGGAATAATATACACAATCAGTTGAATATAGAAATCTGTCTTACATGACAAAGAAGTAGGAGGAGAGGAGATTAAGTAAAGGTGGAAGGAGACTGACAGAAGAGAAGGCAGATCAGGGGAGGTGGTAGACAGAAGCAAAACACTGGTGAGAAGGGAATGGGTAAAAGGAGACAGAAGACAGATAGGAGGAAGAATAGGATGGAGGGAAATACACAGGTAGTAATCATAACTATTTTGTGAATGGGATGAACTCTCCCATAAATGGAAGTGGATAGCAGAGTAGAATCAAAAACCAAAATCCTACAATATATTGTTTACAAAAAACCCACTTGAAGCAGAGAGATACACACAGAGTAGATAAGGGGCTGGAGCAGGATCTATTCTTCAGCTGAAATAAAAAAAGCAGGAGTAGCAATCCTAATCTCAGGCAAAAAAAAAAAAGACTTAATTAAAAGAGATAAGGAAGTAAACTACATCTTACTAAAATGTGCCATAGACAATAAAGCAGTATCAATACTATACATATATGCACTAAGTGATATAGCATCCAGATTTGTAAAGGAGAAGTTAAGTGAATTAGAGGAAGAAATAGAAAGACTCTACTAGTGAGGCACCTCAATTGTCCCATCTCAGAACTCAATAAATCCAACTAAAAAATAAACAAGAAAGAACCCAAGGAGGTAAATGGAATATTGGAAAAGTTAGATATGACAGACCTTTATGGTATGATTTAGACAGAAAGGGTGACACCATAAGCAAATTAGAAGAGCAAGGAATAGTCTACCTGACAGAAGAGGGGGAGAATTCATGACCAAATAAAGAGATAGAGAGCATTACAAAATATAAAATAGATAACTTTGACTATATTAAATTTAAAAGCTTTTGTACAAAGAAAACTGATGTGACCAAGATTAGAAGGAAAGCAGAAAAATGTGAAACAATCTTTACAACAAGTGTCTCTGATAAAGGCTTCATTTCTCAAGTAAATAGAAAACTGAGTCAAATTTTAAGAACACAAGCCATTCCTCAATTGATAAATGATCAAAGGATATGAACAGACAATTCTCAGATAAAGAAATCAGAGCTATTGGCATATGAAGAAATGTTCTAAATCACTTTTGAATAGAGAGATGCAAATTAAAACAGGTACATGTTTTAATTTCTGAGGTACCACCTCACACCTATAAAATAGGCTGATATGACAGAAAAGGAAAATGATAAATTCTGGAGAAGATGTGGGAAAATTGAGACACTAATACACTGTTGTTGGAGTTGTGAACTGATCCAACCATTCTGGAGAGCAGTTTGGAACTATGCCCAAAGGGCAACCAAATTATGCAATTGATCCAGCAATACTACTGGTAAGTCTGTATACCAAAGAAATCATGAAAAAGGGAGAAGGACCTACAAAATATTTATAGTGGCCCTTTTTGTAGTGGTAAAACATTGGCAATTGAGGGGATGCCATCAATTGGGAAATGGCTAAACAAACAATGGATATAAATGTAATTGAATACTGTTGTGCAATAAGAAATAATAAACAGGCAGATTTCAGAAAAACCTGGAAAGACTGGTATTAACTGATATAAAGTGAAATGAACAGAACCAGGAACACATTGTACACAATATCAGCATTGTGTGATGGTCAACCATGAATGACTTGACTCTTCTCAGCAACACAAGGGTCCAAGACAAGTATAAAGGACTCACAAAGGAAAATGCTATCCATATCCAGAAAAAGAACTAATAGACGCTAAATGCAGATAGAAACATTTTTTTCGCTTCATCCTTTCTCATGGTTTTTTTTTCTCTTTTTATTTGTTTGTTCTTTCACAACTGTGACTAATATGGAAATATTTTTACATGATAGCACATGTACAAACTCTATCAAACTGCCTACCATTTTCAGAATATGGGAGGGGAGGCAGAGAGGGTGAAAAATTTGGAACTCAAAATCTTGTAAAAATGAATGATAAAAATTTTCTTGATATGTAATGGGAAAAATAAAATACTACCTAATTTTTAAAAAGTAAGGCAGAGCTGCCCCTCAAAAAAATAAAACAACATGCAGAGTAGTTGAAAGGTAATCAGAAAGGGGAAGTTACTCATAGCTAGGGGGACTGGGAAAGCCTCCTGAAGGAGGTAAAATTTGAGCTGAGTCTTGAGGGGAACCAGGGAAATTCAGAGATAGATATTAAAATCAGAGCATTCCAGGCATGGAACACGCAAATGAAAATGCTTAGAAGCTGGAGATGGAGTGTCACATTCAGGGACAGGATAAAGGGAGCCAACTATGCTGTAATACAGTACGTGAAGGGGAGTAGAGTAGCCTGGAAAAGCAGGAAGAAGTCAAATTATGAAAACCACACTGCCTGTCACAGAAAATTAAAATGACATCTTTGTTTTAACTTTAATAGCGTTAATCACATCTTTATTCTCCATAATGTCAGTTTTACACATAAGAGCAATCATATTTGGTGGTATAGTATCACAATCAATTTTTTTAATTGCCATAATCTACTAAAATTATAAGTTACTTCTTCATATTCATTCTAGTCCATGAAGCCTGATGCAGGACTGATTGAAGGATATATAATATAGACTGGAAAAAAATCTGGGTAAAAGGATCAATGATGAAGCTATCGTAGGACTTCAGAGCTATGTGTAATGAGGGTCTAGACTAAAGGTATTCACAGTGGGAATGGAGAAGAAAGGACTAATCCAAGAAATATTTCAAAACAGAAGAATACATATAACTTGGTTTGGCTAAGATGAAAAAAGATGAGGACACTCCTTATTCTTACCTAGTAAACAAAGATCAATTCAAATATTTTGCCTAACCATCTAGGGATCCAAAGGGATGATTGTATCATGTACAGAATAGAGAAAATTAATTAGATGAGCTAGTTTTGAATGAGGGCAGATAGGTGACTGGGGAAATAATGAGTTCAGTGTTAAATGCATTGGGTTTGAGATATTATCATAGGATATCATAGCATATCATAGGATTATGGATTTAGAGCTGGGGGGGGGGATTTTTGCAGGACACAGAGTCCAACCCCCTCCCTTTATAGGTAAGGAAATGGAGGTATGAGATTAATAAAGGGAAGAGAAATCCAGGGGTAGAAAGCACAATTTGTACATACAGAAAAATATATTCTGTCTGGATGACTAGACTAACAAAATGCTGTGGTGAGCAACAAGATACTTCAGTCATGCTGATGGTAGAAAATAGAGCACCAGTGGTATTGTTTCAGGGTTGATTTTACATGCTATGTCCATAAGATTGGGAAGCTGACATGGTACATAAATGTAATTATTTTTTTCTGGAGAGCTATGGATACTTTGCTAGTGACATCATAGGCTAGTCTGCTATGCCTTTCTTGACTCCACTTTGCCTATATGAGAACGGGCTCAATCACAATCCACTTTTTCCTTTGCCCTCTGTAATGTAGATTTTCCCTTCTCCTCTCACAAAGAAATAGTTCTAAAGTCACCAATGACCCACTTCCTAGACAAATTCAGTAGTTTTTTTCTCAGTCTTCATATTCCTCAACCTCTGCTGCACTGAACATTGCTGGTCACCTTTTCTTTCTTGAAATTCTATTTCCTTTGATTCCATGACACCCCACTAACCTGGATGTTCTACCAGCTTCCTGACTGTTTCTTCTCCATCTTATTTGCACACTGGGATCCTTCTTCATACCCCCTAAGTATGAGTATTCCCCAGGTATCAGTCATGGGCCCTCTGTTCTACTCATTCTATAATTAAATTTTTAGAGGGATCATGCATACTCATTTCTTTAACTACTACTGCTAAGCTGATGACTCTAGAATTAATATCTGATGTGCCAAACTGTCACCTGAATACCAGTTTTCTATACCCAGCTCTTCTAAGATATCTAAGAGGGAGAAAAGGAAAAAACTAGCCTGGATTTAAGAGTCTTAATAATAAATAAGTAAAATCTTTAAAATTATGTAATGAACATTACTTTTTCTTTTATATTTCTTTAGATCCAACTAGAATATGACGGAGATGATTTTAAAAAATGGGAAACTTCAGACTCTTGCGTCTTTACAAACAAAAGGTAAGATTTTTTTAATAATAAAAATATTTAGGGGTGGCTAGGTGGCATAGTGAATAGCACACTGGCCCTGGAGTCAGGAGGACCTGAGTTCAAGTTCAGCCTCAGAGACTTAGCACTTACTAGCCATGTGGCTTTGGATAAGTCACTTAACCTCAATTGCCCTGCCTTCCCCCTTCCAAAAAGCAAAACAAAAACATTCAAAAGAGTAGGAATAAATGGACTGTTCAAAGATGAGGCCTTTTCAGTAAGATCAAAGGTAAAGGAAGAAAGTCGCATGTCACCACTATTATTTTTTATAGTTCTAGAAATTCTTGTTATAGTAACAAGACAAGAAAAAGAAATGAAGAGAATTAGCATAGGCAAAGAAGAATCAAAATGATCACTTTTTCAAGATGACATTAAGGACCTCTAGAGAAAATGATTAATAAGAAAGAAATAATTAAATAATAGCTTCATCAAAATAGCAAGATCTGAAATACATCTACAAAAATTATCAGCCTTCCTATCTATTACCAATGAAACTTAGCAGGAAGAAAGAAAAAAAAGAACATTTTATATAAGAATCTGGGATTTCAGCTACTGAAATAGATGAATGATACAAATATAGTCACAAAGCAGTCTTCACAGATATGAAAACAGACCTTAATAATTGCTAAAATATTAATTGCTTGTGGTTGGGCTATGACAATATACCAAAAATTATAATACTATCCAAATTAATTTGCAGACTTGGTATCATATCAATCAAATGATCAAAGTGTTGCTTGAGATATTATCATAGGATATCATAGCATATCATAGGATTATGGATTTAGAGCTGGGGGGGGGGGGGATTTTTGCAGGACACAGAGTCCAACCCCCTCCCTTTATAGGTAAGGAAATGGAGGTATGAGATTAATAAAGGGAAGAGAAATCCAGGGGTAGAAAGCACAATTTGTACATACAGAAAAATATATTCTGTCTGGATGACTAGACTAACAAAATGCTGTGGTGAGCAACAAGATACTTGATGAGATGAGGACACTCCT
Organism: Pseudochirops corinnae; assembly: GCA_028646515.1. NCBI lineage: Eukaryota > Metazoa > Chordata > Mammalia > Diprotodontia > Pseudocheiridae > Pseudochirops > Pseudochirops corinnae. The sequence continues at coordinate 258,492,430 of CM053586.1, forward strand.
TATTCTTACCTAGTAAGAATAACAACAACAAAGAACAAAGAAAAACAACAAAGCTATACATCTGGTTGAATAAAATGTCAAGAATCTCATGGAAAATAATAGTAAAAAGTAGACATAATGGGAGTCTAGCAGTACCAGAGGTCAGACTATGCTAAACTGGAGGTCTAACAGTAGCAAATTTAGGATAAACTGGTACTGATTAATTAATAAAAAAATATTGACCAGTTAAATATATTAAGAACAAATGACCCAGAAACAATCGCACATAGTAGCACTGTGCTCAGTATAAACCAAAGAACTACAACTCTTACAGTCAGGACTTCATATTCAAGAATAACTACTGGGAAATTTAGCAGTCTGGCAAAAATTAGGTTTAGATGAATAATTTACATTGGATCTCATAATAAGCTCCAAATGAATATATGCCATAACATATGCCATAGTTGGTGGTTGTACTTTGTTCTCAAAGAGGAACAAAATTACATCACTATGTTAGGGTCAAGATACAATGCATGACTGTGGCTGATCAAACAAATATGAGTTCAGAATAACCTACCACAGGTTGGGCACAAATAGTCCGTGTGAACATTTGGGATGAATCCTCTAAATTTGTGCATATCATGTTTCTTTTGAGCTACTTCAATTCTGCTTTGCTTGTAAAGCACAGCACCTTCTCTGATGAGGGCATGCCATGCTGGGTGGTCCTGTGCCAGTGTCTTCTACGTCCCACAATCAATTCCAAAGTTCTTAAAAGAGACTTTGAAAGTGTCCTTGTATCTCTTCTTCTGACCACCATGTGAGCCCTTGCCCTGTGTGAGTTCTCCATAAATAGTCTTTTAGGCAAGCATACCTTTGGCATTCAAACAATGTGATAAACACATTGGAGTTGTGCTCTTTGCAGTAGAGTTTGAATGGTTGGCAGTTTAGAAAGGAGCTCAGTGTCTGGTATCTTATCCTGCCAGGTGATCTTCAGAGTCTTCCTAAGACAATTCAAATGGAAGAGATTCAGTTTGCTGGCATGGCTCTGGTATACTGTCCAGGTTTCACAGCCATAGAACAACGTCAGCACAACAGCTCTGTAGACCTTCAGTTTGGTAGTCAGTCTAATATACTCTTCTCTCCCACACTTTACTTCAGAGCCTCCCAAACAGTGAGCTTGCTCTTGACAATGCCAGTGTCAACCTCATCATTAATGGGTATATCCCTGGAAAGTGCTCTACTAAGATAAATGAACTTACCACAGCATTCAAAACTTCTGCATTTGCTGTAATCAATCAATGGTTTCACATGTGGATGGTGTAGTACTGGCTTATGGAGTACCTGTGCTTTCTTGGTGTTAATTGTTAGGCCAAAATTAGCACAAACAGCATAGAAAGGATCCATATTTTGTTGCATCTCAGCTTCAGAGCTACATTGAGTGCACAATCATCTGTGAACAAAAAATCATGCACCACCACTCCCACAACTTTGATCTTGGCTTGTAGCCTTTTCAATTTGAAGAATTTACCATCAGCGTGGTAGCTGACCTTGATGCCTTGTTCATCCTCACTGAAGGCATTTGACAACATGGCTGAAAACATCATGCTAAAAAGCATGGAAGCAAGCACAACCTTGTTTCAGTTCATTGGTGACTGAGAAAGCATGAGAGCATTGTCTGCTATCCAGAACCCAGGCAAGCATTCCATCATAAAATTAACATACAATACTGATAAACTCTGGGCAACCAAATTTTGACCTAATTTTCCATAAGCCCTCATGACTGACTGTATCAAAGGCCTTGGTCAGATCTATAAACATTGGGTACAGACCTCTGTTCTGTTCCTGGCATTTCTCTGGAAGTTGTCAGGCAGCAAATACCATATTGATTGTTCCTCAGTTGTTTCTGAAGCCACACTGGCTCTCAGGGCATCTTCCAGGTGAAAGATCAGCCTATTAAGGAAGACTCTGGCAAGAATCTTGTGACACCCCTGTGATTGTCATAGGATAATCTATTTCCTTTACCTTTATAGAGATGGACAACGGAGGCATCCTTGAACTCTTGAGGGATAACCTCCTCCTGCCATATAACCTGGAAAATTTCAGTCCACTTTTGTATGAGCAGTGGTCCCCCCACCTTGTCAATCTCATCTGGAACAGAATCAGCACCAGGTGCTCTGTCACATGAAAGGAACCTAATGGCATTCAAAACTTCTTCAATTGGAACAAAGGGAGGGATTGACTTCAACCTGAGGTGAATGGTCAATGGCCTCAACATTGATTGATGATGGTCTGTAAGAACACTATGGAAGTGTTCATCCCATCTCTCTAGGATCATGTTCTTATTACTAATCAATGTGACTACCTTAGCACTAAGTAGTTAAGATACAACATAGGTCTTTGGTCTATAAATAGCCTTCAGGACATCATAAAAGTGCTTTGTATTGTTACTATCAGCATAAAACTGAATTTTATCTACCTTCTTACTGAGCCAAGAATCTCACATCTCTCTAAGCTTCACTTGTACTTTACTTTTGATGGAATTAAATGTTGCCTTCTTAGAGATGGATGAATTATTCTACTGCTAAATCCTGTGTTCACATTTTTCATTTAGGAGCTTCTAAATTCCCCCATCATTTTCATCAAATCAATCTCAATGTTTGTGTGTTCTGACCCAGATAAGTAAATGCAGTGCAGTGCACCAAATCTCTGAAAGCTGCCCACTACTGTTCTTCTCCACTGTTGTCAATGGTGCATTGGTCCAGCTTTCCCTCCACACTCTAGTCTGTTGACATTAAATCTTCTGGTAGTTGTCTTGCCTTGGGGCCACTATTTTGTTGAATATAAATATTTAGCTTAAAAAAGATAAGTCTGTGATCAATCCAGCACTCTGCACCATACATCACCTTCATCACTCTTACATCTTGTCTGTCTCTTCTGCTTACAATGACATCTGTTAAATGCCAATGTTCCTTCGAGGGTGCATTCATAACGTTTTATTGCTTTTAGGTAAATGGAAGACAGTATTGGTGATGAGAAGGTCATGAGATTCACAGTCTTTAGTAGTAACGGACCATTGACAGTGCTGTTTCCATCTCCATTCCTACCAAGTACTCCCTGCCATGTCTCTGGTAGTCTGAGCCTACTCTTACATTAAAGTCTCTCAGAACTATAAGCTTGTCTTCTTTTGGCATAATGATGAGAGTCTCCAGGTCTTCATAAAATTTTTCTTTGACTTCATCAAGGTTCATCATGGTGGGAACATAGGCACTGATAACGGTGGTAATCACATTGTTATGAGTCTGTCATTCACTCCTTTGGGTAGTCATAAGAGCTTGTTGACTAGACTAGTTTTGATTTCAAAGCCTACACCAGCTTCACAGTATCGCTCCTTACTGTGGTCACTCAGCAAAGTTCTCTCACAACAAGAGTTTTTCATTTTTCAAGTCTACTAGGTTTTGTGTTGTTGTAAGTGTGCACACATTCCATGTACTGATGGTGAGTGGAATCATCTTTGTAGAAGTTTTTGTATATTTTTTTATGTGTTTCAACCACAGGGTGGGATCCTCACCTGCCATGGTAATCAGGTACTTGGGTAAGCAGACAATTTTTAGGGCACCTTATCTAGCCCCTTCCTCATACCAGGAGGTGAGCAGTGCAATCCTTAAACCCAGGGAGCTGCCAAATACCACTGCTGCTTCCAGTGAGAAGATGACCCTATGGCCTGGGCTGCCTGTGTGCAGAATTGTGACTACAGCTCCTAGCATATCCATACTTACTGTTTCTTCACTTGTCTGTCAAAGCAGGACTTTGAGATAAGCAAAAAGGTAAAATGGTATGGGTGATGTCATTTGATTCATGCGTAAATTGGGTTTAAGTGAGGCAGAGTTGTACAAAGTCATCTCTTCCAAAGTCATCACAATCCAGTGGCAGGATGGAGTCAAGATGACCTGGTGATGACTCAAGATGCAGTGGATGACCTTGGCATCTTCAATTTCTAACTAAGGTCTAAGCTCTCCTTCAGCTGCCTTTATGGCCATTGGAACAAAATCCTCCACCTATTCCACAAGAGGAAGTCTTCATGTGTTTAGGGTAGATATCTTCCCCAACTCACCAACAAATTTGAGACCCCTAGGTCACTTTCAATTTTGTTTAGCCCTTCTGCTGAAATGGTTTACCAAGGTGTGGCCACTTATAGCTTCTTGGAGCCACAGTTGGGAGGTAGGTAAATCAGATGGTCATCAAAGACAGAAAACAGCTCAGAAAAGGGTTTTGCAGCCCTCACACCAGATGTACCAGTCTTGTTGTACACACCCTCCACCCCATGCACAACTTAGAGAATCAGGGAAAGATACCTTTCATAACTATCAATGAGGGAAGAGTTATTGACCAGGCAAAGGATAGAAAGGATCACAGAAGATAATATAGACAATTTTGATTACATAAAATTTTAAAGATTTTCTACAAACCAAAGCATCATATTTGTAATTGGCAGGGGAATAATTAACTGGGAGAAACATTTTTAGCAAATTTCTCTTTTAAAGGTCTGATATGCGAGATATACGGGATATTGATATAAATGTTTAAGAACCACCATCATTCAATACTTATATCTTCAAAGGATATGAAAAGGTGGTTCTCAAAAGAAGAAAGGCTGTTAGCAAGCAAACGAAAAAATATTCGAAATGAATCATAAGAGATGCACAAATCAGAAGGGCTCTGAGGTTCTATTCATTCTCATCAGATTATCAAAAACAGAAAGGAAAATTATTGGAGGGGGTGTGGTAGGACAGGCACATTAATGAACTGTTAGTATAGCTGTAAGTTTTTCTGGAAAGCAGTTTGGAACTATACCCAAAAAGTCACCGAATTGTGCATGCAATAATTTGACCCAGAAATAGACCTTATTCCACCAAGAGATCAATCAAAAAGGGAAAGAATTCATAAGTACAAAAATACTCATAGCTTCACTTTTTGTTTTAGCAAACAATCAGAAACAAAGTGAGTGCCCATCAATTAAGAAATGGTTGAACAAAATGTGTATAGTTTATGAACATAAGAACCAATAAAAGGAATGATTCAGAGAATACCTAGAAATTCTTGCATGAACTAAAGCAGAATAAAATTACCAGAACCAGGAGAAAAAATTATATGATGATTATAAATATTTGTCTAGGAAAATAATGTCATAAAAATTGAACAAACTTAGTTAAGCAGAATCATAATCTCATACATCCACTAAGGAAACAAAGCTAGTTAAACAGACTATAAATAAACTAAAGTCAGGTTGAGATTAAATGCTGAGTCTGAAAAATCCTACACTTACTATAAGGCTACATTTTAAAGTCATAATGGGCTAATTGAGAGGAAGAGATTCACATGTCATGAAGGCTCAGTGTCAGGGAAATTTTTTCACAAATAAAATCTTTGGGGGAGATTTTAAAGATGCCATCCAAATGACCTGGTTTGGCTACAACAAAAATTTCTTTTAGCCCATGGGTGAAATGGTCTTGTTCACATGGAACTTATTCTGCTATCTATGGAACTTACTAAAATTATTAATAAAATAATAATAATAATAAGGTAGCATATTTTCCCCTTTAGGTTCAGAGTAAAGATTTTATCACTGACCCAGTTAAATTATGTATATTTCTCCCTTCTTCCGTTATTTCTCAAATTTTTAAAAAACAAAAGAAAGCAAAACCCAAGTTATAGGTAGTAGAGATTCCCACTTTCATATGCAAACCTCTTCTCTGTATAGGGAAATGTTCTTTTTTGTTACAATGTGTGAAGTTCATAATAAAAAGAAAAAAGTTAAAAACCAAAGGTTCTTCAATTTAGAACTGAAAGGAAGGACCATAGAGATTATCTAGTCAAGTCTGCTCATTTATTTGCAATAAATATTAGATGATCATATTAGCACTTAGGGAAAGTGTTTAACAGATTGTAATTTTCTTTTTACTTTAGTGCAAAAATCACAGAACTGTTGTGTAAATTTCCAGGTGTTTATACCATACGCCCAAACAATAAAGGTAAGATAAGTTGATTTTAACAATGATTTTTAAAATCTTGAGAAATCATTTTTACTTCTTAAGCCTTATTATGCCTTCTTTCTGAATAACTACCATTTTTCAATGTTTGCTATAGACTGCATTTTGGCTATAAAGAAATGAGGCAAGTTGTAATGTAAAGCATAAAGAAACTTACATTACTCTATAGTTATAGGCTAAGAGTTTCTAATTTTATTTATAAGACTGTGTATTATTTGCTCCTTAATATTTTAGTTATTTTAAATATTTCTAGGGGGTGGAGCCAAGATGGTGGAGTAAAAGTGGGAACTTGCTTGATCTTCTGCTCCAACCACCTCCAATACCTGTAAAAAAAAAATGACTCTAAACAAATTTTAGAGCTACAGAGCCCACAAAGTGACAGAGAGAAACAAATCTCCTGCTGAAGGCAGCCTGGCAGGCTGACAGAAAGGGTTTATCACACAGGGCTGGGAGCCAAGTGCAGTCTAGCATGAGCCATGCTAGCCCAGACCCAGGACAGCCCCAACCAGTGGCACAGACTGGCCAGAGCAGACTTCAGAAGAGTGAATCACCAGCAGTTGTGGCAGTTTCCTGACTTCTCAACCCATAAACGCCAAAGAGAAAGAAAAAGGTCAGTTTGGAACTCTGTTGGAACTGAGTAAGAAAAGAGCTTGGTCTGGCCCCTGACCCCCGGGGTGAGAGGCAGTAGAGGCACAACAGCTGCCGCTGCTGCCACATGGCTGCCTCCAGATCTTCTGGCCTGCAGATCACAGGGGGAACAAGTCACCATTCAGAGGGTAATCTCTCTTGCTTTGACCTGCTTGGATCTGGGTCCCAGTCTTGGGTGGTGGTCCTGGG
>CM053586.1:258499792-258519069 GCA_028646515.1 Pseudochirops corinnae
CAATTGTGTTCATTGCAGTTGGCCACTAATTATCCATTGATATGTGTCATTGTTCAGATGCAAACAGAGATGGGCAATTGGTGAGTGCCTGGATAGTGAAAAATAGATTGAAAACTACTGTGTTTGACCAGAATGCTGTCCCTGCCTAGAGTCTCAGAGCCATTGAAGAAAACCATTCATTTTACAACCTCCTAAGGCAGAGAAAGATTACTTATATGAGCATCCCTAGGCTTTGAATGAAAAGCAGTGCTTAGAATAGCCTGAGGAGCTAGGATGGAATTGAAATGGGGCCTTTATCATTTTCCTCTCATTATTTCCAGTGTAAAAAGGAAGTCACTGCTGAGGGAGGGAGATTTTACTGAATGAATGACCCAAAGAGAAGAGTGTACTAGACCACACAAAGGTGGGGATGAGTAAGAGTAACTGACAATCCCACCATCCTACTTACCAGCATGATACCACATCACCACCATGACACCATTAGAAGTATATTATAGCATTCCAGGGCTCTGTTTATTTTTCTAATAAAATAAATATTTCTTAAAATACATTTTGTTTGGTTTTGTTCTAATGTTCCATTTAGCAGTATTAAAAATTTTATACACATGCTTCACTGGCTTCTTCTCTTTTAATTGCATGGCAGGGGCCTAGTTTTTTGGCCTGGAGTCAGCAAGGCTAACTTTGAATAATATAGTATTGGAGCTAATAGGGTCCTGAGAGGTCACTTAATTTAACCCTCTCATTAGACAAATGAGGAAATAGAACTTCAAAGAGGACTTGTCTCAGGTCACATGGCTTATTAAATGTAGCAGAAAGAATTAGATTCCAAGGACATTAGAACTTCCTTTCTTCCTCTTACTTTTTGAGGTTCTCTTCTCTTTTTCCCTATTTTGTCCCATTCCTTCACATTTTTATTCCACAGTGTCTTACAGAAAAGAGGACAACAGTAAACATCAAATTTTTTTGTATTTATTATTGATAGAGAGATAACTTTTTTGCCAATAATTAAAAAGCTTTGGTAAGTGGTATAATTTCTAGATTTCTTGTGCACATTTTAGAATTTATCTGTGATTGTTTTGGTTATTTTGAATTATTTTGAGTTTTTCTATTTCTTACATTATTCATCCAGAAAATAAGGATTAAGATTATATTCCTAGTGTTGTTTTTATTTTAAAATTATCTCAGAGCACACATCAATCCCATTTCTCCTTTATTTCTTTCTACCCAGAGGAAGACGTACGCTTTTTGTTTGTGGATCTTTCTACTGATTGCTTCATGTGGTATTTCATAACAAGGTAATAACTTTTTAAAGCCTTTATAGGCAACATTTATATAGGGTATATAAATATCCCCTTTATATAAGGTACTTCCTTCACTTGGAAGTTTGCAAGGTATTTTACATACATTTTCTCACTTGATCTCATTAATATGTTTATATGTTCAATTTTTTTATGCTCCATGTCGATCAGTCATTTTGTGCTTCCTAAACTAGCTTCCTGTCACTGCTGTGATTGGTGAAATCTGAAATAACCATGGAAATCAAGGTTCGAGGTTATGAGCATGTCACTTTATTAGAAATACATATCAATTGCATAACAAGTTGGGGTCAGGCCTCCTTGGCTTGGCACTGGGCCCAAAATATAGGGGGAGACAGATTTTTTTTTTTTTTAGAGAGAGAAAGGCAAGGCAATTGGGGTTAAGTGACTTCCCAAGGTCACAAAGTGTCAAGTGTCTGAGGCCAGATTTGACTTCAGGTCCTCCTGACTTCAGGGCCAGTGCTCTATTTACCATGCCACGTAGCTGCCCCGGGAGACAAATTTTTATGCATTAAAAGAAAACAAATAACAGGATATAACCAGGATACAAGATTAGGTCATCTGATTTTTAATTAGAAGAAAGATTAGGAATTTTCTGAGTAGGGAGGGAAAAAGTAACTGATTGACCAGTATGGGGCCACTTTTCAAATATATGTGAGAAATACACTTGTGGGGATCACAGGACTTCTCAGGCAAGGTCAGGGAGTAAGCCTGGGCAAGCTGCCATGGCCCACTGCTTCCCTGGTTGCAAGCCCTCAGGAATATCAGGATAGACCTATTCTCAGGGAAAGAACTCAGAAACAGAGTGGGCAGAAGGCAGTGTTTATTACACTTCTCAAAGGAATCAGGTGTACTGCTCCCAAAGAGCACACACACCCATACAGAAGCAAAAGCAAGCTTAAATATTGTTAGTCATATCCCTCCCATCAGAGTCAGGATTGGTCTAGACTCCTCAAGTTTACATTCCCTTCTTAGTGTATTTCCCCTCCCTGTTGATGCATCCCATGACCAGAAAATGGTGGAAAGATCTACCTTAAGGTAAGTCACTTAATATGAGGTTAATTATGCAGCTGCAGTAGTGAGGACACTTGTTTCTGGGGCATGACCCCTCTGGTCTGAGCTGTTTGTCATGTTCCAACCTTTCTATTTACCCTGAAGCCAGGACATGCTCAACCACCATCCTTGCAAAACAAGAAAGGCTTAGTACAAGCTCCCAATAGCCTGGGAGCATTTGCCATTTCTTAAAAACATCAATGGGGGCAAAACAAGATACAATATCTCCATTCTTACATGTATAATTGTGAGAAAACTTTTTGCATTAATCTTCAAATCTGACTGGGTTCTTGGTCATCATAACCTAGATCCTTAGTTAAGGGTCTCTAAGCAACAGAAGGAGGTGGGCCAACTTCCTAGCCATACAGGTCTAGGTTCAAACAGTGCAATAAAATTTTCTCACGATTCCCATAACTGAGTAATTTTCTCACAAGGCAGAAATAGGAAGGGGAACTAAGACAGACCCAGAATTAGGTCACAAAATGGAGTCAGTGGGGTTCTTTCAGTTTCCACAATTTTCTCAATTCCCTCACCTTTGATTCATGAAAGGTGGGATCAACCCACTCCCCTCATAGATCACTCATCTGTAAGCCAAATTTATAAGGTTTTTAATGTGCTCATGCTCACCATCAACATTGTGTACCAAGAAAAGACCACTGGAAAGCATCCTTTTGTGTAGAAAAGTCCAAAGGTCCAGCCTGCACTGCTACTGCTGTTCCTGTGTCATGGAGTTTGCACAGCCTCGTTTGTAATTCCTGTATATAGGAAGCAACAGAGGTATTTCCTCCTAGTAATGATGTATATACTGGGGGAAAAGGTTTCTATTGGATGGGAGAGGGAGGGGCATAGGCACTGTCCAAAAAGCATTTCAAAAGGAGATATATGTAATTTCTCTCTTTGTCCTGCTATACAAATAGAACAATGCTAGGAGAACATCAGACCATTTTAGATGAGTCTCAGTACACAATTTGCCAACTGTCATTTTAAACTCCTTATTCATACTCTCACCTTGGCCTGAGATTGGGGGTAGTAAGGTGTGTGGAATTATGGAATCACTCCTAGAAAAGAGTGGATTTGGGATAGGATAGAATGGGTCTAGTACAGGGGTGAGTGCCCTTGTCAGAGTCAATTCAGGCCGGTAGGCTGAAGTGAGAGGCACTCTCCTTAAGGAGTATTTTAGAAACAAATCCACCTATAGCATGAGAGCCTGGAAAGGTTTTTACCAGGTGAATGATAACAAGTCAGACTTTACACTGTCCAGTCTTAGGCATACAGATGAAATCAATTTGTAGATGCTTAAAGTGTGTATAAGCTAAGGGACACCCACCATAGGCTTTGACATGGAAAGCATGTTGGTTATAAGCCTGGCAAAGTAGGCAAAGAGGCACATACATGGCAGCTATGTTGGTGAAACCTGGGGCAATCCAACTTCTCATAATGGAATCCACAATTCCTTGAGTGCCAAAATAGCCCCTCCTGTGAACTAATAAACATACCTCATGATAGAAACTCCAGGGAAGGAATAGTTTGTCCTGCAGACACCCAGACCCCGACAACTGGTTTTGCCTTATACAGTTGTTTCCACTTCTCCACTTCAGAGTTATCGTAGGAAAGAAAGATGTTCTCATCACCAGAAGGCAGCATGATTGCTTGACAGCAACATTAGCATGCTTAGTCCCTCTTGAAACATGATCAGTCCCCTCCCATGTGGAAAGGAACAATGGCCAGGGCAGCATGAAGTTTCAATGAATCCCACCTTTGCAGTGACCTTAGCAGCAGATCTTAAAAATTCCCTCCATAGCCAGTGTGGCAGATATCAAATGCATATTTGTATAGATTGTGGACCTTTTTCCCTCAGCCAGATGGCACACCTGAGTAAGGGCCATGAGCTCAGCAGCCTGAGCCCTGACATTAGAGGACATACAAACTAACCCGAAGATATTATACTCAGAAACTGTATCAGCACCACTATGGTGGAAACCATCTCTCATGACAGATAACCCATCCATATAGAAAATAAAGTCAGAGTTCTCTAGAGGAGCATTAGAACAATCATCACAGAGCTTTTCAGCCTTGTTTGCTACAGAGGCATAGTTATGTAATGGCTCTACAGAGACTAGTAAATCAGGGAGCAATCAGGGATGAGTGGTGACAGAGTAAGAGGACCTCAACTTCATGGTGGCATTGCTTTATCAAAGGGGAGACCCAAACCAAATTACAAGCCTTGTCCATCAAAAGGGCAGTGGCAGCTATGGCTCAGAATCAAACCAAGCAGAATAATAAGTTATCGAGTTCAGAGTGTGACCTAATGCTTGAGTTAGGACACCAGAAACCCTACCCAACCCCCACACATGTATAAAAAGAGTGAAGGACCTACTGGGAGTCCCAATACAGGGCCCTTTTGAACTCCAACAGAGTTAAGAGATGTTAATCTAACTGCAAAGATTTCCGGAACAAAATTTTTAGAGCAACAAGGGTACACTGAACAAAGGTATCCATTGTCTGTAGTGTCCAGCTGCTCCAAATATGACTCTCAGTTGCCACTTAGTGGAAGGTACAGAGAGTTGTTGGATAGCCTGAATGCATTTAGAAGAAACAGAATGTGACCTAACAGCCAGGATAAATCTCAAATCTTCCACCTATGAGAGGCAGCATTGGACTTTGGATTTAGAGACTTTATGGCCTGTGCGGTGAAGCTCCAGTTATAGGTGATGGTTATCTTCCTGGCAACTCTTAAAACCCAAGACACCTAGTTGTTTAAGAACCACATTGCCCTGTGATCATGAGTCTCAGTTTCTTGCAGAGAGAAGATGCTTGTAGATTTCCTCTCTACTTTGGGAGACTCAAGTTTAGTTAAGACAGGGGATGAGTAGGATGGAGGTGCAAAAAGCGGAAGAGAGGGAGGAGGTGAAGAAGGGGCTACAACTGGTAGAGAATGCTCAAGAACAGGAGAGATAGCCGAAAAGGTTGCACTGGGGCAGAGGAAGATACAGGAATGGGGCAGAGGAAGATACAGGAATGGGGCAGAGGAAGATACAGGAATGGGGCAGAGGAAGATACAGGAATGGGGCAGAGGAAGATACAGGAATGGGGAAGGAACTTGCGAGGCAGGATAGGGAGATGGAATGAGAGCAAAGGAGTAGAAGGTGATCAAGGAACTGAAAATGAAAAGATTTAAGTCAGAGGGGAGGACAAAGGAGCAAGAGGGAACAAAGAAATGGGTGAGGAAAAAGATAAAACAGGGTAGAGATATAGAAAGGTCAAGAAAGAGAGGACACCTCAAAGGAGATTAGTCAGATGCCATCAGGTAATTTGCTCCATCTATATCCGTATTCTAGTTGCTTTGTGTTTTTATCTGTTATGACTAATCTTAAATCTTTCTGCAAATGATAGTCAAAGGTACCAAATTGAGGTGAAAATAATATATTGGCTGAATTTTTCCCCATTGTAAACCAGATAATATAAAATCGAATTGCTTATTTTTTATTCATCTCTGGCTTACTTGGGAAATCTCTCTTATCCCACGTGTCAAGGAGTTTTTCTAAGGGAGTTCCTTTCGATATGCTATTTTTGCTAACTTTAGCTCCCATCATATTAAAAAATATTCTTAAATGTGGCCAAGGAAAAATTTGCAAGACACGCGGATAAACAGAATTGATTAACCTGGGAGGGGGGGAGTGTCCCCACAAATCTTAGTTAAGACAGTGAATATGAGGTATCCTCACTGGTGTTAGTTTGAGGGTTCAATAGAAGCCTCTGAATTTTACTTTTCCTTGTCAAATAAAGCACCTCTTCTGTTTAGAAAAGTTAAAAATATTTTTTACTGGTTCAGTTTCCAATTTAGATACTTGGGTGACTAATAGAGATATGGTCTCTGAGAATGTCCTTCTAAGGTTTTAGTTGTTTGGCAGGTTTTTTGTTTGTTTGTTTTATGAATACCTTCTGAGGGGCTGTGTGGCTTACCTTAATGGCATTGCCCCAGGCCTCTCACTCAAAGTTCTGGAATTGCTGGCAGGAATCCCTCTGATTAGTTCAATCTGGAGACCAGTTTTTAGCACCAGAATTTATGGTCATTTAGTGGCTAAGGGAAATCTTGTGATGAGTTATTCAGAAACATTGGTGCTTCTGGCATCAGTGAAACCTTCTGGGAAGATATTGGCTTCCTCTATTGACCCTTGACTTCTACAACTCTGTTCACAGTGTCATGCTCTTCAAGCACAGGTGTCACTGCCAATAGGTTCAGTCCTTTTGTCTGGGGAAATCCGTTGATGAGCTAATAGAGGATAGTATTAGAGCCAAACCTGGAGACCTTCTCTCCCTAAACAAACTTTAAAAATAATTGTCATATAACAAATACTACATACCACTGATAAAATTCACATCTAAAAAAACAAAAACAAAAACCAGGCATATTGCTGCTATTCTCAGTTTGGTCGCTAGATGTCTAGAGAGGCCATGTTATACTACTCTTTTCCAAGTTGATCAGGCCATGGGAGGAAAACAACTTGATTTATACAAATACCCCCCCCAAAAAAAGTTTTCAATTAACATCAATCCTTGATTTGGGGTTCTTTCCCGAGGGAAAAAATTGGCTATGTATTGACAGTTATTTCCAAATTATGACACCGAACACAAAGCATACCCCAAGACAAGTGCAGACAGACAAAATTGTCCCCAATGGGGCACTTACCTCCTCTCCCAGAGAAGATTCAGATTTGAGGGAAGAGTCAGTTCACAACTACAGGTCTCTAAAAGAAACCTTCCCTTTGGGTGAAAAATTTTGGTAGGGCCCAAAGAAAAAAAGGATTCTACTAAGAGAGTCTGGGGAGCCAGGATCCCTCCCCCAGTCTCAGTGGGATCTTCAAAACTGTGGTGAATAAAATGCAATAAAGGTAAACTAAGGTACATTCTCTTAAGCAAAATCAGTTTATTAACAGTGACACACATAACTGTTAACAAAAGGGAAAAGGGGCAGACTCTTTATTAACACACAGGACAGGCTGGAGTGGGGCAGGGGTGGAGGTCAGCCTGGGTAGCTGGGGAACATTACAAGTAACTACAACCAGGGAAAATGGGATGGCATTCAGGTATGGCTGATCACATCCCTCTCTAACAGTTAAGGAATGTTAATTGTTTTATGGGACTAATCTGCCTCTTGTAATCTTGGCTAGGAGGCCAGAACCAGCCAATTTGATCTCCTCCAAGGGGGCATCAAACCTTCCCTAATTGCACAAGAAGAGACAAGGACCTAAGAATTGTCCTTTGGAGAGGAACAAGCTGGTTAGGGTTTACAGACAACAAGCAGATGTTCCCGAGGCTACCTACATGAGTGATAACAACATTTCACTTTAAACGTGCTTTTAAGTCAATTCAGACTAGGAAAGACCACATTCTTGAGCTTAACTCCAGAACTGAGAAATGGGACTTGACAAAATGGGGAATAGATCATTAGAGAACAGAATCAATTATTAAATCATACATAATTATTTTAATTTCCTCAATACATATAATATATAGAAATCAATGTAATAGACTAGACCAGACTCAATATCAGTATACACTTACACGTAGGTGGGTGTGGGTGTCGGTGTGGGTATATGGATTTAGGGGCATTTTTGTGGCTCAATGGATAGAGTTCTGGGCCTGAAGTCAGGAAGACTCATCTTCATGAGTTCAAACCTGACCTCAGGCATTTAGGAGTTACGTGACCCTGGGCAAGTCACTTATCCCTCTTTGCTTCAGTTTCCTCATCTGTAAAATGAGCTGGAGGAAAGAAATGGGAAACCACTCCAATATCTTTGTCAAGAAAACACCAAATGGGGTCACGAAGAGCCGGACACTGAATGTCTGAACCACAACAAAATATGTGTATACATACAGATATGTAGATATTGATATCTCTTATTTGCTTAAGAATACATCTTTTATTCATAACTATGAGAAGTACACAACACATTGTCTAATTTTTTATAGTATGAACTTTCATGTGCTCATATAGAATGTATTGTGGTGTGGTATAGGATGCTGGTCTGGGGCAGCTAGGTGGTGCAGTGAATAAAGTACCCGCACTGAAGTCAGGGCGACCTGAGTTCAAATTTGGCCTCAGACACTTGACACACTTACTAGCTGTGTGACCTTGGGTAAGTCATTTAAACCCAATTGCCTTGCCTTCCCCCCTCAGGAAAAAAAAATGCTGGTCTAAGCTAATTTTTGCCAGACTGCTTTCTAGTTTTCCCAGAAGTATTTATCAAATAGGGAGTTTTTCCCTAGCTAACATGTTTTCTGCTTTAGCAAACACTGGGTTATTAATTTCTATTGTTTCTGAATCTTCCTTATCTAGTCTGTTTCATTGATCTCTTTATTTTTTTTTAACCAAAACCAGATTATTTTGATGACTTCTGCTTTTTAGTATAGTTTGAGGTCTATTCCACCCTCATCCTTATTTCTTTTCATCATTTCTCTTGATATTCTAGATTTTTTTTGTTGTTCCAAATGAAGTTTTATTATTTTATGAAGCTTTGTAAAGTATCCTCTTGGCAATTTCATTGGTATAGCATTAAACTTGTAAATTAATTTGGTAGTACTATCATTTTTATTATATTGGATTAGTTATTTAAGCAGTGAATCTATACAAATCTTTGGTGTACTTGGGGATCCTTACATTGTCTCTACACATCCTCTCTTCAAGATGAGTATGTTGTGTTTGCATAATGAACATATTTTCCTATTACGTTCTTGAGATTTTTTGCTTCTTTTCTTCTAGATTGTCTTTCACTTCTATGTATTTGCATTCCCAATCTATTGTTTATTTCTTTGGTGATGCTTTCCATCACAGATTCAAGTTTTTTCTATTTTGCTCATTATTTTTGGTATGTAGGACATAAATTCTGCTCTCATAATTTTCATTTCTTTTTTGCAGTATTCATTCATAGATGCCTTACCTGTTTACTAGATCAGGAGACCATATTTTTTTTTTGTTGGTAGTTTGATTTATTTGCTTATGTTCAAGGTTTCTGAGATTTCTTCCTGGAATCTTTTAATACTGTAAGTCTTCCTCCTCACCCTCCACCTTCATTATTTTCCATATTGCTTACTTTTGATTCCCTTCCCTCTGATGGTTATTTCCTTAGGAGATGGATCCCAAAGGATCTCAGTCTCCTCTCATGCTGAGAAATTCACAGATCACCAGCCTAGGTCTCTACCCCAATTGACCTTTTGGTAGTCAGAACTGGCCTGAGCTAGTTTGTGCTCTTCTCTACGGTTTGGTGGAATGCTATACAGCTCCCCACTTGCATAGTGTCCTGTCCTGGTGACTTGTCACACTCCCTCTGTTCCTTAGTTCTATGGCCTCTCACTGGCAGTTCAGAGACTACTTTCACCAGCACCAGCTGTTCAGAGCTAGCAGTAGGTCAGAGCTTTAAAGTATTGATGCTTTCAGACTGTAGCCCTTGGAAGACTTTGCTCCTGAGGGGCTGTGGCTAAGCTGGCTGCTGAATCCAAAGAAAACTTCTACAGCCTAAATTTAGGGTCTCTGAGGCACTGGAAAGGGAAAAGAGGTACTAGGATATAGGGGTGGGTTTTGATCTAAACCTGTGTCATGTCCTTAGGTCTGCTAGTGCATCCTCTCACATTGCCAGTAGGATATGAGGTGAGAGAGAGGTGCTGAGTAAATATATAAGTCAGTGAATGTCAGTTCCTGGGTTTGGGTTTATTTGTTTGTTTACACTGTTTTACATTCTTAGTGTCCTAGACCATGGAAAACAGCTGAAATTGCTTCATCTTTAGCATATAATTTCTATTCAGGGGAGGTCTGAGAGGTTGTAGGGATCAGAGAAAGTATCCATCTAGTTCACCATCCTGTTGCTCACATGCCCTAGAAATCCCTCCAATTGATCTTTAATACTTTTCAGAAGCTCTTTATTTAATATAATTTTATTTTATTGTGATGGGTAAAGAAGATATATAATGTATATTTGTATGTATATGCATATGTACATATATATGATATAGAAAGTTCTCACTTTACATAAATTTTAATTATGCAAATCTGACCCCTGGTAGGCTGCCATCAAAATTCTCACTGGCCCAGGCTCTAGCCTGTCATGGCAACAGACAGTGGGAGGGGCTGCAGCAGTGGCACCAGTACAGCCCCATACCAGGGATCCTTCACTCCAGGCAGTGAAGTCACTCTAGCTAAGGGGGTCCCAGGCACTGAAGTCACTTTGGCAATCAGTCTGTTGAGCTGCAGAGGGGACAGAGACCTGCAGAATCCATGAGGGGAATGGGAGTTTTGTGGAATGGTCCACTACTGCGACCAACACAGTTGGGTAGGCTAGCAACCAGTGAGTAAAGAGACAGGGGTGTATTCCATAGTCTGTTTATTCCAGAGCCATTTCATACAGAGCCAAAGATACAAGGAACTTACAAGGTTTATATGCCCCTAGCAGAAGATCTTATAGAACCAGAAAAAAAATGTAGACAAAATACAAGGACCCTCCTTTGGTCTTATTACTCCTTACCCTAGCCTAAGGCTAGTTATTCATTAAGACTTTATTCTAGGACCACTTCCAGAGGCACAAACAAGACTTGCTGATTAACTACCCAGAATCTTCCTTAGTTATTCATAGGACCATGTCCAGAGGCATCAACAAACAAGACTATAGTCCTCCTGATTATCTGCCTTGTGACCTTATAGAAGTTTGTAAAGGAGATGGGAACATTCCATTAGTGGTTCCGGGGGACCCCTGAAAGTCCTCTACATCTCCCCCATTTTATTTATTTATAGGAGAGGGGAACATTCCATTAGTGGAGCCTGGGGAGACTCCTGGAAGTTCTCTACTTCTCCCCCATTTTATTTAGATAGATAGATAGATAGATAGATAGATAGATAGATAGATAGATAGATAGATAAATAGATATAGGACAGGAGAACATTCCATTAGTGGAACCTGGGGAGACTCCTGGAAGTTCTCTACTTCTCCCCCATATTATTTATTTATAAGGTTACGGGCAGAATCATGCAGTTGGACATTATATACAACTTGTTGAATGATGCAAGAAAAATAGGAATTAAGGATGAGTAAACAGGTACATAAAACTAGTAGTACCACCCCTATTCCTAGGAAGGTTATAATTTGCTATATTTGCCCAGGTAATATTCCCTGAGCTCTCTTTATCCAATCTACAATGTTTTGTGCCTCTGGATTTGGTAGTAGTGACTGCTGACTTTCATGATCCATGAGGAGAGCCAAATTCTCTCAATCATTTATGTCAAGAGATGTGTTACAGTGACCCCATAGCCCATTAAGATGATTTCTAATTTGAGCTATATGTCGTATTCTGACTCATATGGTTTGTTTACCATACAGAAATACATATATCTATAATCACATATTAACTTTTGTCTAACTTTCATTAATTCAATCAGCTAAAGCAATTACATCATCTCTGAGCTGTTATTGCTTTATAAAAACTCATTGATTTCTGATTGTAACAAAAAATCCTCGTGAAACATTGGCAGACAATTCATGCAAAAATGGAGCTTGCACTATCTGATTTTGTACAGTGCTGACAGACATAAACAAAGCAACACTGCTTGCTATAGTAGAAATTAAAGCAATTATCCCACAACAATACAGGAAATACACCTCTTTTTTCGATTAAAACCCAATTGTTGATTAATTTGAGCAATAGAATAATCAGCATGAGAGTAAAACCAATGCTCATTCTCCAAAGGAATCATAATCATACTAGGTCTTCTTATAACAAATAGCAATTGTCCCAAAGAAGTCTTATCATGACATTCAGAAACCTTACAATTAACACATGTGACATTATAATGCTTATCAACTTTAGTGATATTTACATTGCTATGATTTCCCCACATGAATGCATACTTCTCTCCTAAACAAGCACGTACAAAGCTGTGGTCAGTCTTGCTCAAGTATGTCCCATTAGCAGCAAAAATAGCAAAAACTGTTGTTATTGGGGCCCACAGCAAAGGGATTTTCCATATTTCCAAGTTTCCTCTCTGTAAGTATCCAAACCAATTTTGTTTAGGATACCCTCCATGTTTGTGTTCAATGTTTGTGTCATTGTGCCAGGAAATGTAGGTTTGATGATCCACCTGATGGCAAGCAGGTACATCAGTCCTACAATTCAAAAATGGAAGATCCACTTGACCCAAAGATGAGTACCATTCCTCTCAGTCTGGATGCTTGATATCTACCCCACAATCCTGAACAATTGAGAAAAGTCCCCCAAATTCCCATAGTATATGTTGTGATGTTCTCAAAGTGTACTAATTCCTTAACTCTGAAAATTCCTACAGCATAGAGGTTCTCATTTAGCTCTTTTTAAACCCTACCCTTTTGCATAGATATAGAAGATATATTAACAGGAATGTCCACAAGAGCATGAGCATTTTTGAATCTGCCCCAAAGATGATACTCATAATGATACTTGATAATTTGTACTAAGCTACACGAGGACGTATTAAGAGTAGAAAAACAAAAAGTGTTACTAATCCAGTAAAATTAAAATCAAGCACAGGATGGGTTATGTTTGAATTATGAATATCAAAATCTTTGGCAATAAGAACTGACCCATTTCCTTCTAACAAAGTGCTTTGCAGAAGGAATTCCCCTCCACCTGACCATTTCTACCCAAGGCAGGTGGTCCATGACTACCCAGTATTTTGTAGAGGCAACCATTTGAAGCTGAGTAAGGATAGTGTAGCAAGCAGGATCACCATCTTTTTGCCCTCATTTTGGCTCTGGCTCCTTCTCCGCTGTTGGCTTCGTCTGGTTCTGGTCCAGGGGGAAGGCCAAGTGTGCAGTCTCTGATTTGTTGACACAGTCCTTGTTCTCCTTTCTGGTATCCAGACTTCCTCCTTATCATCTGTGGAAACACACAAATAGCCTCAGCAGCACACTATTACTCTATACGGACCACACCATAGTTCCTTATCATTTTTCCACATCACCCATTCAGTAACTGCAGCTGCCTGGGGCTGTGACCTTTTAGAATTGCCAATTGTATGGTCAGTAATGCCTCAAAATTTTTCAGCTGGTGTTTTATTTTCATGATCTAGTGTTAAATAATTTATTACATATAATGACAACCCCAAAATTCATCTCGGGATACCCATGCACCAGGTCCCTCCTTTTAGTTTTTGAAGAGCAGTTTTAAGTGTGTGGTTTTTCCTTTCAACAATAGCCTGACCTGTGGGGTTATAAGGAAGCCCTGTAACATGGTGAATACCCCATTGAAGACATAATTCAGCAAAATTTTTTGAGGTGTAAGCAGGGCCTTTAATTGTTTTGGCACACCCACAGCAGCAAAGCATGTAATAAGATGTTCTTGAACATAAAAGGTTTTTTTTCCAGACACAGCAGTTGCCCATGTAAACCCTGAATATGTGTCCACAGTTACATGTATATATTTCAGCCTCCCCAAAACAGAATAATGAGTAACATCAGATTGCCAAATTTCATTGGGTAACAGTCCACAAGGATTTACACCCTTCGGTAGAGAGGGACTGCAAATAACACAGGATGGATGACTTTTAACTCTTTGTCTAGCTTGTTCTCCAGTGATATCAAAGGTTCTGGCAAGCATTCTAGCAGATTGATGAAATTTATGATGGAATTCCCTTGCTAATTCTAATGATCACACAAGGATTTGATCAGCCATGTGATTACCTTTAAAAAGTGGTCCAGGAAGATCAGTATGAGAAAGGATATGCATAATGTAAAAAGGATGTGATCTGTGTTGTACAATATCTTGTAAATCACAGAAGAAGGTGTACAATGGAGTTTTACTTCTACGTATGTTGACTGTTTCTATCTTTTGAGTTACTTGGGCTGCATATTGAGAATCTGTAATAATGTTAATAGGCTGAGGAAATAAAGTGAGAGCAGATATTATAGCTGTGAGCTCGTTCTTTTGTGTGGAATCATAAGGAGTGGTGATAATTTTCATAATCTGTTTATCAGGACCGGACACAGAGGCTCTGTAGCCTTTAGTGGCATCAGTAAATACATTAAATCCTGAAACAGGTTGATCCTTACATACCTTAGTGATTATGAACTCATTGTTTGTTAAGAATCTAAAAATACCTTTTGGTGTATAATGTTGTATGGAGATAGAGTATATTAACAACAATTGCCAAGATTCTTGATTCTCAATCAATTGTTGGATTTGGTCATGAGTATAAGGACTTTTATATCTTCAGGCAATTGACCACTTAGGCATAAGCATCATCTGATCATTTTCTTTATGAGTTGAGCCATCCCATCGGGGTAAGTTTGTAAAGAATATTTTGGCTGATGTGAAATATAACCTCATTCAATCACTAAATCATTTTCCATTAAGGCACCTGTAGGTCTGTATTTTGTGTTCAGCACAATGAGTTGTATTCCTGCAGAAGGATATATCCTATATGTAATTGCAGTTCTGGTAACTTCCTGAATGTAATCCAAAGCATTCCTAGCTTCAGGTGTATGAATTCTAGGAGAATTAAGGTTGGTATCACCTTCCAGTAATTGATAGAATGGTGATAAACATTCATTTGAAATACCCAGACTAGGTCTGATCCAATTTATATCTCCTATAAGCTTTTGCAAGACATTTAATGTTTTAATATTATCCCTCCTAATTTCCATTTTCTGAGGTGCTATGGTAGTATTCTGAACTTTATTGCCTAAATACATAAAAGGAGCTGTCTTCTGTATTTTTTCAGGGGCTATTTTAAGTCCTACAGCAGCAAAATTTACACCCTTCGGTATAGAGGGACTATAATATCTTCTATCTATCCTCTAATATCTTCTCTAGGGTAAATACATCTTGGTGTGCACATAGAACACCATCCATGTAATGAATTAAGTAAGCTGTAGGATATTTGTTTCTAGTTGATTCTAAAGCCTTTGTCACAAACTTTTGACATAATATGGGACTGTTTTTCATCCCTTGGGTAATACTTTCCAACAGCATCTTTTTAGGGGTTCTCTTAGATTTATGGAAGGTATTAAAAATGCCAATTTTTCTCGGTCCTGACTTTGGAGAGGTGTGCTATAGAAACAGTTCTTTATATCTATGACCCATAAAGGCCATTGTGCTGGTACCATATTAGGAGAGGGTAAACCAGGTTGTAATGCCCCCATATTCTTCATGACCTTATTTACTTCCCGCAAATCCATAAGCAACCTCCATTTTCTGGATGTCTTTTTTCTAATTGTGAAAACTGGAGAATTCCATGAGCTATTTGTCATTTCAATGTGGCCTAACTCCAGCTGTTTTTGCACAATGACTAATAGGGCAGCGATTTTTTCTACACTTAGGGGCCACTGATCCACCCACATTGGCTTTGAGGTAAGCCATTCAATAGGATCAGCTGTTGGCTACTCATCAATCAGGGCCCCTCCTGAAAATTTGTTGTGATGGTAACCTTAAGTTGTGATAAAATATCTCTGCCCCATAATGCCATTGGCAAGGAAGCCAAACAATACAGCTGAAATTTTCCTGACATGCCCTCAAATTCCCAAGTAAGTTTCCTCACACTTTGAAAGGGCTGGCTAACTTCTCCTGTTCCCCTCATATTTATATCTGATTCTTGTACAATCCGCTTTGGATCCCATTGTTTTTGATTGATAATGGACCTGTCTGCCCCGGTGTCTAACAGACCCTGAATTCTCCTGCCCTCTATGTACATATGAAGGGTGGGCCTTGAGGTAGTAATGATTTGGGACCACATGACCTCTGGATTCTGTATTTGAAATATGCATTGTTCCTTTTTTTAACTGGATCATGGAATTGCTTGGATTAATAATTTTAATTTTGATTTTATTATAATCTTCCCAGTCCTTTTGTTCCACATAGGTTGGAGTAAATTGTATATCCATGTATTCCCCTTGTGAGATTAACAAAAGTACCCCTGTGGCTGGAGAGGAGCTTCTAAAAACCACTTCTCTGTCCAGGATAAATATTTAGGGATGTAACCTCAGGCTGTAAAATGACAGGAGTTACTTCAGAAGGGCAGGGATAAAAATTGGCTTGCCCTCCTGAACCTCTGGAGTCCCGAACTGAAAATAAGTCCCTGCTGGTTCCTGTGGGCCCGGGTCTTGGCCCTTGAGGCCATTTCCCAAATTTCTAAATCTACATTCTGAAGCCCAATGAAAGCCCTTATGACATTTGGGGCATTTTGTTTTTGGTCGTGATTCACCATGACTGCCACCCCCTTTACATTCCCTTTTGAAATGACCCACTTTACCACATTTAAAACAATTCTTGTTTTGTCTATCTGTGGCTGCTTGAGCTTCTGCTAAAATTTGCGCTTGAAAGACCATGGATTTTACCTCCATCAATTTTCAAATTAATTGATCCAAGGAGGCATCAGCAGAAAGGGCAAAAAAGGCTTTCTTATGATCTAAGTTGCAATTCCCTCTAGCTATTTGTCTTACAAATTCTTCCAGTCCCACAGTATACTTCCTAACTTACGCTCAGCTGCTTGTTGTATTTTGGCCACAAAATCAGGAAATGACTCCTCAGGTCCCTGCATGATATTTGTAAAAAAATTTTCCTGCTTGACTGGAACTGATTATCTCTTTCCATGCTTGTATTGCACACTCTTGAATAGTACTATATACTGCCACTGAGTAGTCCATTTGTGTGTTAAGTAATATATTAGGTCCTTCACTCAAAAGCATGAAAATATTGGGTGTGTTAGGTCCCTCTGCTAACATGAGATCATATAGTTTGCTATGACATTTTTCCTTATAGTTGGCCTCCCACTGTAAGTAATCACCTGGGGTGAGACATATTTTAGCTGTTTGCTTCCAATCATATGGTGTCAAAATTGTGGCTGCTAAATTTTACAATAATGACACTGTATAATTAGCTGTTGCCCCGTACTCCTGTACAGCCTTTTTACCTCCTTAAGATCTTTTATATTTAATTTTTGCCATGTCCTATTACCCTGGGCATCTATTATAACAGCGTATGCTTGCAAATTGCAGCCTTTAAATCCCATTTCTCATAATGTCTGTTCTACCTCTTTCATAAGTTTTTGAAAAGGTGTATATAATTCCGAAACAGTGATGGGACTGCCATTAGGCTTCCCAGGTTTTTCAGGTCCACATGTGAGATTATAAGATGGACACTGAGTAAGCTTAAGAGGTTTGATGTTTTTTTAGGGGTTTTTCTCCTTTCCAGGGTCTTTCCTCCACAAATTCAGGTATGGTCTCTTCCTGATCACTGCCTTCGCTCTCACCCGTGACACTCAATATTTCTTTAAGATCTGTTTTGTCTGCTAAGCATGCTTTGATGACATTATAAATTGCAAATATGGAACCAGAATCACTCTCCTGTCCATTCTCCTTAAAATAATTAACTAAAGCCTCTCCCACTACTTCCCAATCAGGTCCTCTGATCTGAGAGCCACTTGGGAGCCATGGAGCTGCTTGATAGACTATTTTTAGAAATTTTTTCAGAATCTGTTTCTATCTGTTTCCATACTATAAGTTGTAATATTCTCAGATCTTTTCCTTCATCTTTTAAACCCTTCACTAAGTTTCCTCCCATACTACGTCTCTGTGAGCTCTAATTTATGAAAAATGAAAACTGAGCCCGCTAGTGATCACTCTTCTAAGAGCCTTCCCCTTACCTTGAATGAAATCCATTGTCCCTAGGATCTCCTGTGGGCCCGCTACCTGCCGGCAACTTCTGGGGGTCTGGTTGCTAGAGACTTGACATCTTTCGTGATGCCCCACATTGTGGGTGCCACTTATTGCAACCAGCACAGTTGGGTAGGCTAGCAACCAGTGAACAAAGAGACAGGGATGTATTCCATAGTCTGTTTATTCCAGAGCCATTTCAAACAGAGCCAAAGATACAAGGAACTTACCAGGTTTATATGCCCCTAGCAGAAGATCTAACAGAACCAGAAAAAAATGTAGACAAAATACAAGGACACACCTTTGGTCTTGATTACTTCTTACCCTAGCCTAAGGCTAGTTATTCATTAAGACTTTATCCTAGGACCACTTCCAGAGGCACAAACAAGACTTGCTGATTAACTACCCTGAATCATCCTTAGTTTTTCATCGGACCATATCTGGAGGCATCAACAAACAAGACTATAGTCCTGATTATCTGCCTTGTGACCTTATAGAAGTTTGTAAAGGAGAGGGGAACATTCCATTAGTGGTTCTGGGGGACCCCTGAAAGTCCTCTGTAATCCACTTTATTAAGCAAGAACTGGCTGTACTCTGCCTTTGCAAGGTTTTTATGTGTCCTTGGAAGGAGGGCAAACATGTATACTCCTTTCTACTTCCATTCAATAATCACCATAGAGATCTAAAATTCCATTCAGGTCCTTAATTTCTTTCTTTTTTTTTTTTTTTTGTTTGTTTGCTTAGCTTTATCTCAGGATAACAGTGATAAATTGAAGGCCCCACATTATTATAGTTTTGTTGTCACATTCTCCTTATAATTAATTTAGTTTTTAAAAGCTACACTCTTGCATAAATATACTTATCTTATACATATCTTAAGTACTGAAATTCAATTCACCATATGTTTCCTTTCAACAAAATGTGGTTTCCCTCTTTATCACTTTTAATTGTCTGTTTTTGTTGTTGCCTTGTCTGAAACCATAACTGTCATCCCTGCTTTTTTGTACATTGAGATTTTATTCTGATCTCTTATTTTAACTCTGTGTGAATCTTTATACTGCAAGGATATTTCTTTTTTTTTTTTTTTGGACGAATACTTTTTTTTCTAAATTTTATTATAGTTTGCATCATTCATTTCCACAAGATTTTGAGTTACATATTTTCTCCCCCTCTTTCCCCCACCCACCACCCCAAAACAGCCATCCCAGTGTGTCCCCCCTCCCCCAGTCTATTCTCT
>CM053586.1:258519569-258537008 GCA_028646515.1 Pseudochirops corinnae
TATATATACATATATACATATATATATACATATATACATATATACATATATATATATACATATATATATATATACACACATATATATATATATATATACGTATATATATATATATATATACCAAGTGGTATAGCATCCAAATTCTCAGAGGGGAAGTTAAGGATGTTGCAGAAAGAAATAGATATCAAAACTATACTAATGGGAGACTTGTAACAATAATGCAATATTCACAACACCCATGGTGATAATGAATATGCTAGTATAGTTGTGAATCACAAAATGTAGCAAACTCTCCACATGGAGGGCAGAACCAAAGTCTTGATTCAAATACCAGAAAACTGAGTCCCAGAACGAGAAAGACATGTCCCAGAACCAGAAGGACACATCCCAGAACCAGAAAGCCAAAGTCATTACAGTAGTCAAGAAGTTGAAACACATGGTTAATGCAGTGAACGCCCACATTCCCAAGCCTTCACAATAGAACGGGCTCCCTCAAGCAGGGATCCTTCTCTGACTCAGGTAGCTCCTCAGCTTGGTTCTTGGAAGTTCTTGGCAAAAGTTGCAGAAGGAGGGTCTCAGCCAAAAGTTCCCAGAAGGAGGGTCTTGGTAAAAGTTGCAGCCTCCAGGTGCTGACTGAGAGAAAATCTGACTGTCCTGCTGGTTCTCTTCCTTATATACAGTATAGCTCTTCCCTATTCTTCCCCTTCCTGTTAAGGTGTTAACTACTCCCAAGGTGTTAACTACTTCTGCTTTAAGTAAATAGCTTAAACAAGGTATTAACTTGAAATAAGGTGCTAAGTTCCTGCTTACTTGCCAATACAAAGGGGCATGGAAGATCTTCAGATTCCATTAACATTACAGGACCTCAATCTCCCCCTCTTGGAACTATGTAAATCTAACCACAAAATAAAGAAGAAAGAAGTTAAGGAGATGAATAGAATTTTAAAAAAGTTATATATAATAGATCCCTGGAGAAAAATGAATGTGAATAGAAAGGAATCTACCTTTTTCTCTGTGGTACATGGCACCTACACAAAAACTGACCATGTATAAGGGCATAAAAACCTCATAATCCATTGAAGAAATATTAAATGCATCCTCTTCAGATCATGATGAAATAAAAATTACATGTAATAAAGGGCCATGGAAAGATAGACTCAAAATTAATTGGAAACTAAATAATCTAATCCTAAGGAATGAATGGGTCAAACAACATATCATAGAAACAATCAATAACTTCATTCAAGAGAATGACAGTGAGACAACATATCAAAACTTATGAGATATAGTGAAAGTAGTACTTAGAGGAAGTTTTATATCTCTAAATGCTTACATGAATAACATAGAGAAAGAGGAGATCAATGAATTGGGTATGCAACTAAAAAAGCTAGAAAAAGAACATATTAACCCCTCCTCCCGCCAACTAAATACCAAATTAGAAATTCTGAAAACCAAAAGAGAGAGTAATAAAGTTGAAATGAGGAAAATTATTGAATAAATAAAATGAAGAGCCGGGTTTACAAAAAACAAACAAACAATAAAATGGGTAGACCTTTGGTTAATTCGATTAAAAAAAGAAAGAAGAAAACCAAATTACCAGCATAAAAAATGAAAAAGGTGAATTCATCACCAATGAAGAGGAAATAAAAAAATAATTAGGAGATATTTTGCATAACTGCAAGCCAATAAATATGACAATTTTAGTGGAATGGATGAATATTTATAAAAATGTAAATTGTCCAGATTGATCCAAGTGGAAATAAATTATTTAAAGAACCCCATTTCAGAAAAAGAATTGGAACAAGCCATCAATGAACTCTCTAAGAAAAGATCACCAGGGTCAGATGAATTTACAATTGAATTCTATCAAACATTTAAAGAAGAACTAATTCCAATACTATATAAATTATGTGGGAAAATAGGTAAAGGAGGAATCCTACCAAATTCTTTCACCAAATATGGTACTGATACCTAGACCAGGAAGAGCCAAAATAGAGAAAGAAAATTATAGACCAATCTCCTTAGTGAATATAGATGCAAAAATTTTAAATAAAGTATTAGCAAAGAGATTATAGCAACTTATTTTGAGCATAATTATGACCAGGTAGGATTCATACCAGGAATGCAGGGCTGGTTCACTAGTAGGAAAACTATCAGTATAATTGACCATATCAATAACAAAACTAACAGAATATGATTATCTCAGTAGATGCAGAAAAAGCATTTGACAAAACACAACACCCATTCCTATTAAAAACACTAGAGAACATAGGAATAAATGGAGTCTTCCTTAAAATGATAGGTAGCACCTATCTAAAACCATCAAAAAGCATTATATATAATGCGGATAAGCTAGAATGATTTCCAGTAATATCAGGGGTGAAACAAGGATGTCTATTATCACCACTATTATTCAATATTGTATTAGAAATATTAGCTTTAGCAATAAGAGAAGAAAAGGAAATAGAAGGAATTAGAATAGGCAAAGAAGAAGCAAAGCTGTCACTCTTTGCAGATAAAATGATAGTATACTTAGAGAATCCCAGAAAATCAAGTAAAAATTTCTTGAAATAGTAAACAAATTTAGCAAAGTGGCAGGATATAAAATAACCCCACACAAATCATTGGCATTTCTATATATAACTAACAAAGTTCAACAGCAAGAGATGAAAAGAGAAATTCCATTTAAAGTTAGTATAGACATTATAAAATATTTGGGAGTCTACCTGCCAAAACAAACCTAGGGGCTACATGAACACAATTACAAAACACTTTTCACACAAATAAGTCATATCTAAACAACTGGAAAAATATCAGTTGCTCATGGATGGGCCAACCTAATACAGTAAAAATGACAATTCTACCTAAATTAAACTACTTATTCAGTGCCCTACCAATCAAATTACCAAAAATTATTTTATAGAGCTAGAAAAAAACCATAACAAAATTCATTTGGAAGAACAAAAGGCCCAGAATATGAAGAGAATTAATAAAAAGAAATGAAAGGGAAAGTGACCTAGTTTTATCAGATCTTAAATTGTATTATAAAACAGCAATCATCAAAACTACTTGCTACTGGCTAAGAAATAGAGTGGTGAATCAGTGGCATAGTAGGTTAGGTACACAAGACACAACAGTCAATGACTATAGCTATCTATTATTTGATAAACCCAAAGATTCCAGCTTCTGGCATAAGAACTCACTATTTAACAAAAACTGCTGGGAAAACTGGAAAACAGGATGGCATAAACTAGGCATAGATCAATATCTTACACCTTATACCAAGATAAATTCCAAATGGTTACATGATTTAGATATAAAGAGTGAGACTCTAAGCAAACTAGGAGAACAAGGAATAGTTTATTTGCTAGATCTATAGAGAAGGGAAGAATTTTTGACCAAACAAGAGACAGAGAACATTATGAAATGCAAAATGGATGATTTTGATTACATTAAATTGAAAAGTTTTTGTACAAAGTCAATACAACCAAAATTAGAAGGGAAGCAGAGATTTGGGAAACAATTTTTACGGCCAGTGTCTGTGATAAAGGCCTCATCTCTAAAATATATAGAGAACCAAGTCAAATTTATAAAAATACAAGTCATTCCCCAATTGATAAATTGTCAAAGTATATGAACAGTCATTTTTCAGAGGAAGAAATTAAAGTTATCTATAGTCATATGAAAAAATGCTCTTACTATTGGTTAGAGAAATGAAAATCAAAATGACTGAGATACCACATCACACCTATCAGATTGGCTAACATGACAAAACAGGAAAATGGTAAATACTGGGAGAATGTGGGAAAATTGGAACATAAATGCATTGTTAGTGGAGTTGTGAATTGATCCAACCATTCTAGAGAGCAATTTGGAACTATACTCAAAGGGCTATAAAATTGTGAATACCCTTTGACCCAGCAATACCACTTCTAGGACTATATCCCAAAGAGATCATAAAAACAGAAAAAGAACCCACATGTACAAAAATATTTATAGCAGCTCTTTTTGTGGTGGCAAAGAATTAGAAATTGATGGGATGTCCATCAATTTGGGAATGACTTAACAAGCTGTGATATATGAATATCATGGAATACTATTGTGCTATAAGAAATGATGAGCAGGAGGGCTAAGGGAAGACTTATATGAACTGATATAGAGTGAAAAGAGCAGAACCAGGAGAACGTTGTACACAGTAACAGCCACATTGTCCAATGACTGACTTTGATACACTTAGCCCTCCTCAGAAATGCAAGGATCTAAGACAACTCCAAAACAATCACAATGGAAAACGCCATCCACATCCAGAGAAAGAACATTGGGGTCTGAATGCAGATGGAAGTGCACAATTTGCTCTCCTTTTTTTTTGTTGTTTTGTTTTGTTTCTCTTTCTCATGGTTCCTCCCATTAATTCTAACTCTTCTTTACATCATAACTAATGTGAAAATATGTTTACTATGAATGCGTAAGTAGAGCCTGTATTAATTTGCATGTTGTCTTGGAGAGGGGAGAGGAGAAGGAGGGGGAGAAAATTCAAAACTCAAAATCTTATGGAAGTGAATGTTAAAAACTAAAAATAAATAAATAATTTTTAAAATAAGGTAATTCACTGGAGAAGGAAATGACAAACCACTCCAGTATCTTTGCCAAGAAAATCCCATGCACAGTATTATCCATGGGGTCACAAAGAGTTGGACACGACCAAATGACTTTATAAACAATAAAGTCTGTGTTACAAGAACAGCAAGGCAGTGCAGATACTTAGTAGCTATGTGCTCCTGGGCAAGTCATTTCACTCTGTTTGCCTCCGTTTCCTCATCTGTAAAATGAGTTGGAAAAGTAAATGGCAAACCACTGTAGTATCTTTGCCAAGAAAACCCCAAATAGGGCCTCAAAGAGTCAGACACAATGAAAAAAAGTTTCAGTGTAGGCAGGCTCCCAAGGTAATATTGAGCAGCCCTAGGGTACCCCCTTCTCAGGTGACTTTTTCCTCTTTAATCTCCCTGTCCTCTTTTTCCTTCTTATATTCATATTCAGAATTAGAAGGGTTCCTCATGATCACTGAATTAATTTATTGTTGTTCAACTGTTTTAGTTATGTCTAACTCTTCATCCTCCCATATGTAGTTTTCTTGGCAAAGATACTGGATTGCTGGGCCATTTCCTTCTCCAGCTCATTTTACATAAGAAGAAGGTAAGGCCAACAGGGTTAAGGGACTTGCCCAGGGTCACATGGGTAGGTAAGCATCATAAGTAAAAGTGAGATTTCACCCTAGGTGTTCCGACCCCAGAGTCAATGTTTGAACCCTATCATTTCAGTTTATTTATTGTTTATTTATTTATTTGTTTTGTTTATTATTCAATAATTTATTGAGTAAATTATTCAATTTATTTATAAAAAATTTTGCAATTTTTGTCTTTATGCTTTTTTGTATTAAAAAGGAATAAAAGAATAATTACCACAAATTACAAAAGACTACAAGTGTAATTAGAATAATGAATGAATCATATCAGCCTGGAAAGGAGACAATCTGAATAATATTCATGTTATAATACAAGGTCAATAAGGTATCTGACATTTTGGGGGGAATCTTTTAAATGTGATGTTCCAGTACAAGGTAAGATTAGATCCTCTCGGGGAAAAGGAGAACCCTTTATAGAAAAGATGAATAACATTTTCCTCTCTGATGGCAAAAAAGCTATGATTTTTCCTTTACCATCACCAAGAGTACAGAACGGATCCTTTTCATTTTCTGTTTTTGGAAACCAAGGCCCAGAAAGGCTCCATATCTATTCCCAGAGTTGGGACTACAAAGTAAGTCTTCTGACTCCCATTTCATTCCTCTGAACACTGCTGTCTCTTCTCTCCTGCTCACAATGTCAGACCTTCCCGTAACATCCACAGATATTGCCTGGTTTTAGAGGTGGTACCACAAAACTAAAGTGGGTTCCTGATCGCTGCTCTAAGCTCATCATGGATGTATGATACCATAAGACACAGAAGAAAAGCAGTCTCATTAGTTTGGAGTAAAATTATTTATGTTCCTACGCTGCCACTCAGTGGAAAAATTGGAAGAACAAGGAATATCTTGTAGTATTCCATAGGACAGTTCCAATGAAATATACAAATAATGATTTTTGAATTTGGAATTATGTGAGAAAAGCTATCAACTGTTCATACCCTTTGACGTAGCCACCATGCTGCTGGGCATGTACCCCAAGAAAGTAAAATATGAAAAGACTGATCTGATACGTAGCAAAATATTGACAACATTACTTGTTTGGTAGCAACAAAGAGGAAATAAAGTAGGGACCCATCTATTGTAGAACGGTCCAACAAACTTATACAAATGCAATAGAATGTTATTGAACTCTAAGAAATTATCAACAGTAGCAACTGAGGGAAATATGGAAAGATTTCTATGAAATGATGCAGAGCAAAGTAAGCGGGACCAGAACAACCATATGCACAATGAATAAAATATATAAGTTAAAAAGCAAAAGGCAACTGAGCTTGGAATAAATGTAATGACCAATACGGAATCAAGAGATCAGATGAATACAGATGACAAATGTGGCACATGGGTGCACATAGAGTTACTGTATCAGTTGCTTTTGCTCTATTGTATTTCTTAGTTATAAGGAAGAGTCCTAGGGTGGGATGAGAAAGGATCAATTAACCAACAAGCATTGATGAAATGTTGAGGCAGTTTCTGCTCCCAAGGAGCTGCTGCTGCTAATAGCTTGCACTTATATAGTGCCTACTTTTGTGCCAGGCATTGTGTTAATGACTTTACAAATATTATTTCATTTGATCCTCAAATGAAACAACCCTGGGAGGTCTGTGCAATTATTATTCCCATTTTACAGTTGAGGAAATGGAGACAGATTGAGGTTAAGTAATTTGCGTAAAACAAAATTTTGGAGCAGCAAAGCCAACAAAAGGTCATAGGGAGACAGGGTTGTTTTTTTTTTCCTAGCTTAAGACAATTTAGGAGGTCCACAGGAGAGGACTGTGACACTGGGGTAGGCACAGGTGTAGAGTGGGACAGGAGTATCAGCAGTGTGCCTTGGAGGCAGCAACAACTTCAGAAGCTCTCAGCCCAGAGATGGTAAGGGGGTCAAACAACTAACTGGTCATAAAAAGATTTACAGAGGACTCTTTATTTGCACTGGGTACAACTATAGTGGTCATAAGCAGTTCTGGATCACAGTTCAGGATATAGAGGAGCACTTGTGACTGGTCACAAGGAAGCAGGATCCTTGGTCACAGTTCCAGAACCAAGAGGAGTGCCAGCATTTATGGCTATGGGTGAGCAGGGACCCTTCCTAGGTAAAGCAGTGACTATAGCTCTCCCAGGATTTCACCATTTTGGAAACATCAAAAACTTGTAGACCCCAAGAACTAGCTCTGAAAATGGTAACACACCAAAAAAACCCTGAAGCTTGGTATAGTGCCTCCCCAAACCCAGGTAAGTAGGGTCCAACTTTAGCATAAAGTTCAAAGTGAAGAAACAGGCTGTGAAAATAAGCAAACAACAACAAAAAGAACTTGATGAATAAAAAGTTACTATGGTGGCAGGGAAGACCAAGATATAAATTTAAAAGAAGGTAACAATGATAAAAACAGCTACATGCAAAGGCTTAAAGAAAAATGTTAATTAGATATAAGGCTAGCAAGAATTCCTGGAAGAGTTAAAGAGATAAAAATGGTACAGGAAAAATTGGGAAAAGAAATAAGAGTGATACAAGAAAATTATGAAAAGAGAATTGACAGCTTGGTAAAAGAAGCACCAAAAAAAAAAATACTGAAGAAAATAACACCTTAAAAAACAAAATGGGCCTAATGATAAAAGAGGTACAAAAATTGACTGAAGAGCTCTTTAAAAAGCAGAATTGGCCAAACAGAAAAACAGGTACAAAATCTCACTGAAGAAAATAACTCCTTAAAAATTAGAATTGGGCAAATTGAAGCTAGTGACTACATGAGATTTCAAGAAACTTCAAAGTCAGAAAAATGAAAAAAAAATAGAAGAAAATGTGAAATATCTCATCAGAAAAAAACTGACCTGGAAAATAGATTGAGGACAGATAACTTAAGATATGAGAAGATTATACAAGTTACTCCTAAGAACGTTATCATTATTAGGGAAATTAGAAGGAGATTACATAAACAGAAGGCATGAGTATGAGTCAATTATGTTGGGATGATCTCCAAAATAAAAAAATGTAGGGGTGAGAAAGAGGGATGTACTGGGAGAAGTGGGAAGGGAGTAGAATGAAAAAAATTTTCTTACATATAAGAGGTGTGCATGGAAGAACTTTTAGAGTCAAGGGAAAAATGGGGGAGATGGCAGGCAATGCTTCAACCTCATTCTCATCAAAATAAGTATAAAGAAGGAAGAAACACACACACACACACATATGCACACACACTAAGTTGGGTATAGAAATCTATTTTGCCCAAAAAAGAAATAGGGGAGGGGGATAAAAAATATGGAAGGGAGAATGATAAAAGGGAGGCAGTGATCAGAAGTAAAACAGACTTCTGAGGAGGGACAATACCAAAAGAGAGAAAAGGATAAATAGAAGAAAATAGGATGGAGGGAAATATACAGTAATCATAACTGTGAATGGGATGAAACTCACCCATAAAATAAGTGGATAGCAGAATGAATTAGAAATCAGAATTCAACAGTATCAACATACTATGCAGAGGAGGCACACTTGAAACAGAAAGACACACACATCCACATACACGTGTGCGCGCGCACACTCACACAATAAAATAAAGGGTAGAGCAGAATCTATTCTACTTCAGTTCAAGTTAAAAAGGCAGGAGTAGCAATCACCATCTCAGACAAAGCAAAAGCAAAACCACACCTAATTAAAAGAGATAATCAGCATTCAGACAATGCAGTAATATAAAAAATTTTTTACAGCAACTTTCCCTGATAAAGGTCTCATTTCTCAAATTCATAGAGAATTGAGTCAGATTTATAGAACTAAGATCCATTCTCCAATTAAGAAATGATCAAAGAATATGAACAGGGAGTTTTCAGATGAAATCAAAGACCCAGGTGAATTGATGCAAAGTGAAGTGAGAACTCAGACATCATTGTGCACAGTAATAGCAATGTTGTAATGATGATCAACTGTGAAAGACTTGGCTACTCCGATCAATACAATGATCCAAGACAATTCCAAAAGATTTAGGATGAAAAAATGCTAACCACCTCCAGAGAGAGAGAACTCATGAACACTGAGTGTAAACTGAAGTATAATTTCTCTCTTTCTTCATTATTATTATTATTTTGCTTTTTTTTTTTAACATGGCTAATACGGAAATTTATTTTGCATAATTTTACATGTACGATTGATGTAATTTTATTTGCCTTCTCAGTGTATAGGGGAGGGGTGGGAGAGAGATAATCTGGAGCTCAAAATTTCAAAAGAAAAGAATGTTAAAATGAATAATTTTTTTAAAAGAAGAAAAATTCCTTCTCTGGGTTTTAGCTAGAATATTATCTTCTCTTTGGTACCACACCCTTGAATCTCTGATTCCAACTTGTTCTATTGTTTTGTACAGGACCAAGAGGATGCGAACAAGTCCCTCAGCCAATATGAACAGACATCCTGTCATACCTAGCTGTGGAGTTATTCATGCTCAAGGAGAAAATGATATGTGCTCACACTTGACAAATCATGCTGTGGCATTCTATCACCCACTCAAGCAGGGTGGCTTAATTGTCTAGGTCTTTAAAGCTGTTCATAATATAACTACAGACTACACTTCCAGGCTTATTGCTCTGGATTTCCCTTCTTTTAGGCTGCTTTCCAGATAGATTAGTTTCCTTGCTTTTCCCCATACATTATGCTCCATCTCCCATCTGTGTCTTCGCACATGTTCCATGCCTGGAATATTTTACCTCTTCACCTCAACCCTTGCTTACTTACAGGCTCAGTTCATATGCTGCCTTCTATAGATAGCCCTTTCTGATCCTCTTAAATCTTAGCCTAACTCCTTCAAATTATACTGTGCATACATACCTGTCCAGATGTATTATCACCTCAGAAGATTATAAGTTCCTTCAAAACAGAGATTGCTTAAAAAATCCTTAAAACCTAGTACAGTATCTTGCACATGTTAATGTACTTAATAAATGCTTAGGGGATTGGATCCCAATAGCTGATCAGCTAGAAGCATTTCAGAGACTTTCCTGAAATTTTCATTCCCAACTCTCTCCCATTATTTTGCAAAGGTAAGCAAATCTAGAGAACTAAAGCACTGAAATCAACGCAAGGCTGGTTCATTTACTTAATCTTTCCCCAAACTAAGGGTCTAGGTGGAGCATCTCACATTTATTTCCAGGGTATAGCCCTGCTGCACTCGGGACAGCCTCCTTTCTAACCTACTGATAACAGTAAGAATGTGAGACAATCAGACAGGTCCCTGGGTAAATTTGGGAATCTTTTGAAACAAGTAACATCGAATTACTAATACTATTGTCTGAAACATGTCTTTCAGCATGAATTCCTTCTCTCAATATTACACCATCAACTCCAAATTTGAACACTTCACACTCAACCACTACTGTTTTAGTGAGATTTGGGAAGACGGATTCCTTAATGGGTAGAAAGAATTTTCTCAGGAGGTAGCTATTTGAGTTTCTGGGAGATGTAGCCCCAAAGAGACATTGCTTTTGTGAGAGATGACTCACAGTGAAGTTTCCTCATTTCTTTTAACTCCCTGTTACATTCCTATCTCTTCTCCATACTTTGTAAACCAGTTCAGTCTCACAAGTAACTCGTGATTTTCCCCAAAATGAAGTAATTTAAAAGAAAACCATACTAGTCCACTTCTGATTGGGCACTTCCAAATTTAGTGAAAGAAAACACACAATAAAGGATTGAAACTGCTTTGTGTCAATTATTTAACATTAATGAAAGATTGTGAGCTTGCCTCACCAGCCAACGTTGAGGTAGGACAGGTGTTAAGAGGTGGAGTTAGGATCAGGACAAGAGAAGCCTGTGAGATTCCACATTTTGCACTCCCTGGCAGATACTGTTTGAGCAACAGCGGCAGGGCCCTTTCTTGTGAGAAAGAATAAAGACCTTTTCTGATCTCAAGACTAAGACTCCGAACTTTTTCATCTCACACACTTGTTTCATCCTCTCCTTGGGGTGGGGAGTTTGGGGAGAGAGAGAGAGAGAGAGAGAGAGAGACACACACACACACACACACACACACGCACACACACACGCACACACACAGATGAGAGAGACAGAGACAGAGATGGGGAGAGGAGGGGTGGAGGGAAAGACAAAGAATGAGAGAGATAGTATGTATATGGACTCAGGTTTGGGGATAGATTGGTTGATGGAGAGTTTGGTGAATTGAGCAAGAGTATGTGAGGAGAGGAAATGAACACTGAGTAAAGAGAAGCAGTTCTCTAATATATTCCACTACTTCTGTCCAAGATTAGACAGCAATACTAGAGCAAGAGCATGCCTGACCAGTGACAAACTTCCCTGACTTGGAATTCATGTAAATGGTGAGATGCCTCTCCTGCCTTCCTGTTCAAGAAGGCAGTATATCTTATCCAAAATTGCTTTAAGTTCATTGATAATTTCTGATTGAATCAATATTGTAATTCTGAATTACTTTATTATAAAGTATCATCAATCATAACTGCTTTTGATTTTTGCATTTCATTATTTGTGGTTGGTTTTGGTTCATTGTTGAGAGTAAATCATTGATAAATTCTGATACTGATTTGGGCTCAGGAATGATATGAGGAATGATATTGATTTATTAATTTTAATAAATGTCCCAAAATGGATAAAAATATGTTTTTTTTTTTTATCAATTATCATTGCTGTCTGAGAGGAGACTGGACTGTCAGGTCACATTAGCTTTTCCATTATTTCTCCCCCTCTCCTCAGGCATGTATAGAGAAATCTCTTGGTAGGGCTATCATTTAAGAATAGGTAGGTAGGGGCGAGGGGGAGGACATAGGAGAGAGCAGATTGGGGAAGGGATTATACAGTGGGATGGCTGTTTTGAGGTGTTGGACAGGGGAAAGATGGGGAGAAAATTTGTAACTCAAAATCTCATGGAAATAAATGATGTAAACAAGAAAATAAATAAATTAATTTATTAAAAAATAGGGAGGGAGGGAGGGATGAGAGGAGAAAAAGAGTGTTTAGACCAGGCTGACTAAGGATAGGGGTCAGAGGAGGAAGTAGCCTCTCTTTCATTTTTACCTTCAACCAAATCTCCAAACTCTCAGAGCACAAATGCTACATTATGTAATTCTAACCTCAAGCAAGCTTGGCAGTTTCCTGAAGGATAGCTCTGAGACACCCTGTGCTGTGTATGTATAGAAAAATTTGACTCTTGATTGACTGAGGGAAGCAGAAAAGCAAAGAGAGACCTCTAGGGAAGGTATGGGTTTTGAATGTTGAATGAGAGGACAGCTCTTCCCTAGACCTCTCCCACCCAATTGTAAGCATGATTGTTGTTGTTTGTCTTTCATTCTCTAAGAGGACCAATGACACCAAGAAGGTAATATCTTGACTTTCAAGTGAATTGAATTTAAGTGAGGCACGGCGGTGCAAGGTCATCAGCCTCACTTTCTCATCCAGTGGTCTGGGTCCAGTGGCAAGATATACATTAGGATGACTAGAGATGGCCCTGGAAGCAATGGAAGACCTTTGCCTTTTTAAGCTAACGTCTTTCCCCGGTCATAGTTTGTCAGAGGCAACACCCATTCAGTGATTAAGGCTAGGTAAGAAATAACAAAAAATTACTTCTTTTATAGGAAGAGCTGGCAACCTGATATATCTCTTGATTCTCAGTGCTGCACTTGGAGGTTAAAAGGTTAAAAGTCAACTTCTTGTGTGAGATTCTTCAAACACTTGAAATGAGAGTTCATCTTTTCTCAGGCTATAGAGTTTCCCTTTACTCTTGTGTATTCTATCACCTAAACTAAGCTATGTAGCTTCTCCAATTACTGTTTTATTTTCTTTGATAAATGTTGCTTGCTATCCAGATTGTCTTTTTTTTTTTGTAATAAGAATTTGATAGGACCCTCTGAAAACAAAATCATACCTCTAGACTGGAAAAATTTGATATGTAATATATCCTTTTAGCTCAATACTACTCTTGAATATATATCTTTATATTTGTATCTATATTTCTCCATATATATATATATATATGTATATGTCACCCAAGTTATAGATGTCCTCTTTATTGCCACAAAGGAAGAACTCCAGTCTTCCTGAGATTTATCTAAAAATCCCTGTTACCTTGGGGACACATGGACTATTACATAGTCCCCACATGCACTATTACATAGTCCACCTATTACATTGTTGGTGGGTCTGGTGCAAATAGCCATATGATGAGAAAGGAGTTTAAATAGTCACCCGTTATCCATAATGGGTATAGGGTCACCTACTCAACAGTTCACCAGGAATTGATCTCTGATTTAGAATGACTTCTGCTTTTTAAATTTTTGTTTTTTTAAGCACAAAATATAAGCCAAGGATTCCAATTCATTAGTGAGTTTGGCAGAAGTATATTAAATCTAATAGGGGAGGTGGTGGGAAGCAATCCACTTAGGGATTGCATTTGGAATTTCTGTCTTGGGACTTGAGTTGTCTAGATTGGCATGTGAGTGTAGATTCACTCAGCCCATTACATTTGGCAAACTGCAGAAGAGATCATATTCCACCCAGACAAGGACTCTTGGTCACCTACCTATCACACATGCAAACCTCTAACTTTGGCTCATTCATTAAATCAGTAGAATATTTACTTCTGCAAAAGTTATCATCACCTGACTCCCCTAACTCAACTCAACTCTGTGACTTCTCAGACCAACACTGTTGTCCCTATGCCACCGCTCTTCTAGATGTCTTGCATACAACCAAGGAATATGATATAACTTCTGAATGGGAGGCATATTTGGAGTACAATTTAAAATCTTCTTTCATCCAAAGGAGAG
Organism: Pseudochirops corinnae; assembly: GCA_028646515.1. Classification (NCBI taxonomy): domain Eukaryota; kingdom Metazoa; phylum Chordata; class Mammalia; order Diprotodontia; family Pseudocheiridae; genus Pseudochirops; species Pseudochirops corinnae. Next base: position 258,533,584 of record CM053586.1, read on the forward strand.
CCAATTCAAACATTTATTATTAGATATAAAATAAAATTAAATCAAACTGTCCCGGGAATTTTTATTTTATCACAAAAATCTATCTAGTTTTAGTTTCATTGAGTAAGAAAATGATTTTGCATTTGAAATATTTAAGTAAAATACCCTTCTTGATTAATGTAATCTGGAGTGTAAACAACACGAGAGACCTTTGACACAAAATGAGGTTCTTGTCCCATATTGACAAACTGCCTGCTAAGTGCCTTGGAATTCTGTGAAAATAAAGAAAAAAATTTTGATTATCATGTATTTTTATTTAAAATTATTACTTAAATTTCTAAAATTTCAGTGTTATATAAAAAGTGCCATAAGAAAATATTTTTAAAACAATAGACATTAACATAAAAACCTATACTTGAAAAATGCTAATTTGGAAATAAATTCAATTAATTTATAGTTTATTCCATCAACAAATAAAAAGAATCAATTTACTATTTTTACTAGAAATTATTAAGCTTTTTTGTGTATTTATGAGATATAGCTTTGTTGGTTTCTTAGCCTGCTTCTCTTACTCAAAATAATTAGGCAGAAAGAAGCACTGGGTTGATTGAGTCATAAGTAATGCTTATGATGGGATGCTTCACATCCTAACCAACCATCCAAACAAAGTTTTTTTGTTTATTTACTAAAGTAAACAACAAATAGGAGTTTTTTGGTGGTTAAAAACTAGAATACTGACTGAACAAAGAAATGATTAAAGACCTTGAAAATGCAAGAGAGAAGGAAACAGAAAGAGGAATGAGATTTGGCCCTACAAGAAGAGAAGCTAGCTGAATGGAAGATGCACATGCCTTTTAGCTTGAATCCATCAAGATTATGTATTTAGATATAAAAGGAAGATTAGAAGTCCTCTCATCTAGAGGTCTCCAAAGTAGAATGTACACACATTCAAGGTTTGAGGCGACTGATGGGACTGTGTAATCAACTAATCAAAGGGTTAGAAGATGCCTTGCATGCCACACTTGTTCTGAGAGACAATTGTGGAGCCTGTCTTCCACACAACTCCACCACCTTCTTCACCCATCATCATCCAATACCTCCAAATTCTGTTCCCTCCCATTGTTGTTCCCCTTCTACTATGCAAGCTCCTAATCTCTCTCCTTCCATACCAGGCATTGCCTTTGCGGTGGTTATAACCCTACCGCAACCCTGATACTTATACAAGAATTGCCTTTGGGGAATTCCTTTGCTGCCATCTCAGTGTACTCATATACAGTACCCCCCTCTTTGCCAAATCACTTTCAGACTATGGTGGATGAACCTCAGCTGGTGATACATGCCAGGCAATGGCCAGTGGGTAAAACTTGCACCTCCATTTTAATTTTTGTTGGGACAATATGAGTCAACAGGATGAGGAATTGTAGATGGCTGTAATTTGCATTGCAGAACTTACTACCTTTTTCTGCACACCCATTCTTCCTTATTTCCTTCCCTACCCCAAATTCCCTCTTCCTGTCTAGGGCACTGCCATCCTTCCAGTCTCCCAGGTTCACATGTTCACATCCTGGGAGTTATCTTGTGTTCCTTTCTCTTTCTCCCTCTCTCTCTCTCTCTGTCTCACCACCTATTCAAATAGTTGCTAAATCTTATAATTTCTACTTCCACAAAATCTTTACCATCCATCTCCCTTCTTTCTACTCTCACAGTCACCACCCAGTTTAGGTCCTCATGATCTTTTGTCTGAACTATTGAAATAATCTCCTAGTCAATTGCCCTGCCTCAAGACTCTCCTCTCTTCTATAAAACCTTCGTTCAATTGCCAAAGTAATTTTTTCTGGAGTTCAGGTCTTTATTCTTTTACCTGATAGATTCCTGCGGCCCCTGTTGACTCTAGGATTAAATATAAAGTCTCTGTTTAGCATTTAAAGCCCTTCACAACTTGGTTCTAACTTATTTCTCCAACCTTAATATAACACTCCTTTTCCTACTTTCTGTGGACCAACCAAATCGCCATTCTTGCTAGTCACCACACAAGACATCTCTTTCCCTTTCCTGTCTTTGCTTTGACTTTCTCCCATGCTTGGAGTGTATTGTCTGTGGTGAGAACTTCTATACAGAGAAACATTAATTTTGATGTAAAGCTGTTATATTCATTGACTGTTAAGATTACTTTATTTTACATTTTTTAAAATTAAAAATTCATGTTTGACTAGCTATATTGATTAAATTAACTGTATAATTAAACACTAACAATTGTTATTTATAAATCCACTCTAATCCCCCTGCATTAACACAGGAAATTTTAAAGAGTAAAATGATTATACCTGCTTTTAATATAATCTAGTTTATAGTCTGTGCAAGAAGTAGTTAATGAAATGAAATCAAAAGAGGAATCTGTATCCCACAGAGGCTTTGTGCTTCAAAGTGCTTCAAAGAGTTGCTGAACTTGAAAATGTTAAGCATTCTTTCTTTTATAAAAAAAGTGTTCAAAATTTTCTGACTTTTTCCTATAATGACAAGCAGGTATCAGTAGTATGCTGCCTACCAGATATCTGTATATCTATATCAATTTCTCCATAATTGTCAAATAAGCACACAATATTTTCTTTCAAGGCATAGGCATATACATCTGTATATATGGGCATAGATACTTAGGTATGTATACACACATATGTCTCAAAGTATAAAAGCTGGGATTGGGTTGAAGAGGAATGTTATGATCTAGATACTAGATGCATTGAAAAAGGAGGGGGAATGACTTGGAGGTGAGTAGATAACTGAGATAAATGTAACCAGGATCTGGATTGGCTATGTGGACTCAAGGAAACCTTAAAGAAGGAAAGGTTTCTGAATTAGCAGAAGAGGGTTTTTTAGATATCAGTAGGGAGCAAGTAGGATATTTACTCTGTTTCCTGGGTAGGGGAGAGATAAAAATGAGGAAATTACATCCAGGAATGTAATATTAGATACAGAGCATGGCCTGGGATGAGGTGCATTCTGGAGAGAAGTCAAAAGGTGAAAGGAATGCATGAGAAAAAGGTCTTAGATGAAAGGAATCAAATCTTAGAATCTTGAAACTTCTCAGATTTCCTCAAAATTCTGTTCCTAATTCCTGGATTTCTTTCTCCACTATATTCTTTTTTTTTTTTTTAATTTTATTATAGTTTGCATCATTCATTTCCACAAGATTTTGAGTTACATATTTTCTTCCCCTCTTTCCCCCACCCACCGCCCCAAAACAGCCATCCCAGTGTGTCCCCCATCCCCCAGTCTATTCTCTCCTATGTCACTTCTTGGTAGGGCAGGATCTCCCAACCACAGTGCCTGTGTATCTCAAGTTCCAGTTGGGTGTAGTCAATAATAATAATAATAATTGCATATATATATAGAAAGATAGATATATATTCATAACATTTGATTATGGAACTCCAGATTCCAGGTTCTTT
>CM053586.1:258537508-258559601 GCA_028646515.1 Pseudochirops corinnae
AAAAAAAAAAAAAAAAAAAACAACATTCACCTGTACTAAGATTCATCTCTCTAGGCTCAGTGACAGCCAACCTCAAAACAACTTTTGCAACTGTTAATATTTATTCACCACTATATCCAGAATTCCCATAGGGCCTAGTAATCTCAGGTCAATTTTACATCTGCAATGTGTCAGCTTACTCCTCTCTTCCCCTAGGGTTATATAGGACATGTGGGGTAGCCTATGTGAATGGCTCCACTAATATCCATTCATAATCACTCTGTAGGCTAAATAGAAAACTGCTAGGAATTTGGGAGGCTGGTTGCATGCATGTAAAAAATAAATCTAGACCAAATTCTGTAGCCACCTCTGCTGTGGGACAAAGATGCTTTTTGGCTATTGCACCTACTTTGAGGATGATGGTAGAAATGGATTGAATTATCATTTCTAGAGAGACTGAAAAACTAGCTCAAGACATAACCCAAGCCATCTCTCAGATATCCAGTGCTATCCTTTCTCTAGGCAGAGGTTAATTCTTTTTTTTAAAAATTAACTTTTGTTATTTTTAGTTTACATCATTCATTTCCATAAGATTTTGAGTTACAAATTTTCTCCCCATCTTTCCCCTACCTACCACCCCAAAACAGCAATCTCATGTTTACCCCCTCCGCCAGTCTGCTCTCTCCTATATCCTCCCCCATCACCCCTCTGACTTTCCGGTAGGGCAAGATGGATCTCCTTACCCCAGTGCCTGTATATGTTAATTCCCAGTTACATGGAAATAATAATAATAATAAAAAATATATATATATTTTTTAACATTTGATTTTAGAACTTTAAATTCTAGATTCTTTCCCTACCTCCCTCATCACCCACTGCCACTGGAAAGACAAGCAATTCAATACAGGCTGTACATGTGTAGTTACATAGAACATCTCCACAATAAACATATTGTGAAAGACTGACTATATTTCCCTCCTTCCTATCCTGCCCCCCATTTGTTCTATTCTCTACTTTGTCCCTGTCCCTTTACAGAAGTGTGTGGTTCTAACAACCCTCCCCCTCACCTCAGCACCCTCCCCTCCATCATCTCCCATCTTATCCCCATCCCCCCTACTCTCCTGTAGGGCAAGATACCCAATTTAGAGTGTATGTCATTCCTTCCCTAAGCCAAATTCTTACCCTCCATTGTAACAGTTATCCCTTGCCTCTTCTGTATGAGATGATTAACCCTATTCTGTCTCTCCCTGTCTCCTGTCCTTCTATTCCTCTTCCACCTCTTAATTTCACCTTTTAAAATACCATCCCTTCCTAATCAATTGATCCTGTGCCCTCTGTCTATGTACACATATACACACACACTCACATATGTATTCATACTTGTATATACCCTCATATATAGATCTATATATGTGTGTATGTATACATGTATAAATACATTTATGTTCCCTTCATCTATCCTCATACTGAGAAAAGTTTCATAAGTTATAATTATTATTTTTTTTAGTAATAAATTAATTTATTTATCAATTATTTTTTTTCCATGTTGGCATATAAATAGTTCAACTTTGATAAGTTCCTTATGATTTCTTTTCCATGTTTACCTTCTCATAGAGGTTAATTCTTTAGCAAAGGTAGTCCTGAAGAACAACTTGGCCTTACATATACTCACTGATGCCTCTGGGGGAGCCATATTAATCAATCCTGTTGTTCTTAAATTAACTGATCAGGGAAAATTGTTACAAATATCCATGAGCTCCAATGTGTCATCAATGACACCCAGCTAATTTTTTTTCAGAATTTATTTTTAGTTTTCAACATTCATTTCCACAAGATTTTGAGTTCCAAATTTTCTCCCCATCTCTCCCCCACCCCTACCCCAAGATGGCAAGCATACTGATTACCCTTTCCCCTAGTCTGCCCTCTCTTATATCCCCCTATTACCATCCTCCTTTCCCCCTTCCTCCTTCCTTTCTTGTAGGACAAGATGGATTTCCATACCCCATTGACTGTATATCTTATTTCCCAGTTGCATGTAAAAACAATTTTTTAACATATGTTTTTAAAACTTTGAGTTCCAGATTCTCTCCCTTCTTCCCTCCTCACCCATCCCTACTGGGAAGATAAGCAATTCAATATAGGTTATACATGTGTAATTACGCAAAACATTTCCACAGTAGTCATATTGTAAAAGACTTACTATATTTCCCTCCATCCTATCCCACCCTGATTTATTCTATTTTCTCCTTTGACTTTATCTCTTTTCAAAAGTGTTTGCTTCTAATTAGTCTCTACCCCAATCTGCCTTCCATTCTATCATCTCCCGTACTTATCCCCTTCCTCCCTCCTTTCCTGTAGACACCCAGCTAAATTTCACAGAAACCCAGGGAACACTTAATGGTAGCTCACGTTGGGACTCCTCTTGGTTTTCTTTGGTATTTTCCAGGCTAGGAGGAGAAGGCTTACTGGCTACCCTAGTTAACTTTGCTCTCTTGGACATCAGTCTCATCATTATTTTTGGTCTGTATTAACTGTTGTATTACTTGTAGTACTGGTGTTTTCTCAAAACTGATTCCTAGAGATCTGTGGTATTGACCAAGAAGCATCTTTACAAGGATGAATTGTCTTTTAATCCAGCATCTTTTTTTTTTTCTCTTTCTTTCTTTTGTAACTATTGCTTCAGCTTTACTAATCATTATAGAGTGATAGGAAACAGCTAGGTGGTATAGTGGATACAGTACTGGGACTGGAGTCAAGAAGACCTGAGTTCAGATCTGACCTCAGACACTTACTGTGTGACCCTAGGCAAATCACTTAACCCTGTTTGCCTCAGTTTCCTCATGTGTAAAATGAACCTGAGAAGGAAATGACAAACCACTTTGGTATCTTTGCTAAGAAAACTCCAAATGGGGTTACAAAGAGTCAGATATGACTGAACAGCAACAGTGAACAATAGAGAAAAAAATTTTTTTTACTGTACTTTATTTGTAATTTTAATAAATTTAATAAATAATTTTAATAAGGCATGGCCTCTCAAGAATCAAAGGAGGGGAATTACAAAATTAAAAATTGATTTTTAACTATTTATTATATGATTTAATCAAGCCAGCATAGATTTAATATTCTTTCCCCTTGTTAGTCTAAATCCCTCATCTCTACTCAGGTCAGTTCTTGTGATTTGTACCTCCACCAATATAATTTCACCCAATAGCCACATTCTGGGGAAACTTGCCTAAAGGTTTTTCTCTTCAATCTAAACTGTTGCTGCAACTCCAATTACCTTCAGACCAATCAAATCTCATTGCTGGCAGACAACTCTCATGATAACTGATCTCATCTCCCAAGAGAGGAGTTGAGACAACACATCACATTTCTTCATTGAAATGTCTACCAATTGGGATTGGCTTACCTTTGTCTTCTTATCTGAATCACACATCTTATTTGTGATTAAAGGAGATTTAGAAGGGGAGGTCCAAACAATCATAATATCAAACTGATATCAAAGGATTTTTTTTTTTTACTTTTTGGTCAGTCAGAAGGAGACACACCTGAGTGGGGTACACTCTCTCTATGCACTCTCTGTGAAGACTCCTCTGAATGAGAAGGGAGAAAAACTATCCAGAAACCAGAGACAGACTTTTACAAGACTGGACAGACCTGAGTCCTGGGCTTCCTAAAAAATTACACAATCTAGGACCCTTCCCTGCTTCCCTTGCTGTCAATCAGCCTTAAGCCCTTCAGGAATTTTAGCAATCTTTTAGCCCCTCCCCCTTCTTCATGTTGGCATTTGCCAAATAAGGACACAAATAGTACTTTGGTTTCCTGTCCCACCTCCCAGCCAATAGAGGATAGTGGCTTCTTTGTTATTCACCATTGGGGAAGGTTTCATGCCAAGACTGAGAGCCCACTTCCCAATGGGAGAAGGGACCACTGGGGGGAGGGGGCTTGACTGCATTAGGGTATAAATTCTTTTTCTGTCTTTTGTAACATGCCTCCTCTCCCTGATCTGCCATGGAGAAGACTGCCCTCTTCCTGTGGGGGGAGAGAATAAAAACTTCTTTTTCTTTCCTCAAGATACCTCTGACTCTTAATTTTTCTGGGTGGGGGATTTTTGGGGTTCCTGTACCCCCCACAGATTTGGGGGCTCATCCTGGATCCACACTTGTGACCAACTGCTTTCCGCTTTGGTCTCAAGGCAGGTGCCCTCTGGAGACTTCTCCAGTGGTCTCTGGACTTAGACGGGGAGTTCTGACTCCACATGTGTAAGGTTCCAGAAAGAGGAACTTTTGGGAGAAATGGGAACATACAGAGAGGAACCAGGAAACTCTGGCCGACTGGTGGGAGGAGAGGACAGTCATGAAAACTATGTGGGCATAGCTCAGAGGCAAGATACCTTGTGGATCCTTGAGTCATTAATTTGTTAGGTTTTCTTTAACCTGGAGAGACCAGCAATGGCTCTCAGCAAAAAGTACAGGTTGGGTTGACTCCAAGATAAGGACTCCATCTGGTAGACTTCATGGATGACTGGAAGAAGGAAGCATTTCCTCCATAATTAGTAAGGTCTTCTGACCCTAGCGGAGTCAGCAATGATCCCCAACCAAATTAAATATGAATATAAGAGAAAAGATGAAAGGAAGAAAAATTTGGAAAGGATTCTAAGTTTTGACTGGTCTGAATTAGAATTACCATCTGAGTGCACTCTGTAATGTTCTATGTCTGGTCTGTCTCTGTGTGTCTGTGTGTCTGGAATGTATCTTGTTTGTGTTGGAAACAGTAGGAAAAAAAACCCGAAGAAGCTTTTGCAGGCTGACTTGGGGGAAAAAGAACACCCCTGGGACCCCCTTCTTTCCCTACCCCTGTCCTATAGCCCTCTACCAGGAGATGAGACAATGGAGGGCTAGGCTAGTTTATAGATATTTTGGGAGGATCAAGGATGAGGGCAAGCTGGACAAAAGGAGGGCTAGGCTAGTAACAGAGGTTTGGGCTGAGCCACAGTGAAAGGCTTATGGCCTCAGGCAAATGCCTCATCAAATGGGAAGATTCAGTCAGAGTTCAAGGGGGTTTCTAGAGCCTGTACCTCATCAGTTTATAGTTATAAATTATTTTCTGTATAAAGTGGTTTGGAAATGCATTCACCTAAACTTGTTAATGGGATTAAAGAAAGTTTTAAATACATAATGTTTGTGGCATACATTTCTAAATTATGTAATTTGGTAAAATTATGAACTGTTGTTCAAAACAATTTTATTTAATTGGGACATATGTGGAATATATAATGTTTTGGGAATTTATATTACTTGAAGATATTTTATACCTAATCAGTTTTAAGGAATAGGGAACTGAAAATATATAAATTTGTGGATAATATTTCCTTTTTGAGGGCCAAGATTATTAGAACTTAGAAACGTATCATTATATGATTAAAAGTTATATATTGTTATTCAACATTAAGGAACTGATTCACTGTATGGCCCCAGAAAGTTTTATTTACCCTAGCTTATTGTTCAGTATAAGGAGATGGTGGCATCCACATCCTAAGGCTTTTATGGGACTAATATAATTGTAAGCAACTTGGAAACAACTAAATTAAGGTCACCAGACTGGTAATTAATTGGTTTTGAATTCAAAGTTTAAATTTAAGAACATAATAATTGTGTTACTGGTAAACAATTGTATTATCTGTATTGTAACGGAAGCAGTTTCTCTTTTAGGCTAAATGCTGTTAAATTAAGACCTATATTGTCAGAGGAATAGAAAAATGATGAATGGGACACTCTGACCATGTGTTGTAATATTTTGAAGTATTGTAATTTGGGAAATCATAAATTTCCAAGTTTGTCTTTATTTAAAAAGAAGTTTTAGTTAAGATTGTTTTATATGAAACTTATAGGACTGTTTTAATGCTAAAACCTAAAATTGTTAACAGGCAGTCAAACAAATCTGTAAAACTCTTTTCATTGTAGTTTCTGGTCTGGCCAACCCAGAATTACAGTGATCTTTGTTTGACCTGTTTCTTGAATTTGTAAAAGAAAAATAGTAGTTGTTATGGGATTGAAATGGATAATGATTGTAAAATGTTTAATATAATAACTGGCATGTATTGGATACAACATTATTATCTCTCTAACTTTGAAGTGGTTTTTGGATGCCAGGAGTGATAAGCTCAATTAATTTATAAGTCATTTGAAATTCATTTTATATTGTTGCTATATCTCTAAGATTGTAATTTTGTGATCTAGGAATTCTGTCCAATTTTAAAGGTTTATTTTTTTTTTTGCTTAAAGGAAAAAGAAAGATTTTACTAAGTTTGAGAATATTGAAATTGAGCAATGCCTTTGGTTATTGCTTGATAGGAAAGAAATGGTTGATCAACAAATCATGAGGGGTAATTTAACACAGCAACAGCCCTGCAAAAAGAAAGCAGGGAGAAAGGGACTATGAGTAGAGAGTACCCTGCTCCTTAGATAAGTTAGCTATAATTAGAGTGATTTGATGAAACTTGGTTAATGCTAAGACCTAAAATTATTAATGTGTATGGAAAAGGGGGGGGGGTTAGGTACCCCTGGAAACAATCTGTGTGGGCAAAGGTCATTAACCCTGGGAAGAGGGGTGGGGCTTGTTTTAGTTATGAAGCTCCTAAACAATGAGAAGTAGCAAGTCTATGTACAAAAGATTAAAAAGGATCTCTAACAATTGGCTTTTATAACAGGATAAGTTTTAAATTTGTGAAGGGAAAGTTAGTAATTATACAAAGACTTTGTAAGATTTCTGGTCATTTTCTCAATTATGTATAGATTTTGTAATATTAAAACTTACTGTCAATTTTCTGAAGTTTCTAGAGGGGACCCTGAGATTTGGGAATTTCATGTGGATTGCCTAAAGAGTCATTTGATTTATCACAGATCAGATTAAGAAGAGAGCTTCATCACTCCTCACCAGGAAGGAGTGAGGGCAGGGGCAACAGTTACAATAAGGGCCTCTAAAGAAGTTTTACTGAGGGACAGTAGAGTTAGAAACCAGCCAGTCTGCAAACTGGCCTTTAAAGTCAATAAAATTAATTTCTAGTAGTAAATTTTTTTTTCTTTTCCTTCAGTACAAATTTGGAATTTAGGATGGGGATCCTGGTAAAGTTCTTGATTAATAGCAGAAGAAAGGAACTGGCATGTACTACTATCTTAATAAGCACCTGGGACAATCCTTTGAGGCCAGAGGAAACCACCTTGCAGATGAGGAAGCTAAGAGGGCCACAGAGAAAGGATCAGGGAAGGAAGATTGATCCCTTTGTTTCCTCCCAGTTTCCCCTCCCCCTCCTTTTCTTAGGAAGAGAAAGAGAAAACTCTAATTCTTGGGGCACAAGAGGATTAACTTGGACACTGGTTCCTCCTTGATGATTGAGAGGTCTTGAACAAAGCAAGTATGAGGCAGATACTATAACATTTACACCAGGAAAGTTACCGGGATGTCCATGGCATGTCTCCAGGCCTATATACCTTAGCATGGCAGTTGGTGGATGGCTGCCTTGTTTGTCTAAGGACAAGTAAATACACCCAGCACCAGGCTCTGGCTGGGGGAAGGCCCCTGGGAATTGAGCCATTCCAGAGTATGGAACTGCCTCCAGTAACTGGCTGCCTAAAATACTTGCTGGTCATAGTAGATCACCTAACCTCTTGAGTGAAGGCATTTCCTGTGCCAAAGGAAGCTGCGCAGTTAGCCAAATCCTGCTCGAGGAAATCATTTATAGATATGGGATAGTGGAGAGGAGAGACTCAGACCAGGGGACACATTTCACTGCCAGGATCCTCAAATCTCTGGCCCAGACCTTAGAAATTACCTGGGAGCTCCATATTCCTTGGTACCCTTCCTCTTTTGGCAAGGTGGAAAGGATGAATCAGGAAATAAAGAGACAGTTCACTAAATTGACAATTATAACCCAGCTACCATGGACTAGGTTTCTCCTGCTATCCTTTGTCAGGATTAGAACTAACCCCAGAGGGACATAGGAACACCCTTATCCGGGGAGAGATAAAGGACATTGGAACCCCCTATTTGATCAAAAGGATAAATTTCTTAGAAATTATGTAGCCTCTTTGGTAAAACATCTCCATGCTTTACAGACTAAAGGACTAATTGCTCAGATTCTACCCTTGGGATTCTAGTCCACAGGTACCAGCTAGGAGATTAGGTCCTGATCAGGTCTTGTAAGGAGGAGAAACTTACTCTCATTTGGGGGAGGCCCTTTTTCAGGTCTTGCTAACCTCTGATATAGCCATCTGGATCCAGGAGAGAGGCTGGACTCACCATACCAGAGTAGAGGGACCTGTTGAACCTCCTGTTACATAGACAATTGAATCAGCTGAGCCTGAGAACCTGAAACTGCACCTCCAATGCAGCCTCTGCTTTGTTTTTGGGGTCTTTGCATGTGTTTCTGTACCTCTTTTACTTGTAAACTAGGGATTCCCCTAGTTATTTCCCTTAAAGGTTTTGTAATTTTTGCAAGCCTCCATTCCTTGGCTACTTCCAGAGAGCAATTTTTGAACAGCATTTTCTAGGGATTGTGACTTTCATCTCCCTTGTAATGGCAGAGTGGCAGAGAGATTCCCTTGTTCTATTACATCTATGTAGGATAAATGCCTCCTATTTGGCCCCTGCATACTAAATTGCTTAATATCCCTTATTTCCTCTAGATTACAATCTATTGTTTATTCTGATTCTGTTAAATTAATAGTTCTCCAGGAATAGGTTGCAGCAAATCTGGAAGAAAGGAATTGATCCCAGGATAAAATAAGGATTTTGGAGCAAAGTATGTGGTATGAAAGTATAGAAGAACGTGATAAACTGTTGGATGAGCTATATCAACAGTGGTGTGAGAAATCTTCAGAGAGTATGAAAAGAAGGGGGTATTGAGTGGGGGTACACTCTTTCTCTGCACTCTCTGTGAAGATTCCTCAGAATGAGAAGGGAAAAAAAACTATCTGGAAACCAGAGACAGACTTTTATAAGACTGGACAGACCCGAGTCCTGGGTTTCCTAAGAAATTACACAACCTAGGACCCTTGCCCCCTTCCCTTGCTGTCAATTAGCCTTAAGCCCTTCAGGAATTTTAGCGATCTCTTAGGTCCTCCCCCTTCTTCACTTTGGCGTTTGCCAAATAAGGACATGGACAGTACCTTGGTTTTCTGTCCCACCTCCCAGCTAATAGGGAATAGTGGTGGGCTTCTTTGTTATTTACCACTGGGGAAGGTTTCATGCCAAGGGTGAGAACCTGCCTCCCAATGGGAGAAGGGACAGCCGGGGGAAGAGGGCTTAACTGCATTAGGGTATAAATTCTTCTTCTGTCTTTTGTAACATGCCTCCTCTCCCTGATCTGCCATGGAGAGGGCTGCCCTCTTCCCGTCGGGGTACAGAATAAAAACTTCTTGTTCCTTCATCAAGACACCTCTGCACCTCTGACTTTTCATTTTTCTGGGTAGAGGATTTTTGGGGTCCCCAAACCCCACACATACCTATGCTGTTCAAGATTTTACTCTGTCATCCTGTTAACCACCACAAAAGACCCTGCCCTCCCTCACTGGGGGGTACAACTGAGGAGTTATTGACTTCCATTTATTGGCTACCCCTAGTCTGGCTAATAAATTGAACATACTTGGATCTTTGCTGTCTCAGTCTACCTTTATTTCCATTGCTACAGTAGTGTTTTCCCCAGTGATTAGTGTCCCAGTTCTGTTTAAACAATTAACAACTAGCTTTAACAAGTGGATATTTATTCAGAAGATAAATTAATAACAAGTTACAAAGCATTACCCCCAACATGACTTGTAATGGAAGGATTCTTCTCTCCATATTAGAACATTTGTAGTAATGTTTCTGAACAACTTAACATGTGAAAAAAGAGGACTTTTTTGGGAGTGACTGCTGAGTTGGAACCAAGAATGCTATCTGACCACAACATTTACACTCTTGTCTTTGGTTGTGTTAAAGAGATATTCTAAGAGACCCTGGACCTTTCCTAACTGGGGCTGATATATGGCTTATAAATAATAGGAACTTCTGTTCTTTGACTTTCTGCTTTTATGTGAAAGGATATTGGAGATTGCTATGAATTTAAGAACTTTGAAAGGTTGGAGTGCTGAGTGACAGGAGGCTGGGAGCCAAAGTCCCAGTCAAATCCCAGTCCCAATAGCCAGCAAAGTCCAGTATGCCAGCAGAGCATACTGGGACCTAGGGTTTAATCCCTGCATCCAACAAGCCTGGCCCTTTAAGCAAGGGAATGACTACCCACTGGCTATGCGGAATTCAGATGTGAACTTGGTGGGTCAAATGCACTGTGACAGCCAGGTTAAATTTGAGCCCACTCTTCCTATGGATTAAGGTGGTATAGGTGAGAGTGTGTCCCTAGGTGTTAAGAAGCTTTGCAACTTCTGTCATTGCTTTATTATCCCAATAAACATCCAATTGTTAAAGCTAATTGTTGTTAGCTGGTTAAATGGAACTGGGACACTGATTAGTGGTATTAGATTTTAGGTGAAACATGCTGCAAAAGAGGCTTAAGCTAATAGCATTGGAGAAGGAACACCCTGACCCCTTGGGCACTTCTAGAATTCTGATGGGGAAAAATAGCCTTGTTCAGGGATCTAACATATCTGTGAGAGTAAGGAGTTGGGAGAGGGACTCCAGTCTACAGGGGCTACATAAGGTAATGAATGTCCAAAGAATAAAAGTAGGAGATGGATGGGAATTTTTGCTTGTGCAGCCTCTTCAGCCTTAGCCTGGATCTTGGGCTTTAGCCATTTTGTCCCTCTAGTCACACATTGACTTTGCACAATTTTTGTCTCTTTCATTCTATTAAGACAGCCATACTAATAATTTTAGGATTACTGGGCAAGCTATATTAATAAAGATTCCACTCCATGTGCTGCACATCCAAAATGAAATTTAGAGGCAGAATGTGTTTATTAAAACTTCACTGGTAGAGCAAGGGCCTTTGCCTTGGGCTTGAAAAAAAAAACCCACCCCGCAAATGGAAAAATAGTAATATGTGGGTGGTGGTTACTAGATAGAAAACCAAACTGATCAAATGAGATGACAGAAAGATGCCAGGGAAAATCAATCAGGAGTCTGATCCACAGAAATATCTCATAAGGTAGGAGGCCAGGAAAGCTATCCAAAACTCATGGAGGGTTGACTCAGTGGTAGAAGATATTCCCATTAAAGGCTTAGGCACATTCTGTTTGTAGAAGTCCATAAATACCATAAGCCAAACTAATCAAAATTTTATTAATTCATTAAAATTTTCCATAAGTTATTTAACAAGAAGATTAAAAAGATAATTATTTCATACCATGTCTCCAGAATTCTAAATACTACTTGTCAAATGAAAACATAGATGAGTAGTTCTTAGAGTAATGAAAGCAGAAAAAAGGTATTTTAGTTTTGCCAAAACTCCTAGAAAATACAAATTGTTTGGAGTAGCTGAGAAGAGTTTGTTATTCAATGTTCAAATAAATGAGGACACACATTTTTTTTTATTTCAGGGTTTCAAATGGACTTTAATATAGAGAATCAGCTATTCCTTATATGTTTTTTGAAAACTGTAAACTTAATAATCATCAACTAAACAAATAGCTTCCACCTTTCAGTGTAAAACAAACAAACAAACAAACAAACCAAAACCCAAATGAGAACATGCCCAAACTTTACCACAGAAAACATTTCAAATGTAAATTTGTCATTTTTGAAGTTTCTTAGATTTATACTAGTTCAGATTTCAGGTTTCCTAAATATACATGCTATTAAGTAAACTTCAAACTGGTGTATCTGACCAGTCAATTTCTTATGGCTACTTGAGAACTTAACTATATTTGTTTCACAGAAATAACCACGCTAGTCAAGCCCAGCTCTGTTTGAAATGTAGCATGGGAATATGCAATCTAACAAAACATATCACACAAAAATAGGAGGAACTTCAAGTTTAGGGGTAACTCAGAGAACATCTTTCACATGCTAACTTTGGTTCCTAAATGCACTGGTTTACTATGGGCAAGATAATTTTTTTCTTTACAAAAATTTTCTTTACAAAAAAAAAAATTCCAAAAAAACCTCAATGTAAGTAAACAATCTTTATATAGTTTGGGGTCTTGCTAATGTTTTCATTTCTTTTTACGTTTTGATTCTAGAGATGGTTCATAAATAAATGTTCGAAAAAACTTTAAATATCGGAAGTAGCTTATAATCAGGCTTATGATGATCCCTAGGAGCACAACCAACAGGAAGAGGAAAACCAATTGGGGATCTGTTCTGAAATAGAAAAGCAAAATGGCAAAGAATTACTTACTGTGCCTGCGTTTATTTTTACTAGTTCTTTATTTCTGTAAATCTTAACTCAAGGTTTTGTTTATTTGTTTTAGATTTCAGAATCTTAGCCCTGTGATATGAAACCCATTGTGATGTGCTCTTGTGATTATCTTCTTTGTGACATGTGTTAAAATGTTACTGATGCATGAAAATGAGTTAGGTAGCCATCTGACCTAAACTAATCCAACTAACATTTATAAGTGACTAGAGCTGTGCAGAGCACCACTGTGCTAGATGGATGTGTGTATGTATATATGTATACATACATGCATGTATATGTATACATGTATACAGACATAGATATACAAAACAAACAAACCAAAAAAACCAACCGCAGTCCTGCCCTCAAGGAGCTTATGTTCTACTGAAGGGATGTCAGGTAATGTTGGGGGCTTTAAACACAGACAGACACAGTGTTTGACTGGGATGAGAGGTGTAGGTAAGGTGTTTAGATAAGGCTGATGATTACTTTCTGGAACACTTAATTCTAGAATAAACAAGGAAGGGAAATACAGACATGGTCAGGGGAACAGGCACTGCTACAGGAAGTAGGAGGCAGGTAGGTGGTGCAAGGGATAGAATGCCAGGCCTGGAATCAGAAAGACTCATCCTAGCTGTGTGACTCTGGCCAAATCACTTAACCCTCTGTTTGCCTTTATTTCCTCAACTGTAAAAATGAGCTAGAAAAGGAAACGAGAAAACATTTCAGTATTTTTGCCAAGAAAACCCCAAAGAGGGGTTATGAAGAGTCAGACATGACTGAAAAATGACTCAACAAGCACAGCCCTGGAGTCAGGAGGAGCTGAGTTCAAATCCAGTCTTACCTCAGACGCTTGACACTTACTAGCTGTGTGACCTTGGGCAAGTCAGGTAACTCTGATTGCCTTCTCCCCTCTCCCCCCCCCCCCAAAAGCTAACTGTGGATGGATACATTTTTTCAGACCTGTAATATCACGGCTATGGGGACCTCTCAAGGTAGAAATTCTGTGCATTCATGCGTATCAGCAAACTGTAACGAGGTTTGGGAAAGTTCTTGTGAGTACTAAGAGGTTACATGACCTTCCTAGGGGAACAAAGCCAGAATATGTCAGTGGCAAGCCCTGAATGAAGGTTCTCCTGGCTCCAAGGCTAGCCTTTGTGTTGAGAGTGAAAAATATAGCAATGAGAAGTGGTATGACATAGTGGATAGAAGATTATCATAGCCCTGCCTCTGATGTATACTTAATTGTGTGACTGTGGTGGTGATGGTGGTGGTAGTGGTGGTGGTGGTTCTAGAACCTCTCTGTGACTCAAGAAATTCTCTAAAATAATGTGTTAGAGGGGAATCCTCTGATTCAAAATCAGTGAAAGGAGTTTCCACAACTTCATGTTCCCCCACAATGATGGAATCACAGGCCATGACTAAAAAACAGAGAAAATATGACAAAATGTGGGCTTTCATTAGGGAAAAAAATAGAAGAGTTAAAAAGTTATGACTCAAAGTTATGAAGATTATTTTAGAAGTACCCTTTTGGAAGCCCAAGAAAAATGGCTCAAAAATATCAGGTGCTTGGGGAGTATCCCCAAATTCCTTGCACAGCAAAGGAAAGTCAAAAGTCCTATCAGGAGGGAATATAGCTTCTAAAAAGTCATGGGAGGAGAGAGAATACAGTGAAATCTTTCTGTTTACTCTTGGAGAAGGTGGTGGAACATTTAGGAAAGCTGAGTAGATTTAACGGCAAGTTGATGTAAAGTTACAAGAGAGGGCATAGAAGTGTCTTTTGAGGGAAAATGCAAAGTAATGCATTCAGGAAAAAAAATATGCCAAACAATCTAAAATATATTTATTGTAAAATTTAACTTGCTTCAACATTTATTAAATATATGTGTAGAATGCACTAACTTAGTAAATGAACCTTGATGGAGGGGTATGACAAAAATATTAGATAAAAATATCATGATTGGGGAGAAGGTGCTCCCCCCAACTTCCTATATGGCAAAGTCAAAAGAGCTATGGAGGAGTGATTGGGAAGAAAGGAGTAAGCATTAATATAGCACTTACTATGTGCAAGGTATTATCCTAAGTGCTTCATAAGTATGATTCTTACAACAACCCTGTGAAATAGGTGCTATTATCATTCCTATTTTGTAGTTGAGGAAACTGAGGCAAACAGAGGTTATATGACATGTCCAGGGTCATAGAGCTAATAAATGTCTGAGGCTGGGTTTGAACTTGGGTCTTACTCACTTGAGACCTAATATGTTATACACTATACCACCTACTCGCCTCAAGTGAAAACATGGGTAAAACAACTTGAGACTTCAGGATTTTTCAGATGCCTCTTTCGGTATCACATAGCACAAAACAATGTGTTTCCAGTCAATTAGCAGAGGAGTATTATTTCCATGATGACTAGAACTTGATGAGCTGCTCTTCTACATTTGCCATCCATAGTGCTCAAATAGAAATCTTCCAAGGTAATTGTGGGACAAACGTTATGACTGTATTTCTTTAAACACCGATTGTATTGATTTATTAAATTATAGAATTTTAAGAGTATCAAGGAACCATAGAAGTTTCCTAATCCAACCCTGTAGACCAGAGGTTTCCAAACTTACTTGACATGCTGTCCCCTTTAAAAAAAAAAATTACTCAGTGTCCCACTGGAACTCTACTTTCTTTAACCCTTTAACATTTTTTTTTTTGAAATTTGGATCATTTCAAAAAGAAATAGATTGAAAAAGATGCATAGTAATTTAATAATTTATTGTAAATTGTGTTTTTTTTCCTGCATTGAAATTTTGATGACACAATATTGTATCATATAACCATATAGTATTGTATTGTAACCAAATCATTTCATGCACATATTCCTGCTGATGCATGCTGGACTTGCCAACAACGTGTGAAACATTTGCCTGCCAACACTTGCTTGTTAAGACCTGACAGGGGACTTGACCACTGATTGGTTATAACTTGCACTTTGTCTGTTCATTTGGAAAATAATGTAATCACTGGAACTTCAACGCTGTTACATAACAGATAAAACATGTACAAATGATTTTTCAAAATTTTCTTTCCTTATGCTTCCACCACCCTCTCATTTTTATTCAGTGCCCCCCAATTCCACCCAAGGCTACTACCACCCCTCAGGGGGTGGTATCACCCACTTTGGGAACCTCTGTGGATGGAGATATTGGTCCTGGACTATTGTTTCCAGCTCTCAAAGAATTAAATAGCAGGCTATATGTACATGATGTCACTGGAGGGCAGCAGAGAGACAGGAATGGTACAGGAGCTAAGTGACAAATTGATTGGCAGAAGTTACTTAGATTTAGAGCTAAAAGAGAGATCATCTACTTAAATCGTTTTGTTTTATAGATGATGGAACAGAAGTCTAGAGAGATTAAGTGACTCATTCTAGGTTACAAAAATAGTAAGTAGAGCAGAGGTACCTTAACACTCTTAAAATTCTATAATTTAATTAATACAATGTTTAAAGAAATACAGTAATGATGTTATCTTGGAAGATTTCTGAGTACTATATATGGTAAATCTAAATGAAGTAGATGAATATTTACAAAACTATAAATTTCCCAGATTAACAGGAAATAGAATAATTAAATAACCCTATCTTAGAAAAAGAAATTAAACAAGCCATAAATAATGTCCCTGAGAAAATACTCCCAGAACCAGATGTGAATTCTAGCAAGAATTTAAAAGACAATTAATTCCAATACTATATTTGGAAAAAGAGGCAAAGAAGGGGTCCTGTCATATTCCTTTTAGACATGAGCAAAAAGAGAGAAAGAAAACTATAGATCAATTTTTCTAATGAATATTGATGCAAAAATTTTAAATAAAATAAAATAAAATAAAAATACTGATAAGGCTAATACGGAAAAAGGGAAATGGCAAATGTTGAAGGGGATATGAGAAAATTGGGACACTAATGAATTGTTGGTGAAGTTGTGAATGTATCCAGCCATTCTGGAGAGCAATTTGTAACTATGTCTAAAGGGCTATAAAACTGCACCTATCCTTTGACCTGGCAATATCACTACTAGATCTGTATCCCAAAACAATGAAAAGAAATGGATCTATATATACAAAAATATTCATAGAAGCTCTTTTTATGGTGGCAAGGAATTGGAAAGTGAGGGGATGCCCATTAATTGAGGATTGACTGGACAAGTTGTAATATAAGATTGTGACGAAATACTCTTGAGCTATGAGAAATGATGAACAGGATAGTTTTGGAAAAACCTGGGAAGCCTTATATGACCTGATGCAAAGTGAACTGAGCAGAACCAGGAGAGCATTTTACACAGTAACAGCAATATTCTATGATGAATAACTGTGAATGACTTAGCTATTTTCAGTAGTAAAATGGTCTAAAACAGTCCCAAAGGATTTATGAGGAAAAATGCTATCTACTTCCAGAAAAAGAACTGATGAAGTCTGAGCAGGTTGAAGCATTATTTAACTTTATTTTTCTTGTTAATTTTTTTTTGTTGCAACATAGCAAATATGGAAGTATGTTTTGTATGATTTTACATGTATAATTTGCCTTCACAGTGGGTGGGTTGGAGGGAGGATTTGGAGGTGGGGATATAGGGCAGAACTCAAAAAATAATGTTAAAAATAAATAATACATTTTAAAAACTAGTTAATGAAGAGTCACTGAGCTTGTCTAGGATTTACTTCAGGTGTAGAGGTTGGACTTGATGATTTCTAAAGGTCTGTCAAACTTCCAAATATAATTATGTGGTATTTTTATTCATGGAATTCAGTTCAGGTAGTTTAATTAAAGAAAACTTTATTAAGTACCTACTATATACCTGAGGCAGCAAGTGTTATGCCACTCAAGTCAGATGACTGCTACCACCTTGGCCACCACCTCCTCTCAGAATCTAGGGGAGGGAACCCAGGAGTCTGAACCTGAGGACTTTGAGAATAGCAGTGCCTCCCCACCAACCCCAAAACCAGCTCTGTCATTTTGGTATTCATGGTCATCATAGAGGGAGGGGAATAATCCATGTGGAAATACAGTCAGGCTTGGTCTCAACAACCTCGGGCAGTAGAGGCTAGGGAAAGAAAGTTCTCAACTTTCGAGTCCTTGGCAATATCAGATTGTTTAAAATCAGAAAAAATAATGATTTTATTAGTGGAAGCCAAAAGAAGGTGCCTTACCATTTTCTTTGCTGTTGCTGCCTAAGGACTACAGGACCTTTCTATCTGACTTGTTACTGAAACCTTCTATTTGTGGTTTCCCACATAAGATCATGAACTCTTTGAGAGTAGTGAGTCTTGCTTTTTTATTTGTCTCTCTATCATTTTGCATATAGTAAGTGCTTAATAAATATTCATTCATTCATTCATTAAAAAAAAAAGGGACATTTTCTGACTACAAATCCAGTGCTTTTTTCTCTCATGCCAAAGTTAGGTCTGGCTCTCTATAGTCAGAGAGATTATAGAATTCTGCTCCCCCATATCAAAGGATAGAACAGGGACATAATCCAGAGGGAGCAATTGAGGCAATACATTACATGAAGACACTAAATGGGAGAGAATCGAGACACTAAATAAAGTGAGCTTCCTTTATAAAGGGAAGCAGAGAGAGTCGTCTGAGAATGCCCACAGTTCATCAGTCTGGGATGGAAGGTCAAGTCAGAAGTGGACCATTATTTTGGGGTGTAGAAACCTAGGATCAGGAGTAGGTAGGAATGAGGTTCGTGTCCAGAGTCAAAGCTCAAATAACTGGAATGGGAGAGTCATGTTATAGACAACGAAGTGGTATGGACCAAGCTTGGAACTCTTTCTGCCTCTTTCTGATGTAGTGATGTGAATCTCCTGGTTGGTTCCAGTTTATCTGCTGCTATGTTCTACAGTTTCTCTATCCAGCATTGAACACATTGGGTATAGAAAATTTATCTTGTATTCTTGACACTTGTTCTACTTCTTTCATCAGCTGCACCCACAGCAGTGAGGGCTAGAGAGGGAGCTTCCTTTCAGGCAGAGGTTGCAGCACTGGTGGGTCTTTTTGTGTCTATGTTCCAGTATGTCCCAATCTCTTAACAACAGGGCAACATGTGGGCTGCCTTAGCTTATTGACCTATAATCACAAATATGGTGCTGCAGTGTTGGGCACATTTTATATGAATGTCGTTAGATGTCATCACAATCATTTGAATCATGAGGGTAATGAATGGGGAGAGGAGTTGGTGGAGGGTGTAAGATTCTCTCCCATTTGATTGATCAAAATTTAGTCTAAATAAAATTACCATAAATCAAAGGATAGACTAGTAGGCTAAACCATTGACATTGAAATGAGCAAGAGGGGAGGGGAAAGGAAGTTGCGTCATTTGGGAAAGACTTAAGTCACTAATCCAGGGGTTTCAAGCACAGGCCAGGAGGTGAAAGTCAGAGCCAGACTGATCCCTGGTATCAGGGTGGATCACTTGAACTCTAGAGTTCTGAGATGCACTAGTAGGGCTAATGTTAATTGAGTGTCTTCACCAAATCCAACATCAAAATAGTGAGTTCCTGGGAATGGGAGGACACCAGGCTGCTTAAGGAGGATCGAACAGGCCCATGTTAGGAACAGACCAGCTCAATGCTCCCATGTCAGTCACTGGTGGGATTGAGCCTGTGAGTAGATATTGTACTTTCAAACTTGGTAAGAAAAGAAAGGAAAGAAAGGAAGGAGAAAAGAATGAAAAAGGAAATTCAGAGACAGCCAGAGATGAAGTCTTATCCATAACCAAAGTTTAAATAGTTAGGTAATGAGCATCCATTATCAGAAATGGAGCAGGGCAGATGGTTGTGGAAAATTGTTTCAATGAGTTTTGAACTGTCTCTACCCTTTGAAAAAAAAATTGGCAGCATGAGCTAAATGTAGCAGAGATATAAAAAGCCCTTCATCAGAAGAGCTGCATAGGGTCTGAAAACATTAATTTACTCCAAAAATGGTTTATCTCTCAAAAATGGTTATCTGGCCTCAGTGTGAATAATTCCAGTGATGAGCTCACTACTTCAAAAACTGATTGTTCCATTTTTGGTTAGCCCTAATGGTTAGCGAGAACATTTTTATATGTCTCATTGTAACCTTATATCCATTGGTTCCTTTTCTGTATTCTAGAACTATCCAGAATGAGTTTATTCCCTTTCCCATAGTTCTTCAGCTATATGGAAGCCATTTTCATACCTTTTCTTTTCCAGGCTAACAGTAGCTAGTTCCTTACATATATTATCATATGACATTGTTTTGAGTCCTTCCTTGGATGCATCCCAGCTTTTCCCGTTAAAAATATAGCATCTAGAATTGTACCCAGCAATCCAGGTATGGCCTATTCAGTGCAGGGATGATTCTCTCCCTTCTTTTGAATAGTGTGCTTCTATCAATTTAGCCTAAAATAACAATGGGCAATTTTATGCTGCAATGACTTTGGGCAGTCACATTGCACCATAAGACTGAAGTTGAGCATATTTAAACCCCACAAATTTTCCCTCATTGAATGATCATCTAGACATATTTCCCTTATCCTGTAGGTGTACAGTGGATTTTGTATAGGATTCAACATTAGTTTCTTTTAAATTTCATCTGGTTAGATTCGACTTAAAATTCTACCTAGTTGAGACTTTTTTTGGAAGGGCAGGAGAGATTCTGACTTCATCATCAAGTGAATTAGTTATACTGCCCAGCCCTTAGGGTAAATTGTGCATAGCTCTTTGTGTTAGCCAAACCAGCCTTCTTGCTATTCTCCCTTCTCTGAGATTGCATTGGCTGTCACCCACACTTGGACTGGACTTCCTCATCTCCACTTGGTAGGATGCCTTATTTCCTTCAAAGATTTTCTCTGGGGGCCACCTCCTATAGGAAGTCCATCCCTATGCCCTCAATTGCTAATGCTCTCTCCTCAGAAATTATTTTGTATGCATTTTATATTTCATTTTCTGTGCCCATGGTGGGTATTGTCCCATCTTCCCCACCCCCAGGACCACAATTCTTTGAGGACAGGGACTGTTTGACTTTTTTTCTTTGTGTCTCTAGTACTTAATATTTGTTGAAATGAATCACTGAAAATAGATAAGGAGAGGTACTTGTTGCATATTGATCTTATTTTCTATTCTTTCAATAAAAGGAAGACTCTCTCTCAAAGTTCAGTTTTTTCATCATGATAATAAGAGTTTGTATTGTATCATTAGGGATTAACTTTAAAAAAAACTTGATTCCTCTGAATTCAAAACCTGTCTTGGGTAGACTATAGTTTAAGTTGCTAAAATCAACAACACCTCCACCTTGTGGTGACTTCCTTAAAATGCAGGCACACGGTTTCTGAGGCTTGGGGGAATGTCAAATTTAAAACTATAAAAAGTGACAACATTAGGTCATAGCAATCTGTAAGGGGATTATATAATCAGTTAAACAAGGTAATAGCTGTGTGACCTTTGAAAATTCATTTAACATCTCTTTGCCTCAGTTTCTCATCAGTAAAATGAGAGGTTTATGTAAAATAGATGGTTTATGTAAAATAGAGGTTTATGTAAAATAGATGATCTCAAAAGTCCTTTCCCATCAGTAT
The DNA here is from genome assembly GCA_028646515.1 of Pseudochirops corinnae. Lineage (NCBI taxonomy): Eukaryota > Metazoa > Chordata > Mammalia > Diprotodontia > Pseudocheiridae > Pseudochirops > Pseudochirops corinnae. The sequence continues at coordinate 258,558,404 of CM053586.1, forward strand.
CTCCTACCTTATTCAGATCTTGAGTTGCACGTTATGGTAGAGGGATATTCTTTGTGACACTGATTTTTGAATGTTCTCTTCAGCTGGTCAGTAACATTGTCACTGACCCTTTCTTAACAGAGAAGCCTTAAATGAAGGAATCAGCCCATGAATCCACAGCATCCTTGTGGGACCATGGAAATATAGTGTTGTTTCCCTATTTCCAAACTTTCTGAGTGTGGAAGGACTGTCACATTAGTATGGATAAAGGAGAGCTAACTATATTGAAATTCATAGCTCTGGGTACTCAGGTTTAAAAAAAAAAAAAGGAAGACCTGCCTTGGGGAGGGAGAAGCAAAGTTACCACAACTTTAGGTATTAGAACTTGTCTGACCTTGTGATCTTGAGCCTGGACTGAAGCCTCAGGGAAAGGTTCTGAACAATGTGTTTACTTGGTTTTACCAACAGGCAATGACAGCACAGTATGGAGGGAAGACTGCTGCATACGGAATATGAATTATACAAGGTAGAGAGAGAAAATCAGGGTTTCCATGCTTGGCAGTGGGGGGCAAACAAGTTTCATTCCCTAGCCCAATCTAGTCCTGAAAATCAGCCATTTGTGATTCAGAAAAAGAATGTATTTACTGGCACCTAAAAATCACAAATGTTTATTTTTTTTCCCCCAATAGATATGAATTACTTTTTTCATTGTACAATACAGTAAATTATATTCTTGATAACAGGGATAAGAGAAAAAAAATTAAGAAAAACAGACTTGGGGGGTGGAGTCAAGATGGCAGCATAGAAGCAGGAAAACTCCGTGAGCTTCCCCTATAACCACCTCAGATACGAGAAAATATGACTCTAAACAAATTTTAGAGCTCCAGAACCCACAAAGTGACAGAGAAATAAATCTCCTACTGAAGGCAGCCCAGCAGGAGAACAGGAAGGGTTTATTGCAGCACCCTGGGAGCTGAGACCAGCCCCACCGTGGTTTTAGCCCAGGGTGGCCAGGACAAGCCGCGGCTAGAGCATTTGGGAGAGTGGATCACTCACAGCTGTGGTGGTTTCCTGAATTATCAACCCATAACTGACAAAGTGAAAGGTCAGTGGAACTTGGTGGAATTTGGGAAGGACGGAGGAGCGGGTCCGCCTGTCTGCCCCCAGAGTCAGAAGCGGTGAAGTGGTGCATGCAGCTGCCCCCATGTGGCTGCTTTAG
>CM053586.1:258560101-258614693 GCA_028646515.1 Pseudochirops corinnae
GGCTCTGCTTGCAGAAGGGAAAGCTCTGTCCCAAATCGCTGGGGTCCTCCCGGCTGCCGTAGCTCTCAGGAAGGTGCTGGGACCCTTCCTACTTATTTCCAGCTCACTGGATAATGAGGACTCCAAGACCGAGGCCCAAGACGGCGATCCGGATCCAGGCCACTCAACGCGAGAGCACTGGCCTCTGAACAATCACTTAGTCCCCCTGCTGTCTGCAGGCTGCAGGTGGGAAGCTGCAATGCAGAGGTGGGTGCAAAACCTCTGCCTTTCGCTTTTCCACTCTGGAGGTCTTTCGGCCAGACTGCTTTTCTCCCAAGACCTCGCACGTCCCACTGACCTAGTTCTGAAGGCTGTTCACAGCTGCCACTAATCTGCTCACTGCTCCTCTTGTCTGGCCACCCCTAGGGCACAGCCGGGGCTTCAGGCCAGGCTGGTTTCGCAGTGCTGATATGGTTCCTCGTAGCTGAGCTGACTTTAATGGGAAGTATCTTTGTGTGCATTTTGGAGTTCTAGGATTGGTTTAGAGTCCTATTTTATGGGTATTTTGGGATGGCTATGTGAGAGCTGCAATATGTTGCTGCTGCTGTGCTGCCATCTTGGCTCCGCCCCCTCAGTTGTTTTTCCAATGAGATTTTTCACATTTTCTTCCTTTTTTCATTCTTTTGGTTTTGTTGTATTGTTTCTTGACTATACTGTCACAACCTATCTTGGTTTCATTTGGGGAGGAGTGGGCAGAGACAAGAAGGAAAAAAATGGAAAGAAGCCCAAAAGTGATGAGTGTGCTTGTCAGTTCACTTTTATAATTCTCCAGAAAGGGTGGCTCCTCACAACAGAGTTCATATTACCAAAAGTTCCAGGCATCTTAATCACCTTGGGAGCATCACAAGTCACTAGACTTAGTCTTTTTTTTTTCTTCAAAATTTTATTTTAGACTCAAACACCAGAACAAATATAGAATAGAGAAAAGAAACAAAACTACATCATAAACGTAAATATTGGAACTTAACGACAAAGTTAGAAAGAAAAAAATGCATGCCATGTGCATAGGAGAACATGAGAGTATTCAAAATATGTAACAATAAATTTTCATTTCAAGAAAACCTATATGATAAATAACACTCATTGTGTTGATAATTGTCCATCTTTTCTTTGCTTCCTTGTAACTTTTCTTTTGTTCTCTCCTATGCACTTTTTTACTTGTTCTTTTTTATCCCTCCCTCCAACCATCCCACAGAAGGCCACAATAAATTTAGATATGTTTCTCTATAGCTATAGATATATACATACACATATACATAAATATATAGACATATACTTTGCCAAACCTATTCTAATCCTGATTTTGTTTTTATGTATGTGCTTATCTCTTGTTTTCTATATCTTATGCCTCCTCTACTTTGCTTCTACCCACTAACTTGCCCTGCTATGACTTGCCTACCACCTTCCAAGGATCCCTCCCCTATCCTCCCATTCTCATAAATCTAAATACCTTTCTATACCCCTATTTTACCTATTCCCTCACCCTCCTCACTAAAGATCCCTCCCTTGTCCTCTCCCTCTCCATATGCCCCTACCATTTCATTTCTTCTGAATTTAAACCCATTCTCAGTAATAGTAGGTTACCAAAACTGCCAGCCCTCCTCCCCTATCTAATTACTCTGTATCAATTCTTCCTCTTGCACCTCATTTCTATAAAATAATTACTCCTTTAAGCTGTTCCTAAATGGTTGTACTTTTTAAATCATATCATACTCAGGTTCACCCCAATCTTTCTTATGAGTTACCGAATTACCGAATTATTGATAAGAATCTCAGACATACAGTTTACATATATAAAAAGTAAACAGTCTGTCCTTATGGATCCCTTATGAGCAGTCTTTGTTATGTCCCTTATATTTCTGTTGGTTCTTATATGTCGAATCTTCTATTAAGTTCAGGATATTTTTTTAACAAAGTCTTGAAAGTCGGAGAGTTTATCAAATGTCCATTTTTTTTTCATTCAGAATAATACTTAATTTTTCAGGGTATGATGTTCTTGGCCAGAGCCCCAGTTGTTTTGTTCTGCAATATGTTGTGTTACAAGACCTGTGGTCCTTTAATGTCTCTGCTGCTAGGTCTTATGTAATTCTAATTGTGGCAGCATCATATTTAAATTGTTTTAATCTTGATGCTTTTAATATTTTTTCCTTGAGCTTGGAGTTTCTGAATTTGACTATGATATTCCTATGAGTTTTCCTTATAGGATCTCTTTTAAGTGGTGATCAATGGATTTTTTTTCTATTTTTACTTCCCCCCACTCTTGTTTTTTTTTTATCATAACTTTCAGTTAGTCCAATTATTTTTATATTTTCTCTTTTTGATCTATTCTCCAAATCTGTTGATTTTCTTATAAGATGTTTCACTTTCTCTTCTGTTTTTTTCATTATTCATATTTTGCTTAATCATTTCTTGATCTCTTATAATTTCGCAGGGCTTCATTTTGCCCAATTCTAATTTTTGAAGTATCATTGTCATCCTCAAGATTCTGGATCTCCTTTTCTAATTGTTGACTTTCCTTTCATGTTCTTCTTGTTTTTCTTGGATCATTCTTTTTTTTTTTTTTTTAGTTTTTCAGTTTATTTTAGACCTGGTAGCAGCATGTTGTAGATAAACCATGATATAGAAGATAGAATTCTAATTTGGAATCAGAAAGACTGAGGTTCATATCCTGGCTCTGGCTCTTCCATAGGCAAGCCATACAATCTTTATGTGCTTTCAACAACTCACTAGGCTTTACTTACTGTCATAGATGGGTTGTGACTTGTACTGATGGAAGGATTTTCCATACCTAATTTTCTATAGACTGTTAGAAATCACAGATCCTTTCTAACATAATATCATGTACAATACCTGAGATTTTTTTTAAACTGTAAAAACTAGATCCTTCACATGTTTACCTTTTACACTATCATGGATTGTAGTGGGACAAAGCACAAGTAAAGTTAGAAATGGGAAAAAGCAGAACAACAAGGGATAACGAGTGCTGCTAGCTTGAATAAAATGTAGAATACATTAAAGACAGCCATATGACATGAAACCAGAATGGCAGATTGGAATCAGATTGTAGGTAGTGCTAAATATAAGAATAACAAATTTAAGATTTGAATGCAGAATAGAGAGCAAAGGATAGATTGCAGGGGGATACATTAGGAGTAAAAAGGACAGTTAGATGTTTGATAGAATAGTCACAGTTAAAGATAATAAGAGCCTCAACTAGTGTGGTTACAATGGTGAAGAGTAGTAGAACTATTGTGAAAATTTTTGCAGAGGTAGAATTGGCAGAACCCCCAGATGGGTTGTGGTGCATAAATGAGAAGACAGTTCAACATGATTTTCAAATTTTATCTGAGTGAAAGGACTGTGGTGTCATAATAATAGAGAATTGGGAAAGGGTAAGTTTTGGGTGGAAGATAAACTGAGTTGACAGTTGGACATTTAGAATGTTCTGGACTGGAGATTTCTGAATTATTTGTAGAGGTGACAAGTAAAGGCATGGACATGGACAAGAACGCCAAGGAAGAGAGGAAAACAAGAGATGAAGAAGGAACTTTTGATGACATGACTGAAAAATGACTAAACAATGACAACAACATCAACAACATAATATGGGACTATTAACAGTCCCTAACATTTATAATAGTGGGAGAAGGATGGAAAAACTTATAACAAAAATGCCTCATTAAATCAAATTCCCACATTAGCTATATCCAAAAGATATATTTCTCGATCTATACCCTAAGTCCATCACCTCCTTTTGGGAAACAGATAGCAACTTTAAAAAAAAAATTTTTTTTTAGACTCAAATGCCAGAACACAAATACAGAACAGAGAAAAGAAACAAAAATACATCATAAACTTAAATATTGGAACTTAAATACAAAGTTAGAAAGAAGAAAAAAAGCGTATCATATGCATGGCAGAACGAACATAAGAGAGGATTCAAAATATGTAACAATAAATTTTCATTTCAAGAAAACCTATATGATAAATAATACCTGTTATGTTGAGAATTGTCCATCTTTGCCTACTTGTAAGTTTTCTTTTGTTCTCTGCTGTGCACTTTTTAAATTTGTTTTTTTTTTTCCTTCCCCCTAAACTCTCTCCCGCCCGAAGGCCACAAAAAAGTTTAGTTATGTGTCTCTATGGCTATAAATATATACAATATGCATTACAATATACAATACAAATATATACAAAAGACTTTTTTTAACACAACAAAGTGCACAATGTGCATCACATGTGGGGTCCCCAAAAGAGCTATCCTCTGCAAGTGTGCATGCACTCAAAATAATAGCTCACAAGTTCCCGCTGGTGAGTTTCTTTTTCTTTTAGTTAGTCTGAAAACAGTGAGCTCAAAAGCAAAGGCATTTAATGAAACAGCACAGTAAAGTTTGTAAGAGAATACTGCCCCCATAAACACAGCATGCTAAAGTTTAGAATGATCTGAGGTTGGTGAAAAAAGCTTAGAAAAACTTAATTTCAAATATAGAAACACAAACACACATACATATACATACATATATACATAGAACTATATGTAACAACTATACATATCTACACAGACATACATACATATATGTATATGTGTATATATATATATATATATATATATATATATAACATTATATATATATAATGTTATAGAAGTGGGGGAAACTAAGGCTCATCTTAATGGCTTCTTCTGCTCTAGACTTGCTCCTTCTTCTTACCTAACATCCATCCATTATATGGACATTTCCTAACTGTATCACTGACAGTGGGTTGGCCATCTCCCATATACCTGCCAGTACCTTGATGCTTGTGATATCAGAGGTTGGAAAGCAATCGTTTTGGTATAAAACTCCTTGCCCTCCCTGGCATTATGGAAGTCCTTCTGTTTATAATGGAACCTTGGCATCCTCTGTCCCACTGCCACCCCCCAGTGAATGAATGAGAAAGAAATTTCATTAAGCAAGTTTTATTACTTTATGCCAATCATTGTGCTAAGTGCTGCAGATACAAATCCAAAAGCAAAGACAGTCCCTGCCTTCAGCTTAAATTCTAATGGGAGAGACAATACACAAAAGAGAGTGGTGACCACGGATGGGATATTGGTCCAGAAAGTTAAAGGAATGGGAAATGAGACCATAAGCACATGGACAGACATATCTCATCATGGATCAATAGTAGAGTTGATTTGTTTGATCCAGAACTATAGGTAGGGAAGAAAATTTGTTTACCTTTGCAAGATGGTGAACAAGGCTATGGAACAGACGACCACAGAGTAGTATTAATCAAGTGAAGCATAGTGGCTTAGGATTTCCTGAAATAGTTATCTGAATGTATAATATATTATATACTTTTTTTAAGCAAAAGGATATGAAACGGAGAGTTGCAGTTGCATAGAGTTTCTTCTTTTTGTGTTTTGTGTGTACAAAAATGCCTGTTGTTGTTGTCGTCGTCGTTTTTGAATTTAGAAGAGAGTTTTTTGTTGTTTTTTTTTTAAGAGAGCAGTTTCTGCGATCCATCTTTTTATCTTAGGGTTTAGAGGCTTTAGGAAAATGAAATCCCCACATACTTGGTCATCAGACTAAGGAAAAACTTTACCTTGCTTTGCTCCTGATAAGAGACTATGTCTACCCTCAGAGCCATGTACATGCCAGACTTTTCTTCACCGAAATAAAAGTCCTCACACTTGAAATACAGTTAACAGTCATGTAGTGAAGTAACATCCAAAGGTGTTGCTTATTTTTAAATCTACACTTTCTGGTCGCCAAGGACAATGTCTCTATCCCAATACTTTGTCTCTCAAGCAGTGTAGTTTGGCCAGCAAGGACCAACAGGAAAATCCTTTTGGTCCTTGCTGGCCAAACTACACTGCTTAAGAGACATTTTAGGGATTTCTCTTTCATCAGACCGCCAGAATCCACTTGGTTTGCACTCCACTCATTTTCCCAGTCTTGAAATTAGTTTTTGGCCTGTGATACAAATGAATGGGTATTGGGGTGGGTGGAGTAGAAAAAGGCAAAGGAACAACAACAATGAATTACCCCACAACTCAATTCCTTTTTTCTTCAAATTCCTGCCTTTATTATAGAAAGATAAATTGATGTGTAGATAGATTGTATAAATAGATATATATGTAGATAGTTGATAGATGTGTATATGTCACATATAATTGTCTTCACACCTGTGTGTGTACCGGCAAGCCTTTCTAAGCTTTAAGCCAAGCTCTACAGTAATATATGATTAAATACTAAAATAAATGCTATAAAACTTCAGGAAAAAAGTGTTGACTAGAGTTACTAGAGTAACTTGATTACTAGAGTAGTCAAGAAAGTATTGATGAGGAAATGGGGCTTGAGTTTGCAGCACAGAGTTGGAGGACAGATGAAAATTTCATTGAGGATCTTCCTGTGGGCTATGATGAACCATTGCAGATTTCTGAATATAGAAGTGACTTCAAATTATTGTTTTCACTAAGGTTAATCTATTTATAATTGATAATCTATTTGTAAGATGGGGGGTGGGGCAGATAGGACAAGGTGGAGAGGAATCTTTTTATTCTTGCCGGTAATCATGGCTTTATTTTTCTGTTTTTTAGGATCTGGAAAGTGCATATACCATTAAAAAAAAAAAATATTTTTATGATTATCAAAGGGAATTCAGTAGCTTTACAAGACTGCTTTATTGCCGACCACATATTTGTACTGTCTTATGGTGCCATGACTTTCAGTCAGAATCCTCATTATGTAAAGATGACAACGCGAAATGAAGACATTTTACTTTTTGACTGGCCCCCGTGTTTTCCTTCAACTGTTGCAGCAGCTTCCTATTGGGAGACTCTTTTTACAAAGGATGCCTTCAATAATTCAGAGAGGATCAGAATACCCCCCAACATCCTGACTGATGAAGAAAGGCAAAATATACAAGAAATTTGCGTAATAGAAGAAGGAATAGTCGTTTTAACAGCAGGTTTTGTTTACTTGAGGACAGAACATGATTTCATAAAACTTGATGAGAAGTTTGGTGTTCCTCCGAACATAATTGGAATGAAAACAAGAACATACTGTTGGCCTGACTTTACACCAAGGGTTAGTCCAAGTTTATTGCTATTATTTGTCCTTGAAGGTCTTTTAGTTGTTGATGTTTTACATTCCCTGAATAAGAACAACATGGAAAACAGATGGTTTAAAAATGTGATAAAAGCCAGTTTAGTTATAGAGATGGGGACTGGACTTGTGATTTCCCTGGCATTGGGGACACATGGTAAGGAAGATCTGTCTACCAATGCAGGTCAGCACCTCCTCTGAAACTTAGTATGAGTTGCCTAGAGCACAGAGAAGTCAGACAACTTGAGGCCATCACACAGCCAATATGTGTCAGAGATGGGACTTGCTTAATACCAGATCTCACTGGTTTCAAGGCCAGCTTTCTATCCACTTCATGTGCCCCTCTCCTTCCTCCTTAAACACACCAATTCATCACTGCTATTAAATCCTATTAAATGCATTTAACCTATGTACAGTATCAGATCATCACAGAATCACTGAGTGTTAGAACCAGAAAGAGCAAATGTCTTTTTTTTTCTAATATTTAATTGATTGATTTTTAGTTTTCAGTATTCACTTCCATAAGATATGAGTTTTAAATTTTCTCCCCCTCCTTCTTCTCTCCCCTCCCCAAGATGGCATGCAGTCTGATACAGGTGCTACTTATACATTCATATTAAACATATTTTCACATTAGTCCTGGTATAAAGAAGAATTAGAACCAATGGGAGGAAACATGAGAAAGAATAGACAAAACAAAACAAAACAAAGAAAAGGAGAGCTTCCATCTGCATTTAGACTCCAAACTTCTTTCTTTGAATTTGGATAGCATTTTCCATTGGGAGTCCTTTGGAGTTATCTTACATCCTTGAATTGCTGAGAAGAGCTAAGTCTATCAAAGTCAGTCATTGCACAGTGTGGTTGGTACTGTGTATAATGTTCTCCTCGTTCTGCTCATTTCCCTTAGCATCAGTTCATATAAGTCTTTCCAGGTTTTTCTTTAGTCTTGCTCATCATTTCTTATAGTGCAATTGTATTCCATTACATTCATATACCGCAACTTGTTCAGCCATTCTCCAATTGATGGACATTCCCTCAATTTCCACAGAAGGAGAAATTGTCTAGATCAGAGAGGGGTTCTTGAGCAGGGGTCCACAGATAGATTCCAGAAGGAGATCTGTGAATTTGGATGAGTTGAAAAAAAGTTATCTTTATTTTCACTAACCTCTGTACCTGAAACTTAGCATTTTCCTCAGTTATGAGAGTAGGCATAAAACCCCTGAAAAAGGGGCCATAGGCTTCAACAGACTGCTGAAGGGATGCAGGATACAAAACTGGTAAAGAACTAGAACTCATTTTCACATGCTCTACAACTCATTTTTACAGTTGAAACACCTGAAAATGAAGTGAATTGCTCAAGGTCACAGAGCTACTAAGTGGCAGACCCTGTATTCAAACAGGTCTTCAGGTCCAATGATCATTTCATTGCATGTTCCCTTCCTTCTTCAAAACCTTCACAAAATTCAGAAGGACTTTAGTTTGAATTGGAAATGGCACTTAAAGTCAGAGACACACATTTACAAACCCAAGCCCTGCTTTCTACACACTAGTGTAATAAATGCCTATTGGATTGAATTGGATTGGATTATGGAGAAGGAAAGACAAGCAGTTTCACAGGCATATCTCTGGGAAGCATCATTTGGTAATTCTGTGCCTTTGATGGGGAATAATTAAATATGGTCTATTCAATCAACAAACATTTATTAAAACCTACCATATATGCCAACCCATGCTCTAAGTGCCATTTAAGGAATAGCTGCAATGATGCTGTGCTATCAGTCTTATTTAAACAGGCTACCATTCCGCAATAGTAGGGTAGTTGTAAAAGTGTTGGAAAAAAACCTCCCTTGCTAATAAATGGATGCTACCATATTTGACACACTGATATTCTTTCCACTGACTTACTTATTTGTGCCTCACAGTGGCATAATCTTTTCTTGAACAGAAAAGACAAAATGTTCTGAATGTTGATCTGAGTGTACATTTTTCCTGGAGCATGGATGCAAAAGCAGCACCTGTCTTATCTACCCTCAGAGGCAGGTGACGCAGGAGTTTAGATAAACGGGTATCACAAGGATGCAGCCCATGACAAGATGAGTTCCCACAAATTCCACTATTCCTTTCTGTTTGAAACTTCTCACCAATCTCCCCCTTGGCCATGAGGATGCCTGGATGAGAGGCCATAACTTTTGACAGTACTTCTAGACATGAAGGCAATGCCTCTGCCTAACCTGTTCACCTGTTAAGCCTTTCTGGGAACTCTTAAGCAGTGATTGTAGAGTAGTAATAGTAGTAGGATAATCTCAACTACATTCAAGCACTTTCCCTGTCATGACAGCAACAATAAAATCATTGCCCAGATTTGACACTGTATCTCTTCGTAGGTTCCAGAAGCAACAGGAATAAATTCTGGCATTTGTGTGGACTGGCATTTAAGTCCTAGCCAGAGGAGGGTGAAATATTAATGGAGTTAAACAGTTCCTTCAGTGAAGTGATATAGAGAAATTATGAGTAAAACATACCAAGAACAAAACTCCTTTTTGCCTCCATGTAATCTTGTCATTGTCATTATATGCTCACAATAATACTGAGGATTTCAAAAGTAGAACCAATTCCTGAGTGGAAACTTTGACAAATTGTGCCAACTCTTGGGCTGGAAGGAATCAAGGCTTGAGCAAGAAATTAACAGACAGCTTAGAGTGGGGATTCTTAACTGTAAACTTTCAAAAATATAATTTTGATAGTTTTATTTCAACATAATTTCTGTTCTTTATAACTCTATGTATTTTATTGTATGCTTTTGAAAAAAGGGGAGGAGCTCATAGGCTTCATAGGACTTCCAAAGGTTAAGAAAAAGGTTAAGAATCCTTAACTTAAAGGGACACTCTTCATGATAATGGAGCAGCTAGGTGGTGCAGTAGATAGAGCACTGGACCTAGAGTCAGGAAGACTGAGCTTCCAGAGTTCAAATCTGGCCTCAGACACTTACTAGCTATGTGACCCCAGGCAAGTCCCTTAACCTAGTTTGCCTCAGTTTTCTTATCTGTAAAATGATCTGGAGAAGAAAATGGCAAACCACTCCAATATCTTTGCCAAGAAAACCCAAGTGGGGTTGCAAAGAGTCAGACACAACTGAAAATGACTGAACTACAACTTTATAAGAACCTTGCAAGCCTAATTAAGATGAAAATGCAGGCAAATGATATCCTAGCTAGAAAAGGACTAGGATTGGGGTTAAGGACCCAGAGAAGTGTCACCATAGAGTCAGGGAATCAGAAAACAAAGAAGGACTCTGAGCCTATGGAACTGTAACTCATCAGTGGATCTAAGTCCATGTTTATGCCCTTTTTTGGGTTTTTCTTGTGCTTTCAGTACAGTACCCTTGACTCTAAGGCCTATTTATACAAGGAAAAATAGAACAGTAAGGGAAGCATCTCTTATGTACCTAGAAATAAGGTTATAAGAATTTCTGGATTGTGGTGGGAATTCCCAACTAGAAAAAAAATCACCATAGAGACAGGAGAATTTATACCAAATAAGCCAGTAGATTGCATATACCAAGTCATAATTGAGGTGTTTCCTGTCAATGTCGAGGTCAAATGAGAAGAAATTGATTGATTTAAGGGTCTCAGGAAGCTACTGGTCTCTAAGACAGCCATGTCACAACTTCATGTACCTGGGGTGAGCTGGTTGTCAAAGGAAAAAGATGGGGGTCTCATTAGAGCATGTTGCCACAAACTAACTGAGCACTACTAATGAAGTGATGAAACATGATGGGGGTCTTCAGCAGCAGCCCAAATGGTATTATCACATATTAGAAATTTAGACACCTGGGAGTAGAGTGGAAATGGCAGAGTAAAACTAGGATTTTTTCCAAATTCTCCCAACACCCCCCCACAACACACACATACATACATACCAACAATAACAACAACTTAAAAAACATGTCAAACCAAATTCTTCACAAAAAAAAATAAAACAAAACAAAAAAGTCACAATGAGTCATTTTTCTAGCCCAGGGCAACTTAAGAAAACAGAAAGAGGGGTCTCTGGACATGGAGGTGGGGGTTGGATGAGAGCATGATGGCCAAAGTGACATCAGCAGTGATGGCAATGCTGGCCTGGGGCAGTGGCACCAGCTGCATCACTCAAGGACAGTAAGGGGACTGAACACCCAGTATGAAAGAGATCCAAGGCAACCACTATATTTGCATTTGGCTCAGGCTCAGATGCCATTTGGCAGCTCTGTTGCTCATTATCCAGTTTTGAGTCATAGTTCCAGGGTGGTTTGTTGCCCATTACCCAGTTCCCGATTGCAGTTCTAGGGCAGAGAAGCTGTCACAAGGCAGCTGGGGGCTTGTGCTCTGTGCACAGACTAGGAGGGCAGTGAATGGACCTCAACCCAGATCACAGCACATTGGAAGCACCAAAAACTTACAAGCCCCTAGAATGAGCTATGAAAGCAGAAGGACATAAAAATCAGAAGCTCAGGCTAGATATTCTGCCACCCTCTACCCAATTCCAAGAGGCAAGCAGAGACCAACTCTCCCACAAAGTCCAAAGTCAAGAAATAGGCAGGGAAAATGAGCAAATGACAGCAAAAAAAAGAATCTGACTATAAAAAGTTACTATGGTGACAGGGAAGCTCAAAACACTAATTCAGAAGACAATGATTTGAAAACATCTACAAGCAAAGCCTCAAAAAGGGAGGGGGGAAAGTATATTGGACCAAGCTCCAAAAGAATTCCTAGAAGAGCTAAAGAAAGATCTTTAAAAAGAAAAAAGAACAAAATTTATTTTTAAAACTAAAAAAGAGCATTAAAGGAAAAATTAGGAAAAGAAATACAGACATCCGTTTAGCCTTCTGTAGTTCAAATCTCCCAAGCTCAAGAGAGCCAGTCTCAGTTTCCCTGGTTGCTGTAGTTACAGGTATTGCTCCACTATGCCTGGTTCTTAAAGCCTATTGAAAAAGATGCCATAAGCCATTAAAGTGGCCCACTGCCCCCAGAATGTAGTTTATAATTATTTTATAATATATTTCCTTTCACAAAGTATCCACTCTACACATATCTTCCTACAAATTGACCATAAACTGAATGAATATACACTAAACCAGGAAAAGCATAATAAGTCTTTTTTTAAATCATTTGCAGAGATTCTTGAGATTCTTAATTGTCTAGTTATAGTCAGTGAATTCCAACAAGATTACTAGAACATGCTTGAAATTGGGGAATTGTTGGATAACTCATGAAACAATATGCAACTTGTTCCATAAATCATTCTAGATTACCTGTGTAGTAGCTAATGACATTTTCATCCTTGTAATTAGTTCATTGAGGATGTCTGCCATTGAACTCATATTAATTTTTATGTAGACCTAATAACTCTACAAGTAAACTACTCTAGAGAGCTCAGAATTTCCAAATTGCAACATTATAGTTGATATGTTTCTGGGATCAATATCAAGCTATAAGTTTGGGATGTGTTGCTGAATCCTCCAAGAGATGTGTGTTCCTGTATCATAATCTCTTTCCATTCTTTTATTTGTGGCATGTCTGTTCTGATCTGAGCCTACCAGACTTATGTTGTAAAGCTCCTCCTCCCCAAACTGATGAGGTCTCTCAAAGGTATCCTCAGCTTCAAGTTGCATTATCAGAGTATACTAAGCTTTGGAACAGGGTGGTTTCCCATGGTTGTGTTTGAATGCATAGTTTGGGAATAGGAAGGACACATAGTTTACCCAAACCATTCTATGCAGATTTGTTGACAACTGGAGAAGTTTCTGTTTTGGGACTCAAAAATAGATATTAATATTTTTGCAACATTTCCCTTCCATCCCAAGTAAACAGACCCAAATAAAACCTTTGAGTCTCTATTTTTGATCTTGCCACAGGCACTTCACCCATTATTAAAACTTAATTTTAAATTTTAAGTCATCAACCCCAAAATAATTCTTTAGTCACTCTAGAAACCTTCCATCTTCACAAAACTTCTAAAGAGTTCATATGTTGTTAAAAGTTTTCAAGACTTCATTCCCAGGCTAAATCTCTGAGCTTCTTTTTACTAGTTCTCAACAACAAACTCATTTTACAAATAAAAAGCTGTTGTACCAAGAGAATGTTTTACAAAGAGAGAATCTCTTTGTATAGTTTGAGAAGAGGAAGAGGTGGAGAGACACAAAAAGTTGAAGGGGCAGAGAAAGGCTAAATTTTGTCAAACTCAGTTGAAGGGACAGAGAAGGGAGATGGATTTCCTCAAGTAACTGTAAGTTAAAGCATGGAAGAAATACAGTGTTGGTTCAGTTGAGTGTAGCTTCCCCGGTTCTGTGTTGTCCGTAATGGTCTCTACTCAGAAGCCTGAGAAGGCATTTGAGCTCTTCGTGGCTTTTTTTTTTAACTCAGGAAGCTATGTCAATGGCCTGACCCTTTAGTTCCCTTACCGGATTAAATCTCGAATAGGGTTTCAATAGGTAAGCTAGGTGGCACAATGCATAGAACAGAGTGGATAAAGAAGACTCATCTTCCTGAGTTCAAATCCAGTCTCAGACACTCACTAGCTGTGTGACCCCGGGCAAGTCACTTAATACTGTTTATCTCAGTTTCCTCATCTGTAAAATGAGCTGAAGAAGGAAATGACAAACCACTCCAATATTTCTGCCAAGAAAACTTGTTGCAAAGTGTTGGACGTGACTGAAATGACTAAAGAACAACAAAAAGGTTTCAATACTTTTGAAGGAAAATTAATTAGCCCAGCACATATATTCAGACAATCTGGTAGTTAATGATGTGGTAGGTAACATCTACCACAGATGTTAGAATGGTTTCCAGTTTCTAGGCAACTGATTTGGTTTTGTTAAAAGTTATAAACAATATTATTATAATCCAGTTTAGCACTGAGAATAGTAATGCAAAACCTATATAAAAGTCCTTTCTATATCCATCAACTATCCCCCAAATAGCCAGATCTTTCTTTGGGATTCCTGGCATACAAGGAAGATAAAGTCACCTTTCCTGTATTATATTCCAAAGGAAAAAAAAGAAAGAAAAACGGCATCTGAACTATGGGGTTGACAAAGCAGTGATTGCTTTTTACATCTTATTCTGTATTCTGAATCTACCACTTCTCTGCCAGGAGGTGGTTAACATGCTTCCTGATCTGGCTTGTAGAATCACTGAGTCATTGCATTGATCAGAGTTCTTAAGTCTTTATCAGCGAATTGAAGTAGTTTTCATATGGCTATCTTCTGACTATTTATTCATTGGGGAAGGGCTGTTGCAGTTGTATCACTGATCTGTCTGCCTCAATTCTCTCCCTGCTCCAATCCATCTTCTCTTAAGCTTTGAAGGTGATTTTTCTAAAGCACAGGTCTGACCAGTTCATCTTTGTCCCTATTCATCAAATTCCAGTGGTTCCCTAGTGCCCCTAAGATCAAGTATGAACTCTTCTGTTTGGTAGTTAAAGCTCTTAATAACCTGACCTTTTCCTACCTTTCCAGTCCTCTTATACTTTATTCTTCTTTACATATTCTATGTTCCACAACATTGACCTATTTTCAGTTCCTCTCTTAATGTCTTTTCACTAATTATCCTCCATACCTAGAATACTACCTCACCTGTACCTCTTAGTTTCCCTATCTTCCTTCAAAACTCAAATCAAACCCCACTCTAGGAGGCCTTTCCAGGTTCCAGCATCACCCCCACCCCAACTGCTAATGCTTTCCAACTCATGAGTGCTTTCCATCTACAATGGATATTATGTATCTAATTGTTTGCATTTTGTCTTGCCCAGTAGAATGTAAGTTTCTTGAGGGCAGGGACTATATTTTTGCCTTTCTTTTGCCAATATTTATTACACAACTTAATAAATGCCCATCAAGTGTATCCTTCCTCAGGTGTCCTCCAAAGCAACTAATAACTTGTCTTAATGATAGTTTTATAGCTCAAGGGAAAAGAAGATATAGAAAGGACTTTTATGATTTGCTTAGAGTGGATAGATAATTATAACTAACCACCAAGAGAAAGCAGAGCTGCTCAATTATTGTTTCCACATTCTTGGCCAAAGAAGTAAGGCAAGAAATAAGCATTTATTATATATCTATTATGTTCCCAACACTGTGTAAGCTTCACAAAAATAATTTCATTTGATCCTCACCATAACCACAAAGAATAGCCTTTGCAATCAAAATGACTGAACTAAATGGTTAACAAGGAGTTGACAACCCAAGTAAGTAAGGTTTTGTGAGGGAGTGTCCCTTTAGTAAGAGAATTTGCCTCTGATCAACTCAAGTTGCCTATATTCTCAGTTACTGCCAGGACTGGCAAATCTAATTTATGAGATTTTGTCAGTAATACATGAAAGATTTTGTAAAACAAGGGATGTACTACAAGGATAAAGAAGGGCAAATATTGTTATTTTTTTAAGGAGGAGGAGGAAGAAAACAAAGTATGTTAATTATAAACCAGTGAACTTTACTTTGATTTCTCAGGAAATTCTACAATGTATCATTAACAAGATGACTGTCAAACATCAAAAAAGGAAGTGTGCTTACAGTGGGCAAGGATGTCAAGGTTGTTATATAAAAGAGAAGGAGTAGCCTGGATTTCTCCAAATGAATTTTCTAATTATGTTTGGCCCCACAGAGCAAAAACGGGAGTCAAGGAAGGAAGTTGTATAAAAAAAACAAATTTAGATCTGATATCAGGAAAGACTTCCTAACCACTAGAGGTGCCCAAAAGTGGAATGGATTGCTTTAGGAAGTGGTGGATTCCACTTCATTGGAAGTCTTCCGGTAGAGGTTGGATAACAGCTTGTTGAGTAAACTGTAATGGGGATTTCTTTTCAGACATGAATTGAATTAGATTGCTGCTTGAGTCCCTTCCTACCCCAAATTCCTGTGATTCTGCATTTCTCTGTGTCATAGCTGTTCCTTGGTAGAGTCTTAGATGCCATATTGTGCTGTTACTCTAGAGCAGTGGTTCTCAACCTTCCTAATGCCACAACCCTTTAATACAGTTCCTCATGTTGTGGTGATCCCCAACCATTAAATTATTTTCGTTGCTACTTCATGACTGTAATTTTGCTACTGTTATGAATTATAATATAAATATCTGATATGCAGGATGTATTTTCATTATTACAAATTTGATATAACCCACAGGTTGAGAACCGCTGCTCTAGAGGCAGGTAGTTGATGCAGTAGATAGAGCACTGGTTCTGGAATCAGGGAGATCTGAGTTCAAATCCAGCTTTGGTCTCTTACAAGCTATGTGGACCTGAGCACATCACTTAACGTCTGTTTGCCTCTGTTTCCTCAACTGTAAATACCTACCTTACAGGATTGTTGTGAGAATCAAAAGAGACAATATTTGTGGCACATAGTAGGAGATAGTTCATACAGAAAGAACAAGTTCATACGGAAAGAACAAGGAGGAAAAAGTTGCAGAAAAACTATCCGTTGCTGATTAGCACTGAAGCATGGTCATGATCAATATCCTACTAAGGACCTGGGAATCAGGGAACCCTGGAAATAAGAATTTGGTGGGATGGTCATTCTAGGACGTGGATTTGAGCAGGGTAAGATAGCAAATTTGCCACCAGAAAAAAAAAGTCCCATATAAGTTCATATTCCCTTTCCCCTTAGATCTCAGCAAAGGGATTTGATAGGGAAAAATCTGTCCCAAGGTTACTGATTGTATCTTCTGAATCATTTTCTGCATTTCACCACTGTCAGAAGTAGAGGGTGGGTAGGCATTTGGAGGAAACTTAAAACTGGAGATCACAAGACCTTGACATTCTATACCAGGGATTCTTAACCATTTTTGTATTATAGACCCCTCTGAGTATCTGATGAAGTCTATGAATCCCTTCTCAGGATAATGCTTTTAAAAGCATAAAATAAAATACATAGCATTACAAAGAAAACCACTTATATTGAAATATAGTTATAAAAATGTCAAAAGTTAAAAAAAATAAAATAATAAAATTTAAATTTAAAAAAAAATGTCAAAAGCTCCAAGTTCTCAGACCACTTTCTCCTAATCCCCACTGAGATCTATCTATCCACAGACCTCTGGTTATGAGTCACTATACTATACCCTCTGACTATATAAGGCTGGGAGGAAGGAATTCTTATTTCTCAATCTTTGGATGAGTAAAAGAAATTTTTTTTCAAAAAACAACTTTTCCTTTGCTATCTTCATAGTGATTTTTTTTTTCCTTAGAGTTCTGGCCTTTGTATACTAATTTGGGCAGCCACCTATTATGCTTTCCCAGAGATTTTAGAAATTCCTTATATCTGTTTTACTTCTCCCTTTGGGCCTATCCTCTCTATTCTGGTTTGCTGAAGTGAATCCACTACTCCATTATTAACACATGCCCTTCTTTGTTAAGTATGTTTTCTTGCCCTGTTGATCTACGTGGACACCTGACTAACTTCTCTATAGTCCATGTGGTTGTTGCCCCAACTGAGGAATTCTCTCTAAGTTCATCTTCTTGCCCTGCTCAAATCCATGTCCTAGAATGACCATCCCATCAAATTCCTAACTCCAGGGTTCCCTGATTCCCAATTCCTTAGTAGGCTGTTGATCATGACCATGCTTCAGTGCTAATCAGCAATGGAGAGTTTTTCTGCAGCTTCTTGCTTCTTGTGGTCCTGTACTGAAGCAGCAGCGTTAGTTTGATTTAGTGTAATTTAGTTTCTCCAGGTTTCACAATAATAAAGGACACATACTAAATTCACATATATTAAGATAGATCAAATAATGTGGTATCCTCACATTTGCTCTCTCTCAGCCTGTTAAAAGTGGGGTTGTAGATAAAGTTGGTGCCTTCTGAGTCTCTCACAACATAAAAAAGCTAAACTAGAACATGAACCTTGGATAATTCCCATAAATTCCCCATCTCTCTTACTATAAGTTACCCTATGCTTATAGTCTGCCATGTTTGTTTTTCCAAGTATGTATGGTTCCTGGTTCTCCAGCGACAACCCAATGTTTGAGTATCCACACAAAGTGACTGTGTTTGGCACTAAGTTGTGAATGACACTCCTGACAAGGCATAAAAGGCAAAAGAAAACAGAGAAGGTTAATGTCCTGCTTGGTTTGAAAAGAGTTTAAACTATTGTCATTGCTATAGATAAAAATTATATATGGTATGTGAAAAAAAGAACAATAATATATAGTATGTTTAAAAAAAACTCATATTTAAAACTTTTTAGCTTTCTTTTTAGGCCTGGTTTGGTTTTTCAGAACTAAACCAAACTAGCATAAAATTTTTATAATTGTTAACTTTAATTTGTTTGTTCTAAAATTCTGCTCTAGGGCCTTACTGTGGCATGGAGGTGACCACAGCTGAGTTCTTAATGGTTATTCCAATTAATCACAAGCTTTGGCAGGGCCTATAAACCTGGAAAGGCATTACGTATGAGCTAAGTGATGAATGATATGTCTATTAGCCAAGCACAAAGACTTCCATTAACAGACTGATTGCACAAGAATGAATGTTGCAGTCATGGTAAATCTCAAAGGTCCTTCATTAAGTCATAGAGAGATTGGTATTTGTTTTAGTAGAGGAAAACCCAACTGATGAGGATGACTGGAAATAATAATAGCTGATACACAGTGGCTAAAGTTTAACAAAGCACTTTACATATACAGTTATCCCTACCACATCATGACTTTCCCCCCAACATGGTTTTGATACATCATGAGTCAATATAAGAAATTAAATGAGAATTTTGGAGGAGTTTTGTAGAAACCACAGACAAGATGCGAAGACCAGCAGACAACACAGAAAAAGTTTAGAAACTCAGAAATGCATAAAATATATGTACAGTATTGTATAATATCAGGGTTCCTAACTCCAGGGTTCCCTGATTCCCAATTCCTTAGTAGGCTGTTGATCATGACCATGCTTCAGTGCTAATCAGCAATGGAGAGTTTTTCTGCAGCTTCTCGCTTCTTGTGGTCCTGTACTGAAGCAGCAGCGTTAGTTTGATTTAGTGTAATTTAGTTTCTCCAGGTTTCACAATAATAAAGGACACATACTAAATTCACATATATTAAGATAGATCAAATAATGTATGGTATCCTCACATATATATCCTCACATACCTAACCCTGGTATCTTTTAATACCATAGTAATTCAGACTTCTTTTCTAATATGAATGGAGGGCCAAAAAATTTTATATGGATTTTCCAGATTACATGGATGCCATGCCCCTCACCCCTGTGATGTGGAAGGGCTAACTGCATTATTTTATTCACTATTGGAATAGCCACTGAGGAAGGCAGCTACTGAAGGTATTATCCTCCATTTCGTAGGTGAGGTAACAGAGGTCAGGAAAGTTAAGTGACCTGCCCATGGCCCCACAGCTAGTAAGTGTCAGAGGTAGGATGAAATCACATATCTCTGGAATACTGAAATATTTTTAAATGTAGGTCGTAATAATTGCTTAATTGAAAATAATTCTAAAACTTAAAAGAGAATAAAATTTAGAAGATAATAATATCTAAAATCCATTACTGTGATCATTATTTTTAATTTTGTTGCAGGAAGGACTAGAATTGAGTCAGATATTACTGTGGACAGAAAACGAACTCATAATTGGATATACTCATAAAAAATTTCGGTCATTAATAACACTGGAAAAGCTTAAGGATATCCTGCAAATGCAAAGTGATGTAGGGAATCCATATTCTATAGAACTTGCTACTTATACCTCAGAACCAACTGGAATTGCTTTGCTGTTAAAATACCATAAGAATTCTACTTATGATACTCTGTTTTTAGCGTATTATGATGAAGATAGAAGTCATTGGAAACTAGAAGACTTTTCCCTTCACTTTGAACGTGGAAAAAAATTGAGTGCACTATTCATGTATTCAGCATTGCCAAATTTTCTAATATGGGATGACACCAAGGTTTTCTATAGCTACCAAAATTATTCAAGAAATGGATATATGACAATAGATGAAGAAGAAAATAAAACAATATTTGATGGAAATAGTTCCATTCACCAAGTTTTTATAGGTTAAGTATTTTTATCTTGGGGGAAGAGGTGAATTAATGATTCTATTAGATAAATCCTAAGACCTTTCTTATTAAGAGGTCATCATTTTTCAAGGTAATTACTATCATTTATTTATGACATCCAAAGTTTCAATGAGATTGACATTTTCTCTTTTATTTAAAAACAAAAATCTAATTCATCCTATATAATGGTAAAATGAAAATTGGTTCCTTTTTAAATCAGACATTTATATCAGTCATCAATCAGCACATTCATTTAGCACTACTATGAAGTAAAGACTCTACCTTCTTGTAGCTCCCAGTCTAGTTGAGAAAACAAAATACATAAAAATTCACTATTTCCAATAACTTATTTAATATTTATAAAATGTTTTCTCTCCCCAAAACTCTATAGGGTAGATATTGCATTTATTATTCCCATTTTACAGAATTGAGACATACAGGTTCAGTAGCATGTCAAGGTCATAAAAATAGTAAGATTCAAAGCAGGATCTCTCCTAATCCCAAGTCCAGTATTTACTTATATCATACCACTTTTTGTTGGAACACATGCATTGACATCAAAGTATTAAAATGAGTGGTAGAGATAAGTGTCATACAAGTTCAGAGAAAGGAGATTATTATTGCTTTGAAAAAGGTCAGGGAAGCTTCATGGAATCAATGGATCTAGAGGTAGTCAAGATTTGTATAACGTGGTAGCATTTAGAGCCATGACTGACTCTGTCTTTAAAAAGCAAATAAAGATCTCAGGCCAAAAGACAACTCTTCTTCATGTTTTTCATGCTGTAATCCTTTCCAGGAAACCAACATGACCCAAGTTGGCAAAGCACTCAAAATCTCATACTATACTAGGGATTTTTGACTCTCTATTTAGTCTCCCAATCTAGCTCCAGATCTAGAACTGGTTACATTCTAAACTATCAGTGTTTGAAATGGTTAATTGATGATGACAGTTTTTTGTTGTAACATGACACATGATTTTGCCATAGTTTGGCACTGGGGGAGTAGAAATCTAGTTCAAATCAGGGTCCTTACCAAGAGAAACAGACTGGGAAGCCCAGTTGAGACATAGAATGTTATTGAGTGGAAATCCAAGAACCACAAACTAGGAATATTAAGCGAAGAATTAGGAACTTGGATTCAATGGCAAGAAATACAGTGTCTAACTCTCAAACCAATTCAAGCTCTGTCTGGTTCTAGGTCCTCTTGGATTGCCCACTATGCTCCACTCCCAAGCTTTTTCTTTTCCTATGTGGAGATTTCTAAGATATCCAAAGTATACCATTTAGATATAGTGTCTGTCTAGTGGCTCTCTTCTCATGGTCCCTAGATTCCAGAATCTCTCTATGGGAATGCTCATTCTTGCTGGCTGGACACACAGTCTTGAAGTTCCTATCTCTGCCCACCACCTTAACCCTTCAGTCTTTCTATGCAATTATAAATCAAGATTCATCCCTGCATCTTCCCCACGCATTCCTCATAGTAAGGACTGTAGTGTTCAAAGAATATTTCACTATGTCTGGAAGTTTCCCCACAACGAATCTGTGGGAGCCAGGGGAAGAGGGGTATCTTTTTATCTATGGTGGCATGTGACTGCTTCTTCAACTCTCCCTGTAGCTGTTCATCTCCAGGCTTTTCTACCTCATTCTGGTTTGTGGTTTCTCCTCTGGCCAGATACTATGGCTCCTTTCTTCTCACTAGTCACTCCCTAGTCTATTCCATCTAGTAAGGTCGCTTGCCGTTCCAAGGTACAGCCTGTTTTATTTCTCCCCTTGGGACCAGCAGCCTGCTGAATTACTCTTTCTCACGCCTGAGCTTCATTTGGAAAATAGGCAGTCTCTTCCCTCCAATGACCCTAGACTTGAGTACAGAATTGCAGAAGTACAGAATTGGAGAATTAGAAGGGACTTTAGTATGATCTAGTCCAATGCACAAACCAAAGAACATCCACTTTAACATACCCCAAAACATACCTGGTCTTCCAGGTATTTGCTTGATAGCACCTGCTTCACAAGGTTGTTTTGAGGATCAAATGTTACAATATTTGTAAAGTGCTTAGCACAATGCCTGGCACAGAGAAGATGCTGTATAAATCATTCCCTTTTCTTCCCCCTCCCACCTTTTTTGAGGATCAGGGAGACATGGCAGACATCATTTCATTGCATCACAATCAGTAATGATGTACTTAGCCTTTCTGCTTTTCTACATTTTTCTGGTGATGTTGCCACTCTTTAATTGTTGCTCTGTTGCTCTGCCATTGTTCTGGATAGGATGGCTAGATTTGTTATTGAATGTTTACTTTTAAAAAACAGCAACAACAACATTGGATTTGGTAGATCAAAACAACACTTACAAAGTTATCTTCCACCAAGGTTTCTCGTGCTTGTGTCAAAGTCATATACAATCCTTCCAAAGATGTAGCAAAGATAACTGGCAGTCCTTTGTCTATTAATATGAAAGGAGGTATAAAATAGGGATTTGTGTGTTTTCTAGAGATTCTTGCTACCATCTGTAGCACCAACATAATATATGCCAGCAGAGTTCTGAATTGCAAAATATAACAGACTCTCCATATAGAAGACAGAAGCAAACATTTATTCAGACACCAGAAAACCAAATTCATCATAGAAACAAAGAATTCTATACACAATAACACTGCAGAGTAACACCATCCCAAAGCCTTCCCACAAACACAAGCCCAGCTGTCTCCTTGCCTATGTCCTTTCTCTCTCCTACCTCACTAACTGCTCTGACTCCCAGCTTCCTGTTCCACTCATTCGGCAAATTCCTCCCACCACAGGCTCCATGTGATTACATTAGGCCTATTAAAGGGCAGGGAAGATCTTCAAATTTCCATTACCATTACACCATTATGTTAGATATCCCAGCAAAGAGTCCAAATGGAATGGTAAGGTTGCCCAGATGATGCCACTGTCTGCAGAAAACATTGTGCTGATAGCATCCATTACTAAAGCACGGATTCTGAAATAGACACATACGCACTCAAAAGAATTTATACAGTTGGTTTGACATCCAAAAGTACATATGCTATATGTGAATGTATGTACATGTGTGTATATATGGAGGCATACACTGGATGTATGTGTACTTTGATATATACACATGTACATAAATAGACATTGTGTGCTGGCTATGCATGCACACATACATACACGTGTACACATGTGGTACATATGACAAGATATATGTATCTATTACTTTATAGATTGACAATGCCTTGAGGCCAGAATTAAACAGAAAAGTGGCCTGAAACAGTGGTTCATCCTTTAACAGTATTATTATGGTCATAGGGCAGGTAGGTGATGCAGTGGATAGAGTACCAGACTTGGAGTCATCAAGATTTATCTCCTTGAGTTCAAATCTGGCTTTAGACACTTAGCAGCTATGTAACTCTGGGCAAATCACTGAACCCTGTTTGCCTCAGTTTTCTCATCTGTAAAATGAACTGGAGAAGGAAATGGCAAACCATTCCCATTTCTCTGTCAAGAAAACTCCAAATGGGATCATAAAGAGTCAGAAATGGCTGAAACAAACTGTTGTTGTGCTGTATTACTGCAAGTCATGGAACACTATAGTGTCTGAAGAATTCAAGTTTTGTCAGTCAGTGGGTAATAGGCAGGCCACCTGTAGTCTACAACATATTACCATCAAAGTATTACCCAAGAGAAACAGTGTGAAGTATAGTATGTCTCCAAAGAGCTGTACGACTGAAAAGGAAGCTTTTTTCTTCCAAGAGGATACAACTCCACTAAGGCAGGGAAGAACTTTAAACCTATCCCATAGCTTCTAAAGTTCTGCAGTTCTTCTCTCCTTTCCTCTCTATAACCTCCTTTTACCCTCCAATCTGGATCCTGGATCCTTTTTTCCCTTCTTTGTTTTTACTTTCAAGCACATTTTCCATTTTTTTTCAAGGAACACTTCATTCTCCTTGGTAAGTTAGAGAGAAAAGCATTCCTCCTGACTTTTCACCACGACTAGGATAGAAAGCAAGATTCACTTTGTGCACAAATACTAGCAAAAACACAGATGAAGCACAGTCCTCTGCACATCCCTAAAATCTTCCCCCTAGTACTCCATACTTTCTGAAACAGATTAGCGTCAATTCTTTCACCCTCCTACTGTCTTGTCTCATCACTACAACAAAATATCTATTTATGTGCCCCACCTGTTTATTGTACAAGGAACCTGATGCTCAGGGCTCCTGGACAAGTTTTTCTTAATAATGCATTTTCCCTGTCTTTTCCACTCTGATGCTTCTTACCTTAATGTATTTGGCTTCATAGCAACACACACCTTAATGCAATCAATAACTACCTCCAGTTGCTGTCTTCAAGATTCTGAGTAAAAAATCATCTTCGACCCACTTTCTCCCTTCTCCTTTTGCTGCTAGTAAGATTTCAGACTCATGTCAACTCATACTTTGCCTCTTAGTTATTTCTCACATCTTTTGAACACTATTGAGCAGACTAGTTGAGTAAATTCCCAGTAAGAAATAATTTCTCATCTTTGTCTTTTTTCCTATTTACACAATCACAGATCTTGAGAATAGAAAGAGACGTTAGCACCCATCTAATCAAAACCAATACATGAAAAAAATTTCCACTATACCTGACAAGTGGCCTTCCATTCTTTGCTTAAAGATCACCAATAAAAGGGAAAACATAACCTTTCAAGACAACCCTTTTCTACTTTTGGATAGCTCTAATTGTTACAAACTTTTTTCCTGACATCAATCCTAAATATTCCTTTTTGCAACTTAATAATAACAACAATAAAAATAACAGCATTTATATAGAATTTTAAGGTTTGCAAAACATTTTGCCTACATTATCTCATTTGATCCAAACAACAACCCTGGGAGGTGGCTAATATTATTGTCTTCATTTTGCTAATGAGGAAATCAATGTGTGTAAAGGCTAAGCACCTTTTCTATGATCACACAGTCATTGATGCCTTAGGCAAGATTTGAACTCAGGCCTTCCTGATTCTGGGTCTAGCACTCTAGCTGCTATCCCCTAGGTTCCATTCATCTTCTTCCTGCCCTTTGGGACAAAACACAAGTCTGATGCCCCTTTCAAATGACAACCCTTCAAATACTTAAACCATAGCTATTACGCCTCCACGGAGTCTTCTCCCCTCTCTCAACCAAACATTCCCACTTCCTCCAAATGATCCTCAACTGTGATACACATAATGAACATAATGCTCCTACAACTGGTTCTTCCATGTTGGTGAGAATGAGAACAGGAACAGAATGTTCTTTGGTTAATTCCTCTACCTCATGAGGGATCAAGTGATCATTGAAGTAAGTCGAGAAATGAGTAGCTGTTTTCTTTCTGTCTGTGAGTCCTGGCAGACGTCTGGCTAATTGAAAAGCTTCATCACGACTATCTCATGATTCTGTGCTAGGCTTATGATCCATTTGCCAAACTAATTATCTGGTACTCTCTGTCCAAGTGGTCTACTGTATACTCTAATGACAAAATTACTTGTTTTTCCCTCCTTTGACCTTCATCCAAAGACTCTCTATGATGCTTCCCCCTCCTGGGTTTCCTTATATGGGTATACCTTTTTAAAATACAATGCTACTGCACTAATCCTCCTTCATTATCCTATTTCTTTTGAATAAGGGAGAGCCATAAGTTAGTCACTGATCTAATCTCACTGATATCTATGAGGTCAAATTTTCCTTCTTGCATTAGGACCTCTAGTCCTTCTTCATCACTTAAAGTTTGGACATTTTTGTAGTGACATTTAAAGTCAGGGTTTTTTTTTTTTCCTGCTCTCCACATATGGTATTTCAACTGTTTTTCTTCTCCCTTCATTGAAGCTACTTTCTATGTCATCCAACTTGATATATACAGACAGTTTTCTCCCCCCCTCCCATCCCTTTTAGTTTTCCCCATACCTACAATCTCCACCTCTTTCCTACTCCAGTTGTATCCAAAAATCTCCTAACAAATAGAAGAAAATGGAAAGCAATGACAATTGCTTCTATTGATATCTTTACAACAAGTATGAACATGGTCAAGTATTAAATGGCAATACTCAGGAAGGGAAAGAAAGGTAGCCTCCATTCTCTTCTAAGATACAGACAGCATGCTAATAGTGCCTACTGGATGTGAAGAGGAGATTAGAACCCTTACTATATATCCAACTTCTCACATTTGACTTCTGCAGCTACTGCTGCAGAAAACCTCTTTGGTGAATGGGAGACTTCCCTTGGCTTTGTGTTATCACAACTGTACAAGCTTGTTTGAGGTTTCTCAGCTTATCAGCTTAATACTCAATAGAGTAAATGAAGATCTTACCTGTCACAGGTAAGTTGCTGATTTCTTTTTTCAAAAGATATCATGCATATACTTAGTTTTTGTGTCCTTAAGACATTTTATCTTACATTTTGGAGAAGGAATTTAACATAATTCTGCTAAGTAGTGGCAATTGAATTGGGAATTATAAGCAAATTGACAAGGGAGAAATTTTAGGGAATAAACACACTTAAAAAGGAATACCTAAGAATGTGTAAATAGCAGGAGAAAAAGACAAAGCATGAGAAGCATACTGAAGAAAAGAATAAGGATGAGTTTAAGAGTAGAAAAAATAGTGAAAAAGAGAAGATGGATGTAAACAATAGGACAGTGGATTAAAAAACAGAGAGATTTTCCTATTCCTATATCCCTTCTCAGAGTCTTCCCAAACTGGAATCAAACGAAAAGAATCATTGAAAAAATTAACTCTGTTATTAAATATTTCAAGGAACCTTGTATGATTTTTTAGTGTATGCATGGGAGACAACTTTGAGAGCCCCCTAAGCAGTATTTTACTTTCCCAAGTCAGATGGTTTCTTATAGTCAACACACAATAAACATAGTGGATCTCTTCTATGCTCTGTAACGATCAATCATTTATAAAGATGATATGGTCTGCTACAGAGAATCATTTCCCACAATCTGAATGTTACCTTTTCATATTTTCATTAAAGATATCTCTGATGTACATGTAAATCATTCTTATAAAGAGTTAATAAAGATGAAAGAGTAGGCAGGCAGGTCAATAATCATTGATATCTGCCTCTTAAGAGTATTAGAATTGTCTAGGATTTTTGTCTATTTTAGTACCCTTCCCCTATTAAAAAAAAATGGGGGAGGGAGGAATAATCAATTGTTTCTAAATATTAAGACTGGACATATTGAGGATTTAAGGGAATGTTTAAGATGGGAAATAAAAAGGCTTTTTTCTCCTATAATTTGAAAAATTACTTTTTAAAAAAATATACATTCAAAAGGAAAGCAAGGCTAGATAAATTTTAACTTATTTTCTCTCTCTTTTTTCAGATTATTATGGGAATGGTGTGATAAAACTACACAGTAATAAAATGTTTTATTTCAAAGTTGAAATTACACAAGCAATACTGCTACATCAGTGGGCTAAGGAAAGTGACACTACTTTACTTTTAATTCACCCTAGTGGGGAGCTATTTCTTGCATATCTTAATTCTGGCAATGCACAATTTTCAGAATATCCATTAATGCTAGAGTTATATAGTTCAACTTATCAACATCAAATTTCTTGTCCATATATGTTGTTTGAGAGCAGCATTTCTTACAGCAATATTAATTTGGACAAGGGAAAGGAACTGACATTTTGGGTTATAATAATCTATCCTAAGGATCTTGGTTTACATGCTATTGTGGACATCTGTGGAGAAGCTATATTAAAAGAGAAAAGATATGTTAACTATGAAATAGCTGCGGGAATCAGCACTAAAAATATGGTAAGTTAGATTCAAAGGTTTCAAATGTCTATCCTTTTATTTCTTCAAATAGAAAATTGTGACTTAATATTTTTCCAGAATTATATATATATGAGTAGTCTGAGAAAGATGTCATTTTTTCCACTTATTCATTCAACAAATTTCATAAATAATATTATAGTAAGGACTACACATACCTATGATACCCATCCACCATCTTCACTCCAACTCACATGCTATTGAACTAAACTGGAGAAAAGTCACAAAATCAAGCTAGTTCCACATTAAGTTTATGCTACATAACTCCTGTGCCTTCACTGAGACAAGGCAATTGATTCACTATCCCCCACTCACCACAGCAGCTCTTTTACACCCTTTCATCCTTCCTCACATCCTCCACAGCTTCCTTTCCCATCTTCCTACCCTCTATGCTGTGATAAAAATTATTTGAGGATTCATTAAATAGGTATTGCAGACAGTCACCAAATCAACATGTAGAGATAGATTATGTTTACTATATTTTTATAGCGTAGATTTTATTTACACTCAGTGTTGCAGGCTCATCTATGTGAAAAAAAAAGTCAGAAAGTCCAAAGCATCAGTTCCAGGAAACTTCTATAGAATATGAATATGTAAGCAGCATAGAAAAATGGAATTTTGCAGAAAGTAGGAAAGGAAAAATATGTGTATCTGTGTTGGGAAACAAGTAACAAAGGAGGAAGACACAAACATCTGTCTTGTAATTAAGGCATGAGCTTTGGCTTCTTTCCTAGCCTTGATTCTACGGGTGTTGTGACCTTTGAACTTTAGGAACAATATCTGGAAGTTCAAAATCCACACAAGAGCAATGTCTTCTCTTATGCCAGAAACCTGAGCTAGAAATTATCTTGCCAGTGAGCAAAAGCTTATAGATGGGGGAGGAACGAGAAGTCCAATTTGCCTGGACCATAGAGTACATGAAGAGATGTACCATATAATAATCCTGGAAGTATAGGTTGGCAGGAGTTGTGAAGGGCTTACATGCCAATGGGAAGAGTTTGTATTTGTTCCTAGAAATGATAGGAAGCCAGTATAAGGCCCTCCTTTTCAAGGCATGGGTACTTATAACTTAGAGTGTAAAATAGAATGTAAGTACATAAGAGAGATTTGAGTAAGGTGATGTGATAGTTTTTATCACAGAATCTTGGAGTTATAAGGGACCTCAGAAGTCATCTAATTAAATCCATGCTTGAACAATAATTTCCTCTACAACATTCCTGACAAGTGTAAGACTCTGTAGTTGTGTTACGAGCTTGCTCGTCTAACCATGATCTGGGAATAATGATTAGTATCACCAGTCCACCAATGACTGAAGTGATCAGGCAGGAGCCTGCCTTCTTTTCTGTCCTTAATAATCTTGTAATTAACAGCTGATATTTGGGGATGGAGTAGTAGGAAGAAGCACAACAAACTCTCTCCACATACATACACTCCTCCCAAACTCCTCCAAACAGATTGACAAAATGCACCAGACTGCAGCCTGATGGGGAAATTCAAAGAAATTAGAAGGAGTAATTTTTCTAGCCCAAGTCAGAACAGGGAGATAGAGAGATGTGTAGACACTGGGGATGAGATCTGACGTAGGATGTAGAGCATTCCAGAACTAGGAGATGCTGTGCACCAGGATAAGAAGAGGTTCTAGATCCAAAATAAAGGCACCTAAATTTGTGTAGAATGCAGGAAAGGGTGCCAAATGACAGCCAAATGTCATTCACCACCTGCAAGTAACAGATCTATGAAAGACTGACAATGGGACCTGTACCTATATTCCAGGGTGAGAGTCCAGAGCCCTGGACTGTGTACAAACTAGTCCTGAGGCAAACAGCAGATGTGTGACTCCTCCCCCACAAGTAAACAAGGTTCTCAGTTCCATTGTCTAGCCCAGTCTAAAGTTTACAGAGGAATAGGAATACAGGGAAGGAATGTCAAACAAAAGGGAAGTAACTATGAACCAGCAGAGCTTCTAGATGGAAAATCATAATGATAATGACTGAGTCCAGTAGCAGTCTGCTGAAACTCCAAATTGTGCAAGCCCACAGTCGTGTTGTTCAGACACAAATCCATGCCAAGAACTTACAAAGCTAAAATGGGGTAGAAGAGAGGGCAGAAATAAAATTTTGCCCTGAATCAGAATACTCTGGAAGCACCGAAAGCTTTCAGATCACAACTCAATATCTCTAAGTAAGCAACAGGATAACCAAGCTAGGCATTCCTTCCAGAAATATGCAGAAGCATCAAGTCCATAAAGTCCTTAAGTAGGCTCAAACAAACAAAAAAAGACTACTTTGGGAGCACTGAAAAGCTTGCACATCCCTAGTCTAAGCTATTCCTGAGATGCTGGAATAGTATAACATTTAATGCCTCCAAGAAAATGGCAGCAGGACCAGTCCAGATCTTGTCTTCAAAAGTTCACAGAGTCTGGCCCTAAAAATATGAACATCACAAAGCTAAGAACAGATCCCTGAGCTTTTCCTGAAGAGATCTCTATGCAGGTTAACATAGTTCCATCAATCTCTGGGTTCTATAGTTAGTCACTCAATCAATCCTCATCTATATAACTCTACTTTTATGTTCTAATCTGCAAGGATATCATAAGTGACTTTGTCAAATGTCTTGCTGAAATCCTGGAATACTATGTCTAAGGCATTCCCCTAACCTATTCATATGTAGGAACCCTATCAAAAAGGAAATTAGCTTAAGCTGGCATAACTTATTTTTGAAGAGTCCACAAGTGATCAATGTTTCTCTTAAAAAATGTTCAAATCATTAATAATGTGTTCTAGAATTTTCCCAGCAAAATCACTCTATAAGTCACATCAAAATCAGTCTATAATTTGAAGAATTCAACTTCTTTTCCTCTTTGAAAATCAGGGCATCCACCCATCTCCACTCCTACAGCTTGCTCTCCATAATATTTAAAAGATCACCAAAAGCATATCCACATATACATCCCCCACTTAGTTCTTTCAGTACTCTGAGATATTTATCTGGGCTTGCTAACTTGAAATTACTAAAGGAAGCTAGGTGATGTCTTACCATTTCTTCATTTCTCCCAAGTTCAAATTCCTTTACTACGTAGTGGGAAGTCTGGAGTGCTGTAAAGAAACTGACCAATAAGGACCTAGTCATTGCTGCATATGTAAAACATGCCTATTGACAAAGCACATGAGGGCTTCATGAGCATACTATTTCCTGGCAGTTTCATGATGATGAAAAGCCTTTTCATAATGGCTGCTGAGCTGGAACTTAGTGTACATACAAAAGGTTCAAACAGATTAATGTTCTCAGTTTTTGAGTAAGAAGGCAGAAGAAATGCTGTGGGTGCAGAAGCAACATTGAAGCAAAGGTTAGCTGAGACTGCCTTATCTCCACACCTGGCCACCATCTGGCCATGAAGTCATGGCACCTCTCTTTTTTTGTTGTTGTTGTTGTCTGTCTTTATTCTTTCATAATCTAAGGTGAATGTCAGTAATAGAACAGACCAGGTTATGACCCTGTGAACTTTGAAAGATCAAAAGAATGATCAAAGGTCCCCTCAGCATTTGAAGCTGTTAGTAGCAGCAGTCATGCCTGGTGAGCTGATACAGACCAACACTGAATTGATGTGATAGCTGAGAGACTGTGTCCTTCAAGAAAGTTAGCAACTTATCCATACCAGATGTATGTATTATGTATATATTCTTACCCAGAAGTAAACTTGGTGAGAAGAGTGCTTCACTTCAATGGTTGGGCACAGGGAGCCAGAGGACATCCATAGAGAATGCAAAGACCCAAAGCCTGCAAGGATGGCAGTGTTGTGTGAGTGCCTGCACAAGGGCTGCCCAAGCACCAGCAGGATACAAGATGTGTTCCAAAGCATTCCAGTGTGAAGACTATTAGGATGGAGAAAATCAGAGTGAAGAATTTTCTACAATTTATCAAACAAGAAAACAAAAAACTAAGAGGAAATAGAAATGGTACTATCTGGCTTGTTTAATACTGAAAAACATAGATGACTCCATGGAAAAGCATAAAAATGGATATGGCCTATCTTTTTTGTTTGTTTCACTATCTCTAATCTCCCTCTCTATCTCCAATCCCCCTGCCACCCAATTTTTAAAAAAATCCTTTCTTGTCACAGATAAGCATAATCAAGTTAAATAAATATGCACCCTGGGCATGTCGAAAAAAGTGTATCTCATTTTGCACTTCTCCTCAATTACCTCATAGGAGGTGTGTATATAACATTGGTTCTCTAAAGCTGTGGTTGGTTATGTCACTGATCAGAGTTATTAGATCTTCTGAATTTGTTTCTCATTAAGTTTGTTCCTGTTTTGCTCATTTCATTCTGCATAAGTTCATATAAGTCTTCTCAGGTTCTTCTGAATCCATCCCTTTTGTCATTTCTCATGGAAGCACAATAATGATTCATTACATTCATGTGACATAATTTGTTCAGCTGTTCCTCAAATAATAGGCACCCCTCCCTTAGGTTACAGTTCTTTTTTCCTACAGCAAAAAATACTGCTATGAATATTTTTGTATGGATGAGTCCTTTACCTCTTTCATTGATCTATTTGAGGTATATGTCTAGTTGTGGTACTGAAGAATCAAAGGGAATATGGGGGTATAGCTCCCAAAAGCTTTCAGGAATGCTTGACTGATTCACAGCTCCACCCACAGCAAAGTAGTATACTTGTGCTCTAACATACCAACAATTTTCATTTTCCCTTTTTTGTCACCTTTGCTGTTCTGATCGTTGTCAGGTAGAACCTCAGAGTTGTTTGATGGAGCATTTATTTCGTGTGGCTGTTGACAGCTTAGATTTCTTCCCTTGAGAATGGTCTGCTCATATTCTTTGACCAGTTATCTCTTGGGGAATGTATCTTTTTCTTTTACATTTGAGTGCAGCCTCTATATACTTTGGATACCAGACCCCTATCAGAGAAATTAACAGTAAAAATTTATGCTGTCAACTGCCTGCCTTCTAATTTTAACAGCATTTATTTTGTTTGTACAAAAGTGTTATCCACTTTATCTCTTCATCTGTGATTTTGAAGGACATCTCCTTCCCTATTCCTCTTACTTGTTTGTGACATGATGCTTGTGATAAATATCTATTTGGAGCTTATTGTAGTATATAGTATGAAATTTAAACCTAATTACCAACAGAATAGCTTCCAGTTTTTGCAGAACTTTTTGCTAAATAGTGAGTTCTGCTTCTATTAGATGTTGTCTTTAGTTTTATTTAGCACTTCATAATTGTTTGTTTGGTTCTATGGGTAGCTCATCTGTCCCATTCATCAACTTTTCTATTTTTTTAACCAATATCAATTAATTTTGCTGATTACAGGGTTTTTTTAAAATAAAGATTGATGTGACAACGTTTTTATTATTTCTCTTGAGATTCTTGATATTATTATTTCTCTTGAAGAATGGAAAAAATAGAAGTGGTGAGGGGCTAGGTCATAAAGGGCTTTTAATGTCAAACAGATGACTTTGTATTTGATCCTGAAAGTGATAGGGAGCCACTGGAGTTTATTCAATCAGGGTGATGGCATGGTCAGCTGACCAGAGAATGAATTGAAGTAGGGAGAGACTTAAGGCAAGCAGACCCACCAGCAGGCTACTGCAGTAATCCAAAAATGAGGTGATAAAGGACCTCCATCATGGTGGTGGCAAGTATCAGAGAGAGAAGAAGACATATTCAAGAGATGTTGCAAACGTGAAATTGACAGGCCTTGGCAATAACATGGGTGAGAGAGATAATAAAGACTAGAGGGTGGAACCTAGGTTTTGAACCTGGGGAACTGGGAGGATAGTGATGGCCTAGACAGTAATAGAGAAGTTTGCAGGGGGAAAAGATAATGATTTAAGTTTTGGACATATTGAGTTTAAGATGTATACTGGACATCCCATTCAAGATGTCTAACAGGCAGCTAGAGAAATTAATTCCAAGTCAGCAAAGAATTTAGGGCAGGATAAGTAGATTTGGGTATGATCAACATAGAGATGGCAATTAAATCAACAGAAGCTGATGAGATCACTAAGAGGTAGAAGAGGTCCAGGACAGAGCCCTTTTGGTATAGCTATGGTTACAACACATAACCTTGATGAGGATCCAAGAAGACTGAGAAGGAGTGGTATGATAGGTAGGAAGAGAACCAGGATACAGTGCCAAAAAATCTAGAGAGAAGAGACTGTCAAGGAGAATAGGATTATCAACAGTGTCAAAAACAGCAGAAAGATTAAGAAGAATAAGGATGAGGAAAGGCCATTGGATTTGTCAATTAAGAGATCACGGGACAAAAAGGATGGTTTCATAAAAACCTGGGAAGACTTATATGAACTGATGCAGAGTGAACTGAGAAGAATCAGAAGAACATTATACACAGTAAAAACAATACTATAACAATGATCAACTGTGAAAGATTTAGTTACACTGATCAATACAATGATCCAGGACAATTCCAAAGGATCCGTGATGAAAAATGATATCCATCCCTTGAAAGAGAACTGATGAACTCAGTGCGAACTTTTTTTTATTTTATTTTTCTTGCTTTTTTATAACATGGATAATATGGAAATATATCTTACATAACTTCACATGTAAAATTGATATACTGCTTGTGTTATTAATAGGTAGAGGAGGGGCTAGAGGAAAGGAAAGGATTTGGAACTCAAAAATTTTTTAAATGAATGTTAAAAATAAAGAAGAGACAGAGAGACAGAGACAGAGATAGACAGACAGACAGACAGAGAAAGAGAGAGAGAGAATCACTGGAAACTTTGGAGAGAAAAGTTTAGGTGGAACAATGTGATCAGAAACCAGATCATAAGGACTTGAGAGTGAGAAGAGAGAAAGTAGAGGCAAATATTGAAGACAACATTGTCAAGGAGTTTAGCCACAAAGGGCAGAAAAGATAAAGGTTGACAGCAGGAATAGAAGAATCAAGTGAAGGGGTTTTCTGAGACAGTTTGGGAGGCAGTAGGGAAGGAGCCAGTGGTCATGGAAAGATTTAAGATAAGTAACAGTATGGGGATGATAAAGGGGGCAATCTGTTGGAGAACATGGGATGAAATGGCATCACTTGTTCAAATAGAAGAATTTGCCTTGATAAGGAGTAAGACCACCTCTTCTTATGAGAAAAGAGTGAAGGAGGAGATGGTAGCAGAAAGCATCTGAGTAATATGAGATAAGGAAGGAAAATTCCCATGAACTTTCTCATGAAAGTTCCCAAATTTTTCTATAAAATATGAGTCAAGGTTCTCAGCTAAGAGAGCAAGGGAGAAAGAAACCATAGGACATTTGAGGAGGAATAACAAGATTTGGATATCACTGTGGAGAATAGGATAGTGAGTTGATAAGAGAGCTATAGAAGGATTGCCTAGCAGCAGTGAGGACCTAGTTGAATTTGTGTGACAAATTTGCAGTGGACCTAGGCAGAGAGGATGGGTGATTGCATTTTGGAGCAGCTCTCTACTATCCTAGAGGTTATTATCTCTACAGAGATATGTACTTTCTGATTCCCACCTAGATCCCACCTGATCTTTTTCAACTCTTTTCATTCCAAGGTTTAAATACTTCCCCTATTTCCTTTCTACCTTGGAATTCTGCTAATTATCTGTTTATTCTGAGCAAACCTAAAAAGTTATAAAAATCCCCTCTGTACCCAAAGAAACTGACACTAGCCTGTACTGTCTTCCTTAGTGTGCAAATCAACTTTTTTTTTCTTTTTCCTGTTTGGCTCCTCACTTTTTGACATACATATCCAACACACACATGGAACAAATATTTCAGATTTTATGGCAGATGACATTCTCCATGGACTGAATGTAGACTGGGAAATTCCCATAATATGCTTAACTTACAGGGTTTTCTAAACTTTAATGTGCTATATAAATGAGGAAGTAGTAGCAATAATAGTACTACTAGTAGTATAATTATTTCTGAACCCACATGAAAATAAATATTAAATAGAACCACCATATCCAGGGACTTCTCTACCTTGTTTTGTGTGAGTCATGTCTTTTGAGTTTGGGAGTGTACATCTCACCTGACTTTCATGAATATTTTGTCTTCTTTTTAAGACAGTGACTTTTTATCAAACTGTGAACTATGAAGGTAGAAGCAATTACTATGAAATGCAGTAAGTATCATTTATTTTTTAAATAAGAAAAAAGTCTAGCTGTGGTTATTAGCCTTAACTTAAACATACCATTTATATTTTTAAAATATCATTAACTATAAACATAATTTGATTCAGGTAATATTTGCATAAAGAGGCACCTTGCCCAGGTCAAATTTCCCAACCTCAAAGGTGAAATTTCATATGACATTTAAGAAAAATGTTTGTGCTTTTAAAAATTATGAGTAGAAACCAATTTCTAGTTGTTGGTTAATCTAGAAATATAAAAATGTATGATGCATAAGTTGGTTTTCCCCATTAAAAAATCACATTTGATATAGAGAGGTTGCTGAGGTCAGAGTTGGGAGAGCTGGTTCAGTTTTTTAGAAAGAATTCGATTAGACTTCTTTAGCTGATGGGAGCTTTATTAATGCAAAAGCATGTGGACCTGAGATTCAGCAAGGAGCTAAACAAAGGCACTGGTAGAGAAAAAAAAGACCAGACTTATATACACAGAAAGCTACACAGTCTGTAGGATGATGAAGTAATTTTTAGAGTTTCTAATGGGGGTTGGAGATTTAGGGACAAGATGAGGAAGATGGATGACACAAGATAAGGGAGATGGGAAATTTTATGACCCAGCATGGAGGGAGACAAGGAATTTTTTTGGTCCTAATAATAAGAGGAAAGTTTACTTTAGGATGTTCTTAGACTCAGGAGGGCCTCCCAAGGTACCGAAAAGTCAACCCTTAATATTAATCCTTAGGTCACCTTTGTATCCACATCAAGGTGGAGGGGTTTTTTTCCTATAATTTTTTACAGAACAAAGACTCATTCTTTTTATAAACAAGGCACTAGAATCCTAAGGAAAAAGCATAAAGTAGATATCTTCAGAAGACCTTCTTCTAAAGAAGAAATGACCATTTTGGGAATATTCTTAATTAATTAAATTTACAATTATATTTCTTGAAAAAAAATTCCAAGCCTTGCATAATCTTTGGAAACTTCTCGTGAGCACTTTCTTTATGCCCTCTACAAAAAGCATTCAGAGGCAAAGTCAAGAAAGGCCCTGTCACCATAGAGATTCTTATAGCTGAGTAGATGGGATGAAACAGGACATTGGCCTTAGCATTTCAAATAAGATAGTTGGCATGTCATTCACCTCTTGGGGTAAACCCCATAGCTATGGAGTGTTTAAATATCTCACCCTAAGCCTTTACAATGGTTCTCAAACTTCCTAATGCCGTAACCCTTTAATACTAGTATGTGGGCGTATCTGCATGCCGGCAGACCCTCCTGAAGATGGATAGAGGAGTGGTGTCTCGGTTCCTAAGACCCTCAGAAATATGTGTTTTCCGATGGTCTTAGACCAGATTGAGAACCGCTGCTTTAACAATTTCTGGAAAGTAGGCCTTCCTCCTGGGAAGCAAATTACTTTTTTCTTAGCTGTGCTGCTGCTCCAAGGGAGTCCTGACTGCTCTGCCACTAATCTTTATCACCACTCCCAAATAGCTTATCATATAATGTTAACAGGTTGAGTCCTTCTGTCTTTCTGAATATTCACTTTGTACGGAATATAGAGCAAGATGCAGCATGTCATACTAGGGAGAGAGCTGGTCTTAGGGTCAGGACATCCTAAATTCAAGTCCTAGCTTATGCCTCCGGGGCCAATCATTAATCCTCTCAAAGTCTGAGGCAACCTTCTAAGACTCTAAATTGCAAAGCCCATAAGACTCAATTGTTAGAGTGATTGGCTGAACTCTCTACAGTCAAGAAAAAACAGGTCTGGACCAGCAACTCCATCCTCCTCCAAGAAAAAAAATATTACATAGGAAAGATACTTTATCTGGAGTAACTTAGATCAGACATTTTTCCAAATGGTGAAACTGTAGGAACACTTTTTTCAAAAAGATATTTGTGGGAGGATTGATGTCTTAAAGGATATAAAGTTATTGGCTAATCTAAAAATATAAAAATGTATGATGTATGAATTTGTTTCCTCATTAAAAAAACCACATTTGATACAGAGAGATGGAGGGGGTTTTTTTCTAAAATTTTTTAGAAAACAAAGAATCTTAAAGAAAAGTATTAACAATATTTTTGCTCTTGGGTCTTCACATTCTTTGACCCAGACATAATGTGATTTATAGACAATTTATAGCCTCTGATCCACTTTCTGTTACCATACAAACCCTGTCATGTAGCCTAACCCAAACCAACCAATTAAACCTATGGCTGTTGATTATGTCATTGTTTTCAACCTTCAGAAGTGTTTGGGATGAAAAAAAAAACCTCATCCATAATTTAATTAAAAAAAACAACACAGCGATCTCTTAGGATAAGAATAGGAGTTTATTCTCTTCCCCCAGAGAAGAGGGCAGTCTTCCCCATGACTCATCACGAAGGAGAGGCCCCAAGGTGTTGGGGAACAAAGTTTTTATACCCCAACACAGCAAGATCATATTTCCCCCATTGTCCCTCTCTCCCATTGGTTGGGGGATCGAGCTTGGGCTGTCCCTGACTCCCACCGGTGGGGAGGAGGGGCCCACAGAGGCAGGAAAGCAGACAAAGGACTGAAGGTGGGGGTCAAAAGATTCTCGAAGGGGCTTGCTGCTGATTGACGCAGCAATGGAGGAGGAAGAGGGAAGTTAACAATCCAAAACTGCCTGAAAAGTTTTCACCCCACCCAAACAGAAGTAACAGGTATAAATCAGGCCTCAACGTTGACAGGCTGAGCATGAATAAAAGTGGCAGGTCTTATCCAATAAGCAACAATGACCATTGGAACTGAGAGGGCTGTTGGGCAAATAGGATTAGAGACAGAGTTAGAGTGGGGTCAACTGGCTGCTCTGATTCTCTTCCTTCTTTGTGAGGTTAACTACAGTATACAAGCTGTCCTGTGATGAAAGAAGCACTTAAAATACCTCCCCAATCCATAGCTGGCTCAATGGTGGCACTGAGCAGTCACTGTCACCACTACCACCCTCCAAGTCTTTAGAATTTTTTCTGGTGGGTTAATCATGGCATGTGTAGGGCACTTTGCACCTGCTAGTAAGTGTGAAGTCTATACCTTTACAAAGAGGCAAGGATATTGACTAGAAGAAGACTTTCAGTCCTGTGCTTTAACGATCATCTAAATGTATTCTTTTTCTTAGAAAGAAAAACACGGGTCATTTGATGATTCAACTACGACCCAGTCTGTTTAAAGCCATGTGTCCATTATCTAATTATGTAAGTTTCATTGGTGTGAAAGTTAATAACTCACAATATACATGTGTTTTAATCAATATGTTGTCTAGTACTCAACTGGGTTTCTGATAAACTATTGTGTGTTCAAGAGAAGTGATAAATTTAGAATTCTACTTTTGAGTGAATTAGATAATGCAATTTTTTTTTTTTGAGGCAATCAGAGTTAAGCAACTTGCCCAGGCTCACATAGCTAGTGTCTGAGGCTGGATTTGAAGGAAGGGTCCTCCTGACTCCAGACTGGTACTCTATCCACTGTGCCACCTAGCAGCCCCAGTATAATCATTCTTAAAAGATACATAAAAGCAATGTAGAAATACAAATTATAAAACTGTTTACAGAAATGCCAAAAGAATGTTAGAAGAAACAAGAGCAAACGAATTGCTGGCTGAATTGAAGGAAGCCGCCCACCATGTCTGCCACTTCCTGACCACTGATGCCAAAGGGGCCAATACTGCATGATATTAGCAAACATGGCCATTTCTCTGGTCATTTTAACACTACATTCATTTTCATAGTTTCAGCTCCACATGTACCTGAAAGTTCTTTTTTTCCCCTTTGTTAAGTCCCTCTACTGTGAAACTTAAGTAAGATCTCAAAGCTGCTGTCCTATGAGTCTTCCCCAGACTCACCTGAAGTCAGTCCTCATCACCTGGTGCCATATAACATATGTCAACATAACTAAATTTAAAATGGCCTACAAATCCTGCTTGCCTCCACCCAGACACATGTAGATGAGCAGATTCTCACTGCCAGCAAGGTTGCATTGGTCTTAAGAGCAAACACGTGGGGTGTTGGACAAAGGACAGAAACAACCAAACATGCTTTAGCAAGAGCCACACTCTGCAAAGGAGGAAATACAATCGAAGCAATTGAGAATGACACAAAGATAAGGGAAATGGAAACATGCAAAGGAAGGAAAACGGAAGTGAAGCAGGAATAATAACTCACATATACTCATTTTAAGGTTCGCACAGTGATTTACTCATAAGATCCCAGTGAGGTGGATAAAATAAATACCCCTGGGAACTGCTATAATGGAAGAAACCCTAGGGCCAAAAAGGGAGATCTGGAATGAGCCAGAGACGATTGCAGTTTACAAAGATTGTAACTGCAATTTATTGCCTGAGAAGAAGAAGCTTGCAAACTAGAGCAGAGACAATTTCTCAGCTGCTCAAAGGGGAGTGAGAAGGTGAAGTATTTATACCTATTTGAGGTATTTTGAACTTTTTTGAGGCATTTATGGTTAAATGGGGGTTAAGAGGGAAACACAATAATTTGGGAAATCAGGCGGAAAGTGGCAGTTTAGGAAGAAGATGCTTGTACAGACACAATAATTCAGAAAGCAGGAGGATTGCTGCTCTTTAGATAAGTCAAAAAGCAAGATGTTTGCTTTTTTCCTCTGAGCTGGTAAAGACTAGTTTTGGCAGTTGCAGGCATCTCCAATTTCAGCTAAAGTTTATTTCTCAAAGGATCACTGTATGTCAATCAGCCCTCAGCATCAGAAGTCCTGCTGATTGGCTAACTGTGCTATCCCATTGTCTTGTTCACCTGTGAAAAAGGGAAGCTCTAGCGTTATTTAATTGGGAGGTGCAGACATTACAGAGCTCATGTCCACAAAGTGGATGCTGTAAGTGTTATTCCTACTTTTCAGTCATAGAAACTGAGGTTCACAGAGATTAACTGACTCACTCATAATCACACAGTTAAGTAATATCGATCAACAAGCATCAATTAATTATCACTATGTACCAGGGACTGGAAATACAAAGACAAAAAGTAAACAGACCTCAATCTCACCAATCATATATTCTACCAAAGAAAACAACATGTCCATATTTATATATTTCTACATATGTGTGGTATATGCATATGTATGCATGTGCAAAATACATACACATGCCTTCCCTCTGAAATGGCCTCTAATTTATGCTATATATATCTTGGACATACATAATTGTCTGCATGTTGTCTCCTCCTGAGAAGAGTGTGAGTTCCTTGAGAGCAGGGATTGTCTTTTTTGCCTTTATATGCCCAGGATATATTATAGTACCTCCTAGCATGTAAGTGCTTAAGAAATGCTTTTGCCTGACTGACTACAAATGAAATGTTGATGTGGGAGGAATCAGAAAAGGCCTTACATAGAAGGAGGTACCTGAGATAAGCTTAGAAGATCACAGAGAATGCCCGAGGAAAACTATGGAGAACAAAGACAGACACAGTGTGTAAAGAACAGCTAAAAGGCCATCTAAATTGTAGTAAGATGGGAAAGGTAGGTAGGAGCCAGGTTGTAAAGGATTTTAAATGCCAAACAAAGGAATCTGCATTCAGTTTTAGAAGCAAGGAGCCTTGGAACTTCTTGAACAAGGGAGTGACATGGTTGGACTTTTGCTTTTTGAACATCACTTTGGTAACTGTATGGAATATTAATTAGAGAGAGAAGAGACTTGGAGAAGGGAGACCAGTTAGGAGGTTATTATAATAATCCAGGCAAGGGATGATGACTTAAATGAGAATAGAGATCCTAAGAAGGGGATAGGTGTGAATGATAGCAAGGAGGAAGAATTGAAAATACTTGGTAAGTGAATGGATATGTTGGGTGTAGATGGGTGAAAAGACAGATATGATTCTAAGACTACAAATGACAATGATTAAAATTGAAATAAATAAGAAAGTTAGGAAGAAGGACAGGTTTTGGGGGAAATGTGAGTTCTGTTTTGGATGTGTTGAGTTTGAGGTATCTATGAGACATCCAATTCGATATGTCCACAGTTCTGTAACTGAACCCATGTAAACCTATAGGGTCACAAAGAGGCCAACTTGAAAGAGAAGAAGGGCCACAAGGGAGCTTTGAGTACTCCCACACTTAGGGAGAAGAAGAGAATTCCAGGTGACTGAAAAGTAGCAGTTATTGAAATATGAGGAAAAACCAGGAAAGTGGTATCACAAAAACCCAGAGAGGAAGGAGTATCAGTATCAGACACAAGGAGGTCAAGAATAAATGTTGAGGTTTAAAGTTAGGAGAGCTTGGTTCAGGTGTGAAAGAATTCACTTAGATGACTTTCTCCTAACTAAGGGGAGCTTTTTATTTTACATGAAAAGGTACCACACTAAGGAGGTAGTGTTAGACATAACTGTCTTACCAAGAATTCCACCTGACATCATTCCATTTAGACTTGGCCTCTAACTTCTTGTGAAAAGGGCCAGGCACCAGCACACATTAAGATAGTTACAACATGAGCCCTTTTATAATTCATCCAGATTTGAATTTCTCACCTTGAATCCCACTAGTCAGCATTCCAGAGTTCAACAAGCCCCACCCCTTTATTACATCTTCTCATTTCCACGTTTCAATCCTCCTCCCCTTCTCATCTTAATTTTTCTTTATACTTTGTAGCTCCAAGGCAATATTCATAGTGCCAACAGTGACTATGAATATGCTGGCATAGCTCTCAAACACAAAATATAACAGACTCTATAGAAGCAGAACATTTATACAGACACCAGAGAGCCAAATCCTAACACCAAGAAACCATCCATCATAGCAACAAAGAAGTTAAAACACCATAACACAGCAGGGAGCTTCAACATCCTTTAGCCTTCCCCCAAACACTCACAAGCCTAGCTGTCTCTTTGGTTACATCCTCTCCTCCCTCCACCTCTAATTGCTTTGACTCTTAGCTTCCTGTGGGCTCTGCTCTACCCTTCAGCAAATTCCTCCTACAACAGGCTCCATGTGATTACATTCAGCCTATTAGGGGGCAGGGAAGATCTTCAAAGCAGAAAAGA
Source organism: Pseudochirops corinnae (assembly GCA_028646515.1). Classification (NCBI taxonomy): domain Eukaryota; kingdom Metazoa; phylum Chordata; class Mammalia; order Diprotodontia; family Pseudocheiridae; genus Pseudochirops; species Pseudochirops corinnae. The sequence goes on from CM053586.1 coordinate 258,603,218, forward strand.
TCTCCAAATTCCCTTAGGCCTAGTAAGGGGCATGGGAAGATCTTCAAATTCCCATTACCATTACAACTTAAATAAAGGAAAGGTCAAACATGCTTTTAGTCTACTCCCCTTTTGTCTGCATTGCATAGCATGAGAAAGGCTAAGAAAGTTGACAAAGGCATGAGTTCAAAGATTCTTGAACTCAGGGTATCAATGATAAAAGTCTCATTATCTAAGACCCCAGCTGGGTTAAAAGACTTCATCCTCATCCTTTGTAAATGAGACCTGGCCTGGCAGTTCTTTTGATAAATAGGAAAAGGCCTTCTTAGAACAAAGAAAAGTAGTAGATATGCTGATTTTCAGACAGCCAACATCCCCTACATCCCCCATAAGCAGTTTTATCTCTGACATTAGCCACCAGTTATAACTTCAAATCATGTTTTCATATAATTTTTGTGGAAACAAAATTCAAGCATACCTTACAGTAGGAATGGGGAAAAGTAGCAAAATCAGAGAGGCTGAAAAGTTAGGAGAAACAAAATCAGTGCATTGTGCAGAATCATATTTTTAAAAGGATATTAAATACTGTTATTTTTGAAAATTTATTGCTTCCTAGCTCTAGATTTTTTAGAGTAAACTGAATCATACACACCGATCTCACCATTTAAATTATTTTATTATAGGTAATTCACGTATTCGTTGGCTGTTTTTCACAAAGACATCTTGAACTCAAAGGGTAAGTTTATTTTAATTGTGTTTGTCTTCCTCTGGATTTACAACTCATTGTAAAAATGAATGATAATTAGTAGTATTTTTGACCAAATGATTAGTAAATCTTTATTTGAATTCAAACTAACTTGACATTATTTTATTCAATTATTGTTTCAATTAGTTTGAGTTTTGAAAGAGATTAAATATTAAGCTTGCTTTTAGATTAAGTCAAACCTCCATTAAAAGTCCTATTCTGCTATCTAGTAAAGATTTGAAGGTCTGATTCTATGTTATTGAAAACTATGCCTGCATAAGCTCTGTAAGAACATAGGAAGCTGGAAAACAGCAACAACAACAACTTTGAGTATATGGACCTGGTATGGCACGGTATCTATCATCCAAGGACCAGATTAGCTCAGAGAGAATTATCAACAGTTTGGATATCAGGTGATGAGTCATTTGACACAATAACTCTTGAAGACCATATTCTAAATCACAGAGGAGTTGGGGACTATATCAATGGCAAGAATAGAAATACTAATAAAGTATTAGTACAGCTGCTCGAAGTATTGAACTATTAAGGTGACATGAGTTCTCCTTCCTTCTTAGCTGATCAGAGGTTTTCTCCATTTCCTCTTTCTCAATGGAACAAATAATCATTCACCTTCTTTCTCTCTTATAGCACCATAGTGCACAAGTCAACAAATCAAGTCACTAATCATTTATTAAGCGCTTTTATTAAGTATTTATTAAGGAACCAGGTGCAAAGACTCCTTGTCCAACATCCCCCACCCCAGGGGAGTCATGTTGAGATAACCATCTGTCCTGAATTCTCTGCTTAAAAGGATTTTAGCCCAAATATGATCAAAGTATCCCTTAGTAAATTTTTTATTTATAGTCACTGGCTAACAAAATTATTTTTACCTCTTTTTTTTAATTTGTTTGTTTGTTTTTCCAAGCATTTATTATCTTTCCTTCTTCCTAGTCCTTCCACTAAACAATAAAGGATCCAAAAAACTTCGTAACAAATATTCAAAACGAATTCCCACATTGGCCATATCCAAAATGTATGCCTTGTTCTACATGTTAGGTCCATTACCACTCTGTCATTCTTCTGAATTCCTGGTTTATCATTGTGCTGGTCAGAATTCTAAAGTCTTCCAAAGACATTTTTCTGTGCAGTGTTGTCACCATATAAATTGTCTTCCTAGTTTTGTTCATTGTTCATAGTGGTTTTTCCATTCTCCTCCAAAATTTTCCATCTCGTCCCATTTCTCATGTGAAAATTATGTTCCATTACAGTCATGTACCATATTTTGTTTAAGCTTTCCTTAATAGCAGGCTATCCTCTTAGTTTTGGACTACGACAAAAAAGAAACACAGTTAATATTTTTGTATATATAATTCCTTTTCTTCTTTGCTCTCTATGGAGTGAAGTCTGTACCCCTTTTCTAGGAATATCAGACCTCCATTATTTGACCAAGGGAATACCTGGTTTGGCAGGGCCCTGATCCATCTTTTCCCTTAGTAATAATACCTAGCCAAGTTTACACTTCCGTACAATGCTATATACTCCAACAATGCTGTATTGTAACAGCTTTAGATAGACCAAGTTTGGGGGAAATGAGTATTTCAAAAAAAAAAAAAGGTCATTCTAGCCTACTATACCACTATCTTCAGGGGAGAGACAAAGGAAAAGGGGAAAATCAGTCTCAGCCTGTGTAAATATATCTAAATAATATTAAATACATTTTTCTCTTGGCACCATTTCCCCCCTAAACAATAAAACCATCAGTTATCATGTTTGTAAAAGCACACAGTCTTATACAAAAATAAGTAAACTATCATTCATCAATTCTTTTCTTCTTAATCTTTTCTTTAACTCCCTTAGCAATCCAATAAAGTTTAAAATGTTTTTAGGAAGAGAGCATTTGTTAGGCTTCTGTTGGCTTCAAGGGAGATCTTAATTGAGTCAAACCCTCCAAAAGTCAATCTGGACCCCTAGGAGACCCTAAAATTCCATTCCATTCCCTTCCCTTCAAGTGGTTCAGTGGCCAACCAAGGGAGATAGAAAGTGACTCCTCCATAATGGTTACATATTCACAGAATCATAGAATTTCAAAGTGAGAAGAGACTCCAAGAAGCCATCTAGTCCAACCAATACATGAAAGAAATCAGCTATAACGTGCCTTAAAAATGATCATCCAAGCTCTGCTTCCAACGAGGGGGAACTTATTACCTCTCTGAGACCTTCCCAATCTAGTCTGAAAGCTCTGTAGTGATTCAATCAGTATATATTACTGCCTAATCAGTTTGACTAGAAAAGTTGAAATTAGGTGCCTGCATTGTAGTAGCAATCAATGCTCCTACTGAGCTTTCTGAAGACAGCCAGAACAAGGAGAATGAGCATAATGTGAACATTAATGAAATGGGTTTATCTAAGAGATGGTCTAAAAAGTAGATCTTCAGCTTTCAATCACTAAAACCTAGAAGAAAGAATAAGTCCATCCAAAAAAAGAATAAGTATAGCTATAAAATGGTTCAAGTAATTTTATTTGACCTTGTCAGATATTTAACAAGGATTAAATTCAATTTAAAAAGTATTTCTTGAATGCCCAAAATGGGCAAAATTCTGAGCTAGAACATTTCAGGTTTTCAATGATGATTAACTCCTACACTGTCTTTGCCCTCTGGGAACTTACGGTCTAGAAGAGGAGATAAGATAAGAACACAATAATAAATTAAGTCAGAATCTTAAGCTCCATAAAAGAGGCACAGAATACTATGGGGGTACAAAGGAAAGAGAGATCCTACTTGGCTGGGGAAATCAGGAAAGGCTTCCTTAAAAAGGTTGGTATTTAAGACAGACTTTGAAGAATGGATCAGATTTTGGCAAAATCCTTGTCAAGCTAAGCTACTGGGTTGCATGATTTCCAGAAACTCATCATTCCACAAAATTAATTCAACTTGGTAACTCACATCTCCTCAGATCATTTATAATCCTGGCTGCAAGACTTTGTCATCATCCTTCCCACATTCCTACATCTTTATTCCCCCAAACCCACCTTTTCAGATTGTTTTTACATATTGTCTTCCTCCATTAGCTTGTAAGCTTCTTGTGGGTAGGGACTGTCTTATGCCTTTCTTTATAACCCAGCACTTAACACATAGTAGGCACTTAATAAATGTTTATTCTGACTCTGATAAAAGTGGGAGGGGGGGTGGAATGGATTCCAGGCGAAGGGACCCACAGGAACAAATGCAAAGGTAGGAGAAACTTTGGGTTGTGTTCATATACCATTAAATAGTTTAAACGTTATCTTATAAATATAAAAATATATCATGCTATGATGTTTGTTTTTATTGATACTCTTTCCTTTTTTTCACAGATATAAGAAAAACCTATGTCAGTATAAAAACATTTCTTATGTTATTGAAAAGTAAGAAATATTTTAATAATATCAAAAATAGCAGAATGCTATATTAATAAAGTTAGGTTACCACTTTGTGGTCAATGAACATTCATTGGGGAGAAAGAATTCAGATTTAACACCAACTTTCCTAAGTGTAAAACATTCTAATTCATTAATTCATTCAAGAGACAGCATGGCATTGTGGTTCAAGAACTGGTCTTGGATCTAGGAAAACCCTGTCTGACACATACTGGCTATGTAATCCTGGGAAAGTCCCTTAATCTCAGCGTCCCAGACAACTATCTCTTAAGTTTCAGAAAAGGTTCCAACATGCATTGGTAGGGTGTTTTCCCTCTTCCAGGAATTCTCAATGCCAATGAAATCACAGATGTAATCCTTATCCCTACTATGTCCCAGGCATTGAGCTAGGTACTAGGGATACAAAGACAGAAATGGAACAGTCCCCACCATCGAGAAAATTACAGTATACTGGGGAGAAACAACATGTACACAGAGAAGTAAGTACAGGTATATGCAAAGTAATTATGCAGTAATTTCCAGGAGACAGCCTAGCAATTGGGAGGAATTAGGATAGATTTCTAGTAGCTTTGGAGCTGATTCTTGAAAGAAGCTAGAGATTCTAAGAGGCAAAGTTTAGAAAGGTATTCATTCTTTGCATGGGGCACCTCTTGTGCAAAAGGCACAAGGGAAACTGAATTCTATGAGAAGTAACAAGTAGGCCAATTTACACGAAAGGGTGAACTTATCAATGTCGCATTAGCCATTTTTAATCTTTGAGATCTGATGCAAAGGTCATTCTCCTTGGCAGAGAAAACAAGCACAATGAGAATGAAACACTCCTGCCTTGCCTCTGTTTTCAGTTATTCAATTTTTGTTACAGGGAAAGTCATATATTCACAAATTAGGATGATGCAGAAACTTAAAAGTTGGCCCTACATACATATTAACCAAGGATCTTTGCTGCAGCTTTCCAAAAAAAGAAAGCCAGAGGCTTCTTCCTCCTAGCATAGGTGTTAATGCCAAAAGAGAAGAGTTTCCATCAAAGGAGAGGGAAATTTTGGTTGTCTTCACTACAGTTATCGTCAACAGAGATTGGTGCATTATGCTACAATTATCTTCATTGTGGCCTTTTTTGTGTATAGTTATCATGAGCACTAGGGCAGCTAGGTAATACGGAGGACCTGGAGTCAGAAAGACCCAAATCCAGTTGCAGCTTCGGATACTTACTAGCTGTGTCACCCTGGACAAATCACTTAACCTTGTTTGTCTAAGTTTCCTCATCTGTAGAATGAGCTGCAGAAAGAAATGGCAAACCACTCCAGCATCTTTGCCAAGAAAACCCCAAATGAAGTCACGAAGATTCAGACACAACTGAACAAAAACAACATCACAAACACTGTAAGGCAAGATGACCCATGTGATAATGAAACCAACTCCTCCTTGGACCCCAACTCATTTGTGGTAGTGGTTGTTGTCCTTCATGCTCACAAAGGACCAAAATGACACCACTATGTTGAGGTCAAGGTACAGTGTGTCTGATTGTTGATTATCAGACCAATACAAGCTCATAGAACACAGCTCCTTCTTTGATGGGGGCACACCATGCTGGGCAATACTGTGGCAGCATCACCCATGTCTCACAATTCCCAAGTTCTTCAGAGACACCTTGAGAGTGTCCTTGTATCACTTCTTCAGGGCCCTGTGTGAGCTCTTGCCTCATATAAGTTCTGTGTAAAATAGTTTTTAGGCAAATATACATTTAACATCAAACAACATGGCCAGCCTCTAGTAATTACACTCTCTGAAGTAGAGTTTGAATGCTTGGCAGTTTAGCTTGAGAAAGGACCTCAGTTTCCAGTACCTCATCTTGCCAAGTGATCTTCAGAATTTTCCTAAAATAATTCACATGGAAGTGATTTCAGTTTCCTGGTATGGTGCTGGTAGACTGTCCAGGTTTCACAGGCATACAACAATGAAATCAACACAATGGCTCTTCAGATTTTCAGTTTGGTAGTCAGGACTCTTCTCTCCCACACTTTCCTTCAGAGCCTCTCAAACACTAAACTAGCTTTGGCAACGTGGGCATCAACCTCATCATCTATGTGTAAATCCCTGGAAAGTATACTGCCAAGGTAACTACTCCACAGCATTCAAAATTTTTCTTTTTGCTGTAACCAAAGGTACAGTGCTGTTTGTTGAAGAAACTGTTCTCTTGATGTTGTCAGGCCAAAATTAGCACAAGCAACAGAGAACCAATCTATACCTCTGTTGCAATTCAGCCTCAGAGGTTGCAATGAGTGTACAATCATCTGTGAACAAAAAGTTAAGCACCAACTTTCCCTCCACTTTAGTCTTGGTTTGTAACCTTTTCAGGTTAAATAATTTACTATCAGTGCAGTAGCTGATCTTGATGCCATTTTCATCCTTGTTAAAGACATCTGAAAACATTTCTGAAAACATCATGCTAAAAAGCATGGGAGCAAGCACAGTGCTCTGCTTCACTCCATTGGTGACTTGGAAAGCACAAGAGCATCATCCATTATTCAGAACCCATGCAAGCATGCTGTCATGGAACTGGCATACAATACTGATGAACTTCTCCAAGCAACCATATTTTGCCATGATCTTCCACAAGCCCTCATGACTAACAGTATCAAAGGTATTGGTCAGATCAATGAAGATTATGTACAGACTTCTATTCTGCTCCTGGCATTTCTCCTGGAGTTTTCAGGCAGCAAACATCATATCAACCATTTGTTGGTCCTTTCTGAAGCCACACTGGCTCTTGGGTAGATGTTCATCTCTCAGGTGAAAAATCAGACTATTCAGGAGCACTCTGGCAAGAATCTTGTTGGCAGTGACTAAGAGAAAGACACCCCCCACCCTATCCAATGATTGTCACAGGACAATTTCCTTTTCCTTTATACAGAGGAGTCCTTGAACTTCTGGGGAATAACCATCTCTTGTTATATAATGTGGGAGATTTCAGTCAGCCTTTGAATGGGCAGTAGACTCCCTGCCTTGGAAATCTCAGCTCAAATAGAATCAGCACAAGGTGCTTTGCCACATGAGTAGAGCCTAAAAGTATTCAAAACCTCCTCTTCAGATGGAAGTTCTGCTAGAGATGGCTTGACTTTAACCCAAGGTATATAATCAATGGCTTCAGCATTGATTGATGATGGTTTGTTGAGAACACTATGGAAGTGTTCAGCCTATCTCTACAGGATCATATTCTTATCCTAATCATTGCGGCTCCATCTCCACTGAATGATTGAGATATATCATAGGTCTTTGAGCCATAAATAGCCTCCAGGGCTATTATAAGAGTGTTTTGGATTATTACTACCAGCATAAAACTGAATTTCATCTGCCTTCTTACTGAACCAAAAATTCTGCATCTCTCTAAGTTTTGCTTGCATGTTACTTTTGCTGGAGTTAAATGCTGCCTTCTTAGAGAAGTATATCCTACTAGCAAACCCTATGGAGTTCTTGTTTTTCATTTAGCAGCTTCTAAATTTCCCCATCATTTTCATTAAACCAGTTTTGATGTTTGTGAGTGTTCTAACCCACATGAGTAAATGCAGTGCTGTACACCAAATCTCTGAAAGCTACCCACTCCTTTTCTGCTCCACTGATGCCAACCATGTGTTAGCTCAGAATTCCCTCCAGATTAGCAAACTGTTTATACTAGAAGTTCTCTAATCTGTTGATGTTGTCTTCTGGTAATCATCTTGCCTTGGGGAAACCACTTTTGCTGAATGTAAATGTTTAACTTGGAAAAGATAAGTCTATGATCAATCAGTCCAGCACTCTGCACCACCCACCACCTTTGTCACTTTGACATCCTTTCTGTCTCTTCTCCTTAAAATGACATAGCCTATTAAATGCCAGTGTTTGCTGCAAGGATACATCCGCAAAGTTTTGAGTTTAGATAGATGGAAGACAGTGTTGGTGATAAGAAGGTCACGAGACACGTAAGTCTTCAGTAGTAAGTAACCACTGATATTACTGTTTCCATCTTCATTCCTCCCAGGGACTCCCTGCCATGTCTGATATTCTGTGTCTATTCTGACATTAAAATCACCCAGAATTACAACTTTGTTCTCTTTTGACACATTGATGGTGAGGGTCCCTAGGTTTTCATAAAATTTTTCTTTGACCTCATCAGGATTCACTACGGTGGGAGCATAGGCACTGATGATGGTGACATGATGCTTTCCTGCAAGTGGCAATCACATTGTCATGAGCCTGTCATTCACTCTTTTTGGAAAGCATACAAGCTTGTTGACTAGATTAGTTTTAATTGAAAAACCTACTCTAGCTTCATAGTGCTCCTCATTACTGTAGCCACTCCAGAAAAAAATAGTATATCCCACTCTGACTTTGATAAGCTGGCCTTCATTTGCCAGCCTTGTTTCACTCAGGGCTCTATTTGGATGCAATAACTGCTGAGTCCTCTTGCAACAAGAGCTATTCATCCTTCAGGTCTACTGGATTTCATGTTGTCCATAAGCATGTACACATTCTATGTACCAATGGTAAGTAGAATCATCTTCACAAAAGTTTTTGTACATTTTTGTGTGTTTTGACGACAGGGTAGGCTCCCAGCCTTCTGTAATAAGCAGGCCAGGGCTAAGTTAGGTGAAGAGAACAATTTTTAGAGAACCTTTTCTATCCCCTTCCTCACACCACGAGGTGAGTAGTGCAAGATACTCAGACATCTAAAGGGCTGCTGAATCCAACCGTTGCTTCAGTCCAGTGAGAAGACAATCCATGACTTGGATCACCTGTGTTCAGGGTTGTGACTACAGTTACCAGTATATCTGTACCAGATGCTTCATCATTTCCCTGTTGCCACAGGACTTTGAGGTAGTTAAAAATAGTAAGATGGCACGGATGATGTCTTTTTGACTCATGCATAAATTGAATATAAGTGAAGCAGAGTTATACAAAGTTGTTGGCCTCACTCTCTCTTCCAAAGTCATTGGAGTCCAGTGTGACCTTTGCATCTTTGATGTCTAACCAAGCTCTAAGTGCTCCCTTAGTGCCTGCTTCAACTACTTTCATGGCCATTGGAACAAATTGCTATCATCCTACCATTCTGCTGGGGGATTTCCTCACATGATTGGAGTAGACATCTCCCTAACTTACAGACAGGTTTGAGAGCCCTCTGTTACCCTCAACCTGTTTTAGCCTGTCTACCAAGATTGTTTTATTGGGTTGTGGTCACTGTGCATGCTACAGCTTCTTAGAGTCTCAAGTGAGAGTTGGATGGCAGGTGGACACCAAAGCGGGATAAGCAGCCCTGAAAATGACTTAGCCCACTCACCAGAGGTGCTAGTCTTCCCTGAACACCCAACTCATTTATTCAATACTGAGAAGAATCCTATGAATTATTCTTCTATTCAGCTACTTCTTTATGTCTTCCAATTGAAAATAGCTTATCAATTTATTTCTAATTGAACATAAAATTTCACAGAGTGCCAACTAATTAGCTTTTAAGCCAGGGGTTCTTAACCTGATATCTGTAAACATATTTTTAATATTGTAATAACTTTATTTCAATATAATTGATTTCCTTTTTAATTCTATGTATTTTATTTTATGCATTTGAAAATTTCATCCAGAGAAGGGATGCATAGACCTCACTAGATGCTGTCAAAGGGATCCATGAAAATGAAGAGAAGAAAATGTGCTCCATCCCCTGTACCACCAGGCTGCCTGGTTTCCTGTGTTATTGTAGGCCAGGCCTAAAGCAAGCTGATCTGGTGCTTTAGGTTCAAGACTGGGATGAATAGATAAAGAGAGAGAAAGAGAGAGAGAGAGAAAGAGAGAGAGAGAGAGAGAGAGAGAGAGAGAGAGAGAGAGAGAGAATGATTGAGATATAGATGATACAGATATAGATATAGATGTATGTAGAGCATCACTTAATCAAAAAGAAGTTTATTTAGCCATAACATGGAAAGGTTATTAATCAAGCATTGGAAAGGTTATTAATCAAGGATACAACACTGATTCGATTAGACATAACTTCCCCCTCTCTGTATTTGCCAGGGTGGTGCCATTGGTGTCAAGTGAGGAACTACTGATTTCTTGTGGGCTGGATTTTGTATAAAGCCTATGGTTTGAACCTTAGACATCTGGGTTAATTGTACCTCAAGGATGGTTTCAGTACATTTTAAGGAAAAACAAGCCAACCCTGCTGAGAGTGATGCCTTAGGAAAAAGCTAGCCCAGCCTATGTGTCAAGGATACTAGTGGATATTGCTCATACAATTAGTGGCATTGGGGAATTTGTCAAATTGGCTATGACAAAATCAAGAGAAAGATAGCACCATTAAGAAGTAGCTTTTTTTTCCTTCACCATAGGTATACTCTCATCATCGTGTAGAAACTCCCCTAACCTATGTAGAAAAATTATAATTCACAGTCTCAGAAAAATTGCCTCAGGGCACTGAAATGCTGAGTGGCTTTCCCATAATCATATAACTGGTATCTTGGAGGTAGTAAGACTTGAACCTGGTCTTTCTGATTCCAAAACTGGTCATCCGTCCACTAAACCATGCTGTCTCATAGCTTTAAGAGACCATGATGCATAAGTCAGTGATTTCCCAATTATTCTATGAATATGACACTCTATTTGTTTTTCTTGAAGATTATTATCCTTCTCTACCAAAAAAAAAAACCCCATGTATTTTTCATTAAAGTAAAAAAACTTTATTTCCAAATATTCCTTAAGACTGAAAAATTAGACTTGCAATCCTTATCTTAATTCAATCTCTTTATCTGTTTGCACAGTGAAGTTGCAAAAATTAAATTTGTTTTAGATCAGAAATGCATTGTTTTTAGTTTGTGAAACTTCAGTATTTTAAAATATCTCCTTCTTATTAGGAAACATTTGACTGGTGATCCACCTAAAGACAAGGTAAGAAAACTAGGAATTTTTTGTCCATAAGTCAAAAGCATAAAAGTAACTAATGCATTTTTTTTCTTTTCTAGGTTGTACAATATAATGTTACCCAACATGGCTGCCCTTTGAAAATTCATATATTAAGCAAATTCCGACCTGTCCTTCTTTTGTAAGTAACATTCTAAAACATTTTCCAATTTATCTTGTATTTTTCCAAGTCATAGTGTTGCGGGACAGGTTTTGGGGGGATTTCTAATGAGAAATCCTTTCTAGGTTCGCATCTGAAAAGAATTACCAGCTCAGCTGTCTTCTGGTAGATTTACAAAAGTTTATTGATTCACAGGACAAAAAGGGGTAGGGTGAGAAAACCTGGCTAGGAAAAGCTCGCAAGGGGCAAGGAGGGAGTCAGAGAAAGTTTGGAAGTTTGGAAGTGTGACGCTCTG
>CM053586.1:258621034-258654247 GCA_028646515.1 Pseudochirops corinnae
CAGCCCCCCTACCAATAAGAGTGAAGGCCAGTTGGGGGAGTTGGGTTTCTGCATTGGAAGATTATATAACCCTGGGCTGTCTTCTACCTGTTGCTCTCTCCCTGCCGCCATGGGGGTGACAAGGGCAGAGTCCTTACTCATGAGAAAGAATAAAGACCTTTTCTGACCTTAGATTCAGACTCTGAACTCTTTCAATTCACACAGAACTAACCTCAGTATTAAGAGCAATCAGAGAAATGGCTCTGCTTCCAAACCCATACTTGTACTTGTATAGATATTTGAGGAGTGGCAGAGAAATTTAATTCTAGCCTTTAACCCGTCTTGGAGGAAGACTTGCCCAGCCTCTTCTGTCCTAGAACTTGCTAGCTTGAAAGCTGCAGAACTGTGGCACAGTGGTGGATAATGAAGCACCAGGTCTGGGAGTCAATAAGAATAGAGCTCAAATCTGGCCTCAGACACTTACCTCCCAAACACCTCTTTCCCTCCCAGGTTGTTGTGAGGATAAAATGATATAATAATTGTTAACTGCTGAGCACACAGTAAGTAAATGATTGTTATTACTATAGACCCTCCTTCCAGCTATCTACAAAGTTGGGCCAGACTTTGCCTTGCTTAACAATAGGACAGGTAAACATTTAAAAGTTTCTACATACCAAGCAACAAAGTGATAGTACTATAGATAGGAGATAAGATAGATCACTGAACCGACAGCTTGGAGACCTCAATTCTAGTCCTTACTTTACCACTAACAAACTCTGTGGCCTTGGGCCAGTCACTTAGCTGCTCTGGATCTCAGTTTCCTTTACTATAAAGTAAGGGAGCAGAACTAGATAATCTAATAATATGTACCTTCCAGCTCTAAAATGCTAAGTATTGGTACAATTTCTGAATTATGTCCTTTAAATGCTCATCTGTGGCCAAGTCTTTTAATCATAGTTGTTGCAGGTACATTTTGCAATTAAAATGTGCCAAGGATTGCTGTCAGCTAGCTCCCCCATTCAACCTCTGGGTCACTCATTCATTCAACGGATATTAAATATTTGCCTTCTATGTATAAAATATATGGTAAGAGCTGAGAGAGACTGGAGTTGAATAAAACAGACTCTAGCCTCATGGAATTTACTGTGTAATAGATATATACCTACATCAGTATCCTACCAGACTTGAAACCTGGAAGATTTTCTTTTCATTTGATCACAGGATGGGAATGTGTAGGAGGAATGAGGGATAAATCTATTCAGTTACATTCACACACCCAGAAAAAAAACAATAATACCAAAAGGAGAGTTGTCCACCAAAGGAACTTAAGAAACCTGTTTTAAGAAATCCTCTTGTTTTTTGGAAGACCGTTTGATTTGAATTGAGTGTAAAAAACAAAAACAACACCGCCTAAAGAAAGATATATTGGGTTGTTTGCCCAGCAATAGAAATGGATTTATTTTTCTCCATCCATACTTTTCTTCCCATTTCTTCTTGTACCCCCAAATATAAACTAGATTATAGAAGGAGGAACTTGCCGGATTGCCGTCCTTCACCATACTTCACAAACAGCATTAGGCTGTAACCAACCAAACACATTTGCCACCTAGACAAGACCCCTGGGAGAGGATGTTTTTTCTTTTTCTCCCCCTTGTGCCCTCTCTATTCCCTGACTTTTCCTAGAGAGAGGATTCTATTTTTCTCTTTCCTCCATCATACTAAGATAGTTTTCATAAAACAGAAGGTGCCATCACAAATATGCACGGGAAGTACGAGCATCGACCAATGCTTCAGTCAAGGCCAGAGGAGAGAGAAGAGCGGGAAGCAAGAAAAATGGAATAAGGTGAGGGGAGGTAGGGAGGATTAGCACGCAGGCATGTATTGATATGTAGCTGCATTGCATTTTAGATTTTCGCTATTCACACACAGAAAGGAGAGATTTACAATCACTGAGGTTTGGTTCTATTCTCACTTTGACCTGAGGGTTGGAGGTCGGGGAGAGTCTTGCTTTAGGATTGAAGAATACCTGTATTTCTGCCTATTACACCTGCCAGTAGCAGGCTTCTCGGCAAGACTTTTCCCAGTATCTCCACCAGAGCGGTACAATGGACAAAGACTTCAAGAACCAGCATGCAACACCGCAATAAGGTGTTGTCATCTATTAAGGTGCAAAGACTCTGCTTGCTCTGAAGTGGGGAGGATGGGGAAGGTGGAGCAGTAGGACTAATAGTAGTAGCCGTAGTGGAGATCTGGTAGACGGGGGCGAGGCGGGGAAAAGATATCCGCACTGTATTCTGGGAATTGTAGTTTTCGAGGGGGGGACGGGGAGGACTGCCGTGGGCCCGCGCTGCATGCCGGGAATTGTAGTCTTCTCGCCGAGCTCCTCCCAGAAGGTGGAAGGAGGATGGCGCTGATGCGGCCACCATTTTAGGCCTCGAAGGGGCCGCGGCCCGAAAGCCGAGGCCGGCTCCTCTCCAGTGCCGGGCGGGCCCCGCCTCCGAGGGGGACGCCTGGCGGCCGCCCCTCGTCAAGGCCCCGCCTCTCCCCACGTGTCCGCCTCGGGGAGGAGGAGCTGCCCCTCTTCGGAGGAGCGGGAGCCGGCCGGGCTGCCCCTTCTGCTGCTGGTCGGAGAGAGGCTCCGTCTCCGCCCGTCCTGTGTGCGCTCCCCGGGCCCCAGATGCTGCGGCTGTCCTGCCTCTGAGCGTCTAGCCGGCCCCGAGTGTCGTTCCCCGAAGCGCCGGAGGGGGGAGCAGCGGTCTTCGTCGGGGCTGGTCTGGGAGAGAGAGCCGGGGCGGGGGGCGGGAGGGCCCCCACGTTCCGGCGAGACGCGGCGGCCGCGGGGAGGAGGATGGGGGCGAATCAGCTCGTGGTCCTCAACGTGTACGACATGGTGAGTACGGGCCCCTGCCGCCCCTCCCCCCCAGCGTGGCGGGGGCGCTAACCTGGGGAACCCTTCCTTCCCGCCACCCCCGCGGGTCCGCACCGGGCCCGCCGAGGATTCTCCCCCTCCCCTTCTCCCGCCGTGCCCAGGCTGCTGTAGAACCCGACCCATCCTGGAGAGTCCGCCTCGGCCCTGCCTCGACCTCCAGGCCGGGCCACGTCCCTGGCCCCTGGCTGGTGTGAGCGCCTCCGGCCCCCGTCTGGTCCTTGAGGGAGCTCGGACACTCGGGCGCCAAACTCTCCCGGCCCATTCCACTCCCACCCCCCACTCCGTCTCCGTCGTAGTCCGGCCTCTCCTGCTGCACTCCAGCCATTCTCCACGCTCAGAAATCCTCCCCAATTCCTCCAGGTCCCAACTGTGGGCATGCATTTTCCAAGCCTCTTCTCGGAGGCGATCAGGAAACAGCCCGAGAGAGTGAGTGACTGTCCGACACCCTTACGGACACGGACACACACACACACACACACACACACACTCTCTCTCTCTCTCTCTCTCTCTCTCTCTCTCTCTCTCTCTCTCTCTCTCTCTTTCTCTCTCCCCCCTCCCTCCCCTCTTTCCCCTCCCCCCCTCCCCTCTTTCCCCCTCGCCCGTCCCCCTCTCTCTCCCCCTCCCCCCCCCCCCTCTCTCTCTCTCTCTCTCTCTCTCTCTCTCTCTCTCTCTCTCTCTCTCTCTCTCTCTCTCTCTGTCTCTCCCCCTCTCTCTCCCCCTCTCCCTCTCCCTCTCCATCTCGCTCTCTCCCTCTCCCTCTCGCTCTCTCCCTCTCCCTCTCGCTCTCTCTCGATAATTTAACAGGTATGCAACAGGTGGATGAGGAGAGCCTGCAGAGGAGGCCTGTTTTGACATATTTATAGAGGTTACTGTTGTGTTAGGTGCGTGTTTGTTCTTTGTCAGAATTATGAAGGATCAAAATTAGTGAAGTATGCAAGTAAAATTTAAACTTTCCTTGTAAGTCAATTGCCAATCAAACTGTAGGCACCTTTCTTTAGTATGAAACAAAAGTTAATGCTGCACAAAAGATCAGTAATTTCACCTCTGACTTCATAAAGACTTTAGATGAGCATTTCTTACCTTTGCTTTATCTGCAGCTTGTAAGTTTATTGTGAACACCTTTGTGAGAATGGGGTTTCCCGTGTTTTTAGGTAGACATGGTGAGGAAGAGCTCTTTGAGTAGACCATGAATGAAAGATAATGAAAGAAGACACCCGTCAATAGTGGCAATTTGTTTGGGGTCAGGGACTCAGACTAGGAGTTGCAACTCCTTTGCCTGTAACTTCACGTAAACTAATAACGATGTGAGATAAAGAGAGACTCGGGCACAAGAAAAGTCTGCACTGATGAGCCAAAGCTAGATCTGCAAGGAAATCCAGGCTTGCCATGATACGTCAGTAATGTCTTTATGAAACACTGGTGTGTCCTGAATCACTAGTTAAGAAATAACTTTCAAGATGTCAGCTCTCTTTGTGTGCTTAGTTGTTGGTGTATTTTTCAAGGTCCTTGCCTCTCAGTTACTTATTTTTAAAGCTCTTAAAACTGTTTGTAGGCCGTTTTCATTCATTTTCTACGATAGGTAATCATTTTTGTGTGGTTTTTTTCCCCCTCTCAACTCAAAGGTTGTAACTGTAATCCAGATTTATTCTGCTTTTCAGCCCATTAATCCCAGAGAGAGTAAGAATACATACTAGTAGTTGCCCTCAGGCCCAGAACCTAAAGGAAATTATACCAAGAGCAAGTAAACATTCTTATAAAGATTGGAAATATGTTCCTCAGTGTTTCTTTGAGCTGTAGAAGCTAATACGCAGCAGAGAATCTGATTCTCATAAATATGGAAAAGATGGGTGAAACTTTCCAAACTGGCAAAAATGTGTGTGATCTTGAAAAACCTCTACGTGTAAACTACTGAGGGATTGTCTTAATCCTCAAGAGATAGTTCAACACAGAAAGAGTAATGTGTCGGTCTGCTTAAACTAGAACCCACATTTCCAGGTTTCCAGTGTAGCATTTATACATCACGTTTGACTCATATCAGATGTGGAACTTATTTTATTTTCTTCTCTGTAAAACGATTCCTACCTTTACTTTGTTATAGTTTTGATCCATAAGAGAAGCATTTGAATGATTATCAGAGGGCCAGTGGCTATTACTCAACTTTAAATTGTTTTAACCTTCCTAAGAGCTACTTTTTATTTTATTTGAAAGGCAGTGCTTCCTTTCAGTCTATGAATTTTTCATAATGGAGTAAGGCATCTTTTTAGGCTTTTGTTTTTTGTTCATTTTCTTGGTCCTTATCTTTCCTCTGACTCAGTTCAGCTGGAGAACTTTTGGTTCTTGAAATTCTCAAATATTATTTGGTCTTCTTTTGGTTTCAGCCCATCCTTAACTCAGTTTTATCTGTTGTTGCCTGCATGTTTAAGGAAGACTCTTAAGTGTGGATGTGGGCTAGCTGTAATCCTCAAAGTATGTATATACGTATATATATATATTTGTGTATGTGTGTGTGTGTGTGTGTGTGTGTGTGTGTGTGTGTGTGTGTGTGAAAAGTCCTTTAGTTTGCAATTGTTGACAGGACCTGTTGCCATTTTCAGCCATCTTTTTGCTTCTCAGACTTCTGTTTGCCTTGAATTAGGTCAAGCCCCGCTGTTTTCATTTATTGCGTTTATTTCATTTATTCTTGATTGGCCTTCTGTCTATTAACTCCTTCCCATAGAGACTCAGCGCACTCCTCAAAGATTACGTAGTCATCTTGAACGCTGATACAATATTATGTACTATTACTTTAGTGACTAAATCCACTGAACTTAGTCAAGAGATTTGACTTTGACTTTTGCCACTTGCTAGCTGTAAACCTAGTTAAATTAACTTACCTCTGATTGTCTATTTAGGTATAATAATAATAGCTTAGGTTAATTACCTTATGGAGTTATTGAAGTAAACAAATGTGAATGTATATAAAGGGCTTTGTAAATTCTAAAAGTTTTCTACAAATAAAAACTGTTGTCTTTCTGTTTGTATAGGACTTGGGGGGAGATTCCATCCTCCATAGAGTATGTTCTTGAGTTATTTTTCTCTATATGGAAATTCCGATTCAATAAACATTTAATACCTGCTGGTATGTGTGGTGTACAGACACTGTATACCATATGTAAGATGGAAAGCCATTAAGAAACTTGCAATCTAGTAGGGGGATGAAACTACACAAATTAATATAATAAACACATAGAATTTAGTCTAGTGAGAGTTTTATGATAAATTTGCAGAAGACTTTATGGAAGAGGCAGCATCCTAAACTATATTTTGATGCGATAAGAAGAGTTGTAGAAGGAATCCTGTGTCTGGCTTGGAGCCAGCTTGATCCTTTCTGAATGTAAAATTTTCAGGTGTAAGTATTTATACCCAAAAAATCAACAAAGCTTACAAATCGGCTTGATTTATTGTTTTGTTAATTTTCTAGATTTAAGAAAATATTAATAATGCAAATTAAACTTCAAAGTGTGCTGTGAGAACATTTTTTTTTTTTACTGGAGAGACAGTTGTTAAACATTTACCAGCACCTCTGTGATCAGAGGACAGAAACAAAATTTCAGGGAGGTAGGAAAGAACAGAAACAGTATATGAAGGATAATTGGGGAAGGGGGAGGGGGGAGGGGGATGAAAAAAGCCTGGTAATTTTTAGGAGCCAAATTTTGGTAGGGTTAAATGTGCCCCGCTGAGATTAAAATACCAACTAATTATTCGAACAAGAACCTGTCAGACAGTCAGGAAGACCTAGATTCAAGCACCTTTTCTGACACATTTTCTTAACCTCTCTGTGGTCCCATACAATTTTCTAAGACTAAGAGATCAGTTACTCTCTGCATCTGTGGAGGGAGTTTTCAAAACAAAATTTTAAGTTCCTGCTTGGTGAGTGTTTCCCACAGTTCCAGAATCTTGTGTTCCTCCAAAATGTGTGTGTGTGTGCATGTATGTGCATGATATAGATGCATCCATATCCTGTAGACCGTGGAAACTGATGAAAGTAGCTACCAAAGTGATTTTTTCTTTAAAGCCCTGATCTAATCATAGTAGTTGACTTCAAAGGTTCCATATTACCTCTAGGATCAAATTTAAACTCTTTATTGTGAAAGTAGAAGCTTTTGGACAACTTGAGTTTGAGGTGGCTATGAGACATCTAAGTAGATGAATATATGTTTGAGCAGAATATAGAACAAAGCAAGTAATTTAAGATTAGGGTTTCAGCCTTGATACTATGGAGAGGGACAGCTAGGTGGCACAGTGGATAGAGTACATGGCCTGTAGTCAGCAAGACTCACCTTCCCCAGTTCAATTCTGTCCTCAGACCTTTACTGGCTGTGTGACCCTGGGCTAGTCACTTAACCCTGTTTGCCTCATTTTCCTCTTCGATAAAATGAGCTGCAGAAGGAAATGGCAAAATCTCCAAATGGGGTCACAAAGAGTTGGACAGGACTAAAAAACAATTGAACAACCACAACTATTGAAAAAATGTTAAATTTGGAATCAGAGCACCTGGGTTTGAATCCTGCCTCTGACACTGCCTTCGTGACCTTGAAACCCTTAAGTCACTTCCCTTCTCTGACTTTCAGTTTCCTTACTTTTAAGAAGGAAGGGGTTGGTCCAAAGGGCCTCAGGGGGTTAGTTCCCATTCTAAACCTTTGATTCAATGTTAAAAGTCTTTGTTTCTCTAAGCCTTTTCATATATCTTATATGTAGACAGTCATACCTGCACTACAAGTGGGGACAAGTTGGTCTTAATTTTTTTCCTGGCGGGAGTGTGAGCCTTCCAAATTATTTTTAGCCACTTAATCCAGTATCAGGCAGTAGTGGGTCAATGTGTACTAACAACAAAATTTCACTTACCCAGGCTAACTCCAAATTGTCTTCACCCCAATCCACAACAAAACCTAATATGAGGTGTAAATAGCGTTTCTTTCCCCAGGAACCTTTCAGAGGCAGGAGAGGAGCTTTGGTTGTATTATACCATTATTTCCTGTATTTGTCTATTTCACCAAAAGAATATTGGTAGTTGGAAATATGGACGCTCTGTGTGTCTGTGTTTCCCTGACATTTGATTAGATAATCTTATTAGTAAAGATTCAAATTATTTGGTACTACTGGTTCCTGTTCCATCCAGCACTTTAATTCTCTCTAAACGACTGAGAATACATTTCTCAAGTGTTTCTTTATACCACTTCTTGTATCCAAATGTTAACCTATAAATTATACAGATTTGTGAATTTAGATGTGTTAAGATTACACAGACTGTGTCTAAAGAAATGACCAAGAAAGAACGTCACATAAGAAATACTAATCTCTCCCTTTTTATACATTACTCTCTTATAGTTGTACAGATTATAGGATCATAGACTCATCATCATAGAGCTGGAAGGAATCTTAGAAGCCATGCACGCCAACCTTCACGTTTTATAGATGAGGAAAACTGAGGTCCAGAAGTCATACCACAAATAGATAATAATAGTCAAGATTTGAGCCCCTTATCTTCTCCAGATCTAATGTTCTTTTTAAGGTGCCATATTTCTTTTCAAGTATGACTTGAAAAAAGTTTTTATTTTCAATTTAACAGGGTAAAAATTCATAGAGACCTGAGATTTATATGCAATGGATCATCATCATCATGAGCTATTATTTATTTATATGTGACAGGCACTATGCTAAATGCTGGGGATGCAAAGAAAGACTGACATGTTTCCTGCTCTCTGGGAGCACCTGTTCTGATGGGGGTGCAAGGTACATTCTGTCTGAATGGAAAGTGATCTCAACAAGAAGTTTGGGGGATAGGAAAGACCAAGAAAGAGGGAGAAGCCTCTTGGAAAAGTGGGATTTAAACCAAATTTTAAAAGCTGGGGGGGGAAGGGGGGCGGGTCATTACTGATATGGGAGGTTAACTCTTAAAAAGGCACTGAGTCAGGAAATAGAGTGTAGTGTGCAAAAAGACTGTTGTCTCTGGATCATATTGTAAGTAAGAAATCTGGAAAGGTAGGAGGGACAGGTGGTAAAGGCCTTTAAAAGGTACATAGAGGGAGAGGATTCTGAGAAGATGGCAGAGTAGGTAAGAAAACTGTTGGACTCTCCAAATTTCCTCTACAGAAATAAACAAAATATCGCCTCTGGTAGGTAAAGCAGTTGTCCTCCTAGGACTATCTGTGAAGACTCGGGCCTTGGCCTGAGTGAAGAGCAAACATCTCCAGGCCAGCTCTGGAGAATCAACAAACAACAAGCCTTGGGGCACCTGAGTTGAGAGTCAGTCTCTGCCTTAGAAACTTTGATCTCTGGACTGTGTTAGGGGTCTGAAGGCTGAATAGGAGATTAAAGAATCTTAGACTATGGAGGTATTCCTAGCACAGCTGTACTGAGGAAGAGTCCTGGGCTCTGGCTTCTGGGAGAAGGAGGTAGCACATACCTGCTGAGTAGTAGCAAGGGGCAGGAACCCTGTTGGCACTTGCAGGAAAGCACAGTCCCTGGTTTCAGTTTTGGAGCAGAGAGGACAGCTGTAGTTTGCAGCCACTGGATGGTCCACAGAGATCAAGATTATTTGGGGGACAGTTTGGCTGGGGACTCTTCCTGTGGCTTAGGAGTAAAGAAGAGAGCCCAAGGTTGGCTCCAAGACAGACCTCAGAAAATAACAGTAAGAAGGACCTGAGGCTTGGGACATCATTCCTCAGTACTACTAATAGCTGCTAAAAAACAAAATAAAACAAAAAATTAATAAGCAAAGGAGAAAGAATCCAACCATGCATAGTTACTGTAGGGATAGAGAAGATCTGAGTTCATATTCAGAGGAAGATAATAGAGCTAAAAAGTCACCCCTTTTACAATGAGAAATGTCAAATGGTCCCAAGCATGAAAATTTCTTGAAAAAGGATGTTAAAAATCAAATAAGAGAGATAGAGGAAAAGTTAGAAAAAAAAAATTAGAGAAATCCAAGAAAATTATGAGCATTGTGAGAATCACCAACTAAAATTAGAGAATCAAAAATTTAAGGAAGAAAATAATTCCTCGAAAGCTAAAACTGGCTGGGAAAGCTGATGATATTCTAAGACACAAAGAAATCATAAAACAAAAGAATGAAAATATAGAAGAGAAAGTAAAACATCTCATCAGAAAAACAGCCGATCTGGAGAACAGATTGAGGAGAAATAATAAAAGAATAGTTGGACTACCTGAAAAATTACAATTAAAAAAAAGAATCTTGGTATAATATTACAAGAAATTATCAAGGAAAATTGCCCTGAAGTTCTAGTACAAGAAGGCAAAGCAGGAATAGAAAAAAAAATCCACCCGTCACTACCTGAAAGAGATCCCAGAAAGAAAATTTACAGGAATATCATAGCCAAGTTTCAAAGCTCCCAGGTTAAGGAGAAAATATTGGAAGCAACAAGAAAAAAAAAAACAATTTAAATATCTTGGAGCTACAATAAGGATTACACAAGACCTAGTAGCTACTATATCAAAGACCCATAGGTCTTGGAATACCATATTCCATAAAGCAAAAGAACTGGGGTTACAACCAAGGGTAATTTACCAGCAAAATTAAATATAATCTTGAATGAGGGAAAAGTGAATATTTAACGAACTGAAAGTCTTTTAAGGTTTTTTTGTAACAAATCCCCCAGAACTTAAGGGAAAATTTGACATAAAACATTCAAGAGAAATATGAGGTAAACATTAAAGACCAATTATAAGGGACTCAATAAAGTCAAATTGTTTACTTTGTATATGTGAAAATATTAGTGATTATGATTATCATTATTTGGATAGTTTGAAAGAAAAACTTGGGCAGAACTGAATATGATGGGGTGATTCTAAAAAATTTAAACTGTAGGGAGAGATAAAAAGGAGTAATTATTACATACAAATTAGGCGTAAAAGGAAAAACGGATACAGAATAAGGTAGTAGGAGGAAGGGCAGACGCTGTTGGAACTTTACTTTCATTGGGAATAGGTTAGAGAGGAATATATGTGTGTATGTATGTATAAAAGTCTTCTAAATTCAGAAAGAAATAAGAGGGCAAGGGGATAGGGTGGGAGGAGAGGATAGATTAAGGAATATGAGGACAAGGTAGCAGATAGAAGTAAAGCAAAGGAGTGAGGAGAGAGAGGGCAAATAGGTTGAAAAGGATAGTGAAGAAAAACAGGAAGGAGAAAAATACACAATTGTAGCTTAGCATGTGAATGGAATGAATTTACCCATAAAATGGAAATGGATAAAAGATTAAAAATTTGAATTCAACAATATGTTGCTTTCAGGAAACAAAAATGAGAGATACAAAGATAAAGAGCAGAAGTAGAATTTATTAAGTAAAAAAAAAGCAGGCATAGTAATCATGATCTCAAAGTTAAAGTTAAAATAGATTTAATCAAAAGCAAAAAATAGAGAAACTATGCTTTGTGTCAGCAATGTTATTCAATATTGTTTTAGACCATTTAAAATACCTAGACAGTATAAACTACCTGAGCATATACTTGCCAGAACAGACACAGAAACTATATGAACATAGACTAAAACATTTTTATACAAATAAATTCAGATCCAATAATTGAAGTAATATTTATTTTTATTGGTTAGGTAAAGCCACTATAATTTTTAAATGACAGTTTAATCTATTCATTGTCATCCCAATTAAATTAATTAAAAAATTATTTTACTCAGAAAAAGATAATAAAGTTCATTTGAAAGAACAAAAAGTCAGGAACTTCAAAGAAACCAAGGGAAAAAATATGTAAAGGAAGTAAATTGAGCAATATCAGACCTTAAACTATAAGATGAGAGCATTGTTGAAATGTAAAGAGGATAATTTTGATTATTTTAGATTAAATTTTTTTTATAATTAAAACTATGTGGCCCAGAATAGAAGGAATGCAGAAACTTGGAGGTGGGAGGGACTTTCATAAACAGTCTCTCAGATAGGGTGTGATTGGGTTGGAATATTGTCGTGGTATAAGAAATGATGAACTAGTTGGTTTAGAAAAACGTGAAAAGACTTAGGAAGGAAGATGCTATCGACCTTCAGAGAAATAGATGATAGGAAATTAGCATAGTATGGTCTTGTACATATGTGTATGTTTATAGGTGTGTGTATGTGCTTATAGAGGTAGAGGACTTATGTTGTCTTTGTATATATTCTACTTTCTTCATCCTGCATCAGTTTATGCTCATGTTATCCACCTTCAGAGAAATAGATGATAGAAAATAAGCAAGTGTGGTCTTGTGTGTGTGTGTGTGTGTGTGTGTGTGTGTGTGTGTGTAGGTAGGGGGTTTATGTTGCCTTTGCATCAGTTTATGCTGATATTTAAATGTTTCTCTGAGTTCTTATCATTCCTTAACGTGAAGTAATGTTTTATTAGATCCATATGCCATAATTTGTTCAGCCATTTCCTAGCTGTCGAACAGACACACATTTAATCTCTTGCTTTTTGTTAGCACAGATAATGCCACTGTGAACATATTTATATGCTTTTGGTCACCTGTTTGAGGGATCCCTCTGCTATGTTGAAGTAGTAGGACCTCTAGGTCAGAGATATAGACACTTTAGTAACTTATCTTGAGTAATTTCACATTGACCCAATTCACAGCTCCAATGTTCAAGCCTATTTTGAGCATCTACTATGTGCTAGGCTCTGAAGATACAAATGCACAATTGAGACAGGCCCTTCCATCAAAGGAGCTTCTACTGGGAGAGAATGTACCATTAAATAAATATAGAATGTGTACAAAATAAATATGATGTGATGGGAAGCAAGGGCAGAGAATGGTACCAACAACTGAGAGAATCTGGAAAAAACACCTCTGGAAGGTGGTAACAGTCTAAGCCAGTAGTTCTCAACCTTCCTGATGTTGCAACTCTTTAATACAGTTCCTCATGTTGTGGTGACCCCCAACTATAAAATTATTTTCATTGCTAATTCATAACTAATTTTGCTACTGTTATGAATTGTAATGTAAATATCAGATATGCAGGATGTATTTTCATTGTTACAAATTGAACATAACCCATAGGCTGAGAACCACTGGTCTAAGCCTAGGGAAGGAAAGAGCATTCCAGACATGGAAGACAACCTGTATGGTTACAGAGGCAGGAGATGGAATGTCATGCAACTTGTTTGATCTTTTCATAGCTGCTCCAAAAATGAATTTTCCCATCTTTTAAAAAGTATCATGACGTAGCAGATGGAGGGTTGGATCAAGACATAGGTCACTTGATTTCTCTGAGCTTCAGTTTCCTTCCCTGTAATAGGAATAATGATAGTACCTACCTTCACTGGGTGATTGTAGAGGTCTTACTTGACAACGTATGTAAAACATTTTCCAAATAAATGTCAGTTATAGTAATACTCTTTTGATGACCTGGGAAGCATTTGGCTAGGAATTCCCTCCCAGTGCAGAGCAGCTCCTGCTTTGCTATTTATATTCTTAGAAAGTTGCCTGGAGCACTTGTAGGTGAAGTGACTTGAACCCAGGCCTTCCTGACTCTGGCATCAGTTCTACCCATTATGCCCCACTGCTCCTGATGTTCAATCATTTCAGGCCTGTCTGATTCTTTGTGACCCCATTTGGGGTTTTATTGACAAAGATACCGAAGTGGTTTGGCATTTCCTTCCCCAGCTCATTTTACAGATGAGGGAACAGAGGCAGTAGGGTGAAGTGACTGGCCCAGGGTTACACAGCTAGTGAGTGTCTGAGGCCAGATTTAAACTTGGGAAGATGAGTCTTCTAGGTCCAGTACTCTGTCCCCAAGACACCTAACTGGTACTGCCCCTGTAGCTATTATTATCACTATTACTAATTTAATAAACTTTTAACTTATACTTAGGATTATTTTGATTTGGGACATTTTTTTTTCCTGTGACTGTTAATAGTTTATATTTCTTTTTTTTTTTTTTACCTTTTTTTTGGAGGGCAATTGGGGCTTAAGTGCCTTGCCCAAGGTCACACAGCTAGTTTTTGTGTTAAGAGTCTGAGGTCGTATTTGAACTCAGGTCCTCCTAACTCCAGGGCTGGTGCTCTGTCTATTCTATGCACCACCTAGCTGCACCCTATATTTTGTTGTTTTGAAATCTGTTCTTGACTTTCACCACTAGTCTATTGGAGAATCTTATACATTAGTCATTTCCTTAAAGATCTATTTTGTCTTTAATTATTTTTTTGCACGTTTGCTTAAAATTTTTTCCCATGTCTGTAATTGTAAGTTACCTTGATAATGGTGTGATTTCAAGAGATAATTAGTCTGTTTATCCATTTTTAATTAATTGGGTGTAATATGTGGTTATCTAAACCTATTTTTTGACAGACTGCTTTCCAGTTTTCCCAGCAGTTCTTTTGAAATAGACTCACTTTTCAGGTAGTTTATGTTCTCGAATTTGTTGAACACTAGATTATTGATTATATTTGTTTTTAGTTTTGCTTGCCTAGTTTATTGCACTAGCCAACTTTTTTATTCAATGCCAAATAGTTTTAATAACCTTAACTCTGATATCTCCTACCTTTGACAGGACTAGTCACTTAGCTCTCAGTGCTCTGGGCTGCTCTCTAAGATCCTGAAGTTTCAGAGAAGGTACAGGCCCGTTTTGGTAGAAGTAACCTCATGTAGGAGTTCTCTATACCAATATACACATACCCTATGCCATTCCCTCTCTGTATCTCAATCCGTTGTTATACTTGAACTTTAATTCTCCAGATGAATTTTGTCTTGTCTGATGTAAATATAGTAAAATATCCTTTGGTGATTTAATTGGCACTCATTAAATTTATAAATCTAGTTTTGTTATTTTTACTATGTTGGCACAGCCCAGCTATGAATATTGGAAATCTCTCCAATTATTTAGATCACTTACTTGCATAAAAAATTATTTTGTAGTTGGAGTAATCGAAGTCCAATGCGTAGGGTAAGTTAATTCTCAGATATTTAATGCATTTCACTATCTTAAATGGAATTTTACTTTTAACCTCTTCCTGCTGGGTTTTGTTAGTCGTTTGCAGCAAGGCTGCTGGGTTTTTTGTGGATTGATTTTTGTGTGCTTGCATTAGTCAAGCTGTGTTAATTGCTTTATTTTTTCATTGATTCTTTAGGGTGCTTTCTTTAAGCAAACTATCCTATCATATACAAATTTGCCTTCTCTTTGCCTATATGTATCCCCCCATTTTCTTGTTTTATAGTTAATATTTCTAACATTGTCAAATAATTTCAGAGGTTCTTAGCCACTTTTGTATGTCATGGGACCTCCTTTGCAGTATGGAGAAGCTTAAATATGAACCTCTTATCAAAATTATGTTGTAATAGCATTACAAAGGACATCAATTATATTGAAATAACAGTTATCGAAATTTTTTTTAAAACACAGACCCCAAGTTAAGAACCGCTGGTTTAGATGGTGGGTATCCTCTTTTTGATCTTATTGAGGAAACTCAACACTGTTTATCTGCTACAAATAATGCTCAATTTGATTTTAGATACTTTTTATCATATTAAAGAAAAATCCTTTTATTCCTGTTCTTTAGTGTTTTTAACAAATCCTTTTCCTAAAGACTTTTTCTGCTTCAGTTGAGAGTCTTTTTTTTATTAATAGCTTATTATATTTCTGATTTTTTTTAACATTGTGAACCATCCTTGCATATCTGGTCTAGCCTGCTCATTGAAAAATTTTTAAATATATTTCTATAGTCTTGCTAATATATAATAATTATGCATCAATATTCATTAGTGATATTGGTATATTGTTTTCTTTCTCTGCTCTATCTCTCCCTGGTGTTGGTTTCAGGATCATTTTTGTCTCATAGAAGGATTGGGTAAGGTGTTTTTTTTCTCTATTTTTGTAAATAGTATATGTAGCATAGGAGTTATTTGTCTTTATTTATGTTTGTTAGAATTCAGTTACAAATCCATCTGACCAGGATTTTTACCTGGGAATTCATTTATGACTTGTTTGATTTATCTCTGTGAAATAAGAGTTTATATTGTTCATTTAAGTATTTTATATATTTGTCAGTATAATATTTAAGTTTTCTGGCTTGTTCAGTATATTATTGTATACCAAGATTACATACATATATATGTGTGTGTGTATATGTGTAATAACTTCTAATGGTTATCTTTCCTTTTCATTGTGAATTCCCATTTTTTATTTTTGGCAGCTTGGTTGTCTTTTGTTTATAAAAATCAGATTAGGTATGAGTATAGTTTGTTGATTTATTTTTTAAGATCAGTTTTATTATTCCCCTCAATCTTGTTCTGTTCTGTTTTTTGTATTTTCAAAACTTTTACTTTTGTGTTTATTTTGTGATTAATTTGACGAAAATCTAAGAGTTGTTTTTTCTTAGTTGCATGCTCAAATGGTTGATATTTTCTTCCTTGTGAATATATGTTCAAAGATAAAATTTCTTAAAGATTACTTTAGGTGCAGGCCACAACTTTTGATACATTATCTCATTTTCACTTTTTTCTATGATTTTTTTTTCCTTTGGCCCACTTATTTGGGATAGTTATTTAATCTTTGTGTACTGTGTTCCTATTTCCTTCATTGATTACAATTTTTATTGCATTATGGACTGTAACTGATGTATTCTTAGAACATGATCAGTTTTAAACTTCAAAATTACTTTTCAATGTTGAAAAATAGGTGTCTTCTTTAAGTTAGTAGTCACCAAAAATTGTCATGACTAGTTTTCCTCACATTCTGTTCATAGCCTTAATTTTTTTTTCTTGGTTTATTTTTTATTATCTTTATTTTTTCTCTTAGATTTTTTTAAGTCTGCAAGAGGCACAATGAAATCATCTATGAATATTTTCTAGGTTGACCTCGAATTCACTTAGCTTTCCTTTAAGTATTTAGTTGCCATACTGTAAAACTCAAACATATCCCCACAAATATATCTATTATTAGTTAATAATAATAACAGCACAACTAATACATTGCCATTTCTGATTTGCCAGTGATGTTCACTATTAATTTCTTCATTATATCTAACTCTTCAGTAAATATGAGTTAATAAGACCAAGCTTAGATCATCTTTGATTACTTCTAAATCCATTAGATTATCTGGTAATAAAGAAAATGGGTAATAGGTAATAAATGGGTAATGAAGAAAAGACACAAGTAGGAAATCTATCACCAAAATTCATTAGAGCGTTTAGTGGCTAGTCTGCTAAAATTTTGGAATGGTGTACAGACTATGCAGGCCATTGTTAAAATGCTTACTACACATTGAACTTTTCAGTACACTGAAACTTTTTTTTTAGAACTTTTTTTTTTTTTAAGACAAACAGTACTTGATCCATCCTAGGCTGACATTTCTTGGAGGGAACTTTAAACTCTCCTGCACCCTCATTACTTTATATTTCTTTTGCATTTTATTTATGTACTTCTGTTCTCAAATAAGAATTTAAGCTCCTTGAGGCTAGAACTGTATCACTTTTTTGGTTTTTTGTATCCCTTGGACTCAGTATGATATTTGTCATAACGTCTCTAATGAGATAATGTTTATAAAGCACGTAGCACAATGCCTAGCACCTAGTAAGTGCATAATAAATGCTTATTCCCTTCCCTTCACCTTTATAAATAAGGCAGATCTTTATCATAGGATCATAGATTTACTGCTATAAATACTCTTAGAGGACATGGTGTCCAACAAGTGTGGAAAACGGGCCCAGCCGAGGTTAAAGTGACTTGCTGGAGGTCCCACAGCTAGTCTCCAGGGTAGGATTCAAATCTAGATCTTCCTGACTCCTGAGCCCAACACTGTTCTATTTCATATACCCTGCTGCTTTAGCAGCTTAATAAATGTTTGTTGATTAACTGACCTCAAATGTAAGCTTTTATATTTACTCCTTAGCAATATATTACTTGTGTTAATTTTTTTTTTTAAGTCTACTACTGAAGCTTCTACTATGTACCAAGCCCTGTACTAGGCACGGGGATGCAAAGTCAGAAATGAAACAGTCCCTGCCCATTCAAAGGCCCTCTTTTACTGGTAGGGATGCTGCATAAATGTGGATAAACAAATGGCAAGAATACTGGGGGTAATGATCATGTGACTCCTCTACTTAATCAGTTTTCCAGTGGCTTCTTATTGCCCCTAAGATAAAATGTAAACTCCTCAGTTCAGCTTTTATGACCCTTCTTCATATCTTGGCCTTAAACTATCTTTCTAGCCCAGTGGTACCTCGCTATCCTTTCAGCCAAACTGGCCTTCTAGCTTGTTCTCTATACATAATACATTTTCCCATCTCTGTGCCTTTGTGCTGACTGTCAAAATCCCTGCCTGAAATGCTTTCTTTCCTTACCTCTGTCTAAAATAGTCCCCTCTCTTCCTTTAAGATGCAGCTTTAGCACCATCTTCTGCATGAAGCCTTCCTGATCTCCATGCCTCAGCAGTTAATTCTCTCTCTTTAGAACATAAGCTCTATGCAAATAGAGATCATTTTTTTATAAGGTTTTATTGGTGGCTTCTATTTCTTACATTATCATAGTTGTCCCAAGTATTCCTCCCCCACTTTTTTCCAGAGAGCCATCCCATATAACAAATAGTTTTGGGTTATTTTAGAAAGGAAAAAAAATCAGCTTGACTGATTAATATATTGAAAAAGCCCAAAAACCTGTGCAGTGTCTCATACCTGCAGGCCTCCTATCTCCACAAAGGATTGGTTTGATTGTGTTATCTCATATTGCTTCATCCTGCTGGATCTTTGTATTTTTGTTATTCACTTTGTGTAGTTGGGTTTTTCCCATTTACATTATTGTAGTTATTGTGTATATTGTTTTCTTGGCTCTGCTTACTTCACTCAGCATCAGTTCATATAGATCTTTCTATGCATCTCTGTGTTCATCATACATCATTTCTTACAACATAGTATTACTCCATTTCATTCATAGTACCACAGTTTGTTTAGCCATTCTCCAATGTCTATTTTGTTTCCATTTCTTCCCTGTCACAAAAAGCGCTGCTGTAAATATTTTATTGTATGTGGGGACCTTCTTCTTAATGGCTTCCGTGGGGTAATAAGCCCAGTAATGGAGTCTCAGATTCAAAGGGTATGGACATTTTAGTTACTTTTTTGGCATAATTTCAAATTGCTTTCCAAAATGATTGTACAGTTTTCACAGCTCCACCAACCATGTATTAGTGTGCTTATTTATTCCACAACCCCTCCAACACTGAGTATCTGTATTTTTTTTTTTTTGGTCATTTTTTTGGCCTATTTGCAGGGTGTAGGGTGAACCTTCAGGATTGTTTTGGTTTGCATTTCTCTTATTAGTGATTTGGAGTATTCTTTCATGTAGTTGTGAACACTTTGCATTTCTTCTTTTGAGACCAGTTTGTTCATATCCTTTGACCACTTAGAGGGGAAAATAAGCAGCCCAGGACTGAGTCTTGTGAGATAGAATAATAAAGGGTAATCAAGTAAAGGAATTTCAGAGTTCTTGAACATAGAAATGGATCCTCTAGGGTAACTGTGTGTAGTTGAGATGGAGTGGTGGGTCATGCATAATAGATTGAGGAAGTGGATAGGATAGTTCAAGTATTTGATCAAATATCAGTATGTATATAAAAGTCTCTTATTCTGGTCAGGAATTGATTTGGGAAAGGGAGCTGAACTGGTTAAAGAAAAAAGAATGCCTTGGGGATCTAGGCTCTGGATTAGGTTATAAAATTGAATAGTGTGAACTTCAAAGGAGAGGTTCCCAACTAATGGTGGTTGAGAAAGAAAGACTGAAAGTGGTGACAGAAAACTAGGAGTATGCTAACTCTTCCGCCTTGACCAGAAATTCAACCAATCCTGGAAAGAGTTGTTAGAGAAGCAAGTGTAATCAAGACTCTTGTCTGGGTTATGCCACCTGGCCCTGGTTCTGGAAAAGATCCTGAGGGCAAGGCTTGTGGGGGAAGTTGACCTTTCTCAACATTGCTTTTGCAGAACAAAGCTCTTCTTAAAAAAAATATTTTTATTGAAATCTTTTGTTTTTACATTGCAAAAATTCTTTGCAGTTAACCCTTTCCTTCACCCCTTACAGAGAGCCATCCCATAAAACAGATAATATTTTTAGACAAAGAAGAGAGACAAAATCTGTTAAACCCGATCAGTATATCAACAGTTTGGAAATAAATGCAGTGTACCACACCCATGGACTTCCCACCTCTGCACTGGAATAGACTAGGGATGACTTCTATTATCTTTCCTTTTTGGCCATACTTTGTATTTTCATAATATTCATTTTTATGTTTGTTATTCTGTTTACCTTGTTGTAGTCATTGTGTATATTGTTTCCTTGGATCTGAATCATTTAACTTGTCTTTCCATGATTCTCTGTATTCATCATATTTGTTTATTCTTACAGTGCCACAATATATTTAGCCATTTCCCAATTAAAGGACATCTGCTTTGTTTCTAGTTCACAAAAAATATTGTTAAAAAATATTTGGGTATGTATGGAGTTTATTGGGTTGGTTGGTTGTTTTTTTAAATCAGTGACCCTTTTTACATGTATATGCCTAGTGGAATCTTTGGGTCAAAGAGTATAAACATTTTAGTCACCTTTTTACATAATCCCAAATTGCTTTCCAGAATGGTAATGATGAGGTGCAGGCTCTGGGACCCCTCCTTGGGCTCTCCTTGAATCTTCCCAAGGGAAGGCATTTGCCTAAGGTCATGGGCCTTAAGTTGTGTTTCTGCCTGAGGTCTTTAGCCCTCTTTTGTTCCTATAGTTTCCCACCCTTGATACTCCTGTTCCCACCATTGTCTATGGTCTCTGGGTAGTCCAGCAACTTCCCACCCTTAATCACTCATTACTGGAGTCTGATTTCATCATGATTCCCCGAAGACCCTCCCCAAACTCATTACTGGATTCTGACCTCATCTGACCCCTCCTGAAGACTATACCCAAACTCCTCTTCTAGACCACCCTTGGATTCCTCCACAGCCTTTCTGCGTATAGGATCCCATCTTCCCTCCATGTGGTGTGAGAGTGCCCTATAATGACCTAGCATAGACTGGCTCCTTGAAAATCTACCCCATATGGTGAACTATTAATAAACTTTGTTTTTCTTTGGCTGAGAAGACTTGAGTCGAATTCTTTCGGCAGGACCCAACGTGTTGGTATTTTGGGGTCTCAGGCAACCCTAACCCTCTTTGTGGGAAACCTCTTCAGTAGTACTGATTCATGGCTCTACCAAACAGATATTTCTATTACTACTGAGTGTTCTTTCACGTGGGCTGAGGGCTAAGAATTTGCCATTGGATTTTTCTTTGATTAATAAGCATTTATTTTCTCATCTCTCATCTCCCCCACAACCACCGCTGCAAAGAAAAACAAAAACCTTGTAACGCATAGTTAAGCAAAATCAATTAAAATGATTTGCCTCAATTTGCACCTTTAGTTTGTCACCTTTCTGTTAATAAATGTATGGTATGCATCAGCATTGGTCCTCTGAAATGGTAGTTGGTCAAAATTGTAGTTGGTCATTTCATTGATCAAATTTCTGACATCTAAATTATTGGAAAAGAGATTACAATATTGACGTTATATCACATATTATTTTTCTGGTTCTCTTTACATCACTCTGCATTAATTCATACAGATCTTCCAAGGTTTTAATGAAACTGTCCCTTTCTTCATTTTTTAGCACACAGTATACATTGGATTTAGCCAATCATTGGTAGCCTTGGAGGAAGTAGTTTTAGTTTATGTAGGGTCAGAAGCCAAATTAGAAGCGATGTAGAGGTTTCTGGGCGGTAAGAAAGTGGAAAGTCGCCAGTTTTTTCTGGTTTAGAAGCAATGGTTGGGGTCAGATGAAGGGTTTTTAAGAAGGAGATAAACCTGAGTGTATTTGTCGGTATCAAGGAAAGTGCCTATAGGTAAGGTTAGAAAGAGAATGATTGATGGGACAAGCTCCTGGAGGAAATGGGAAACAGTGCATCTGTAGCTGAATGGTCTGGGCAAATGTCCACCTTATTTTCAGAATTTTTTACATTCAGGAATATAAAAGAATGTAAAAGACAAGAGGACTAGTAAAGCCATAGAGGGGTGTTGAGATATGGAATAGGGAGAAAGAAACTCATAACAAGTGGCCTCGGTTACCTCAGTACAGTAGGAGACAGGCCTGTCTGGAGTTGGGAAAGAAGAAAGGAAAGTGGTAGAAAAAAGGAAGAATACAAATTTTGCTGTGCAGTTAAGGGACCGGTTGATAGCAGGTA
This sequence comes from Pseudochirops corinnae, assembly GCA_028646515.1. Lineage (NCBI taxonomy): Eukaryota > Metazoa > Chordata > Mammalia > Diprotodontia > Pseudocheiridae > Pseudochirops > Pseudochirops corinnae. The sequence goes on from CM053586.1 coordinate 258,643,172, forward strand.
TAACATTTTTAGTGGCGTGTGACTTCGAGTTGTGTTCAGGAGTAGGAGCTAGGAAGTAGCTGGAGAGTAGGAATAGAGGTAAATAGAGGGAGGATCTTCCAGGATTGCACTTGGCAAGGTATGAACAGCAACAGATGCCTTCAGATGTCGGTTGGAGATTCAAAAGTAGAGGACTCAACAGTTGAATTGGTAAACTATTTGAGGCAAGTGGAAGCAAGGCTAGGGAAGTGATATTAGATTGTTACAGTGGAAGGAAGGGTGTGGTGAGGACAGAGAATAGGTTTGGGAGTAAGGCCGAGGAAGAAATAGGATAGCAGATTATGACCAGAAAGGAAAATTTCAGAGTTCATGGTTATGGATAGTTGTGGTGAGTGATTAAATCTAATGTCTATGGTGATGAGGCATGAACTGTGATATTTTGAGCAGACATCGACTTGTATATTGAATATTGGTGCAGGGGCAGGAAGGGGGGAAATGTTGGGAACCAGAGTTTTGACTTTAGAAGGGAGAGTGGCCTGAAGACCAGGATGTTGCAGTAACAGGGATTTATAAAAAGGTTTTGGGGGAGGTGATATAAAAATATGAAATAAATTTTAAAGGAGTGGTTGCTAAATTATGTCAGCACAGGGAGGATCTCAAATTGGCAATGAGGAGAGCAAGATTCAGGGTCAGTCTTTATCCCAGTCCTGGGAAGTCTTACAAAAGGAACAATGAAAACCAGAAAGGCCCAAAACTGGCTAAGCATAGTGTGAAGTGATCTAGGATGAAGTGGATTCATTAGTAGTAGAGTCAAGAGTTCCAGAGGATACAATAAGAAAACATAGGAGGAAAGAAAGTAATAGGGAAAGGATTTTTCACCTCAGCAAATAGCATTTATGAATTACATAGATAATTTATTCTGTGATGATTAAGACTTATGTATTATAGTGAAGTCTTAAAGCTTGCAGTGAAAAAAGTTTAGTATTTTAATATTGTAAATACATAGCTAAAAATAGAAGAGAACATACCCTTTTTAGTATGTATGTTTAGTATTTAATAATATAATATATGCTTATGTCTTGAACTACAGATTCATAATTAATTAATTTAATTAATTTAATTAATTCATAATTAAATTTCAGTAAATTTCAGACAGTATGTCAGTTATTCTAGCATTAAAACATTGAGGCTTACATTTTGTCTTGAAATTGTCATCCTATCACTGGTACAGCAGTACACAGTTCAGATTCAGATAATACATAGTGTTACAGAAAGAATATAGTTTTATTTGCATGCCATCTTGGAATTCATTGTAATAAAATTTTTCATTTATATATCAAGTGCCCATCTTTGTGTGGTGGCCATAGTGAAACTATATAAAACTAGTTAAAGATATATTCCTTGTCCCATCAAGATACTTGATTTCTAAAATGTGACTTTTATTCATTGATTTAAAAAAAAATCAAATTACTTAAAATATACATCACAAAAGTTCTAAATGACATACTAGTCTCCCATGGGCAGTAGCTACTTAAAGTCTTATGCATTGTACTAGGCACGAAATATATGTGACACTATAGCACTATATTATGAAATGTAATTAATAATAAAATAGATCTGTCCTGCTTTATAGGCAGTGATTAGCTGCAGCCAAAGAGATATCATGATTTTAGTATAATTGTATGCTATCTTTTATATATGAAGATGATCGTCAATATTAAGTACCAACATTTTAGTTTATATTGGTGGGGATTTTTTAAATGTAAAAAAATCTCTCTCCTGGCTTCAGTCTGTGTTAGCAATTACCTGCTGAAAACCTCCTCCTGGATGTCCTTTGATCATTTCAAAGAACATATCCAAAACAGCTTAATACATTTCCCACAAAACCATCCCTCCTTCAGATTTCTGTTCACATGACATCATGCTTCCAGTTATCCAAGTTCACAACTTTATGGTCATACTCTACTCTTCCTTATCCCTCAATCCCCCATATCCAACCAGTTGCCTAGTCTTGTCAGCTCTGTCTTTTTACATAGTAACATCTTTAGTTCTTTCTTTTTCTCCAAGTACACAATACCCAAGTTCAGTACCTTATCGCCTGTCATCTCAACAACTGCTAGTGACCTCCTACATTAGTCTTCCCACTCCAGTCATGTATGGAAAGATTCGCTGCACTCTGAAATCCATATCAGGTTTAACTGTCTAAAACATATATATCTATGACATCCCCTTATTTAAAAATCTTTAGTAGTTTCCAAGTGTCTTTAGGTTAAAATACAAAATCCTCAGTCTGGCATTTAAAGCTTGAAGCAGGATGGCTTCCATTTACCTTTCCAGTCTTATTTCATATTAATTCCATTACTGTACTCTCTAGTCAATGGACTGGCTATTCCAGGTTTATGACATTACATCTCCTAACTCTGTGCTTTTCCATAAATGGTCCCTCTGTGTCTCAGAGGTACTCCTTCCTCACCTCTACTTCACAGAAAAGCAACATTAAGTACCATCTCCTACATGAGGCATGTCCCGTTTGCTCTATTGAAATTACTTTTTATTTCTTTGTGGTATTTTTTTTATTTACTTATTTTTGTACATGAATGTATTATACCTCTTTCTCTTCTCTCTTTCTCTAGTTCTCTCTCAGTAAAATCTGAATCCCTTGAAGGTAGAAATTGGTTTTGCCTTTGTAATTAGCACTTGCAGTAAGTTCTCTCAGGTGGTATTCAGCTTATCTATGTTCCATCGAATTGAATTCATGTCTACCATATCCTTTTAACAACAATCTAAATAAATGCTGAACCTGGTGGTTTTTTTTTAATCTTTGGATTAAGTTGCACTACATAAAAATGATTCATTTTGCTCATTTGATAATATTGATTGTACAAAAATGGGTTGGTTATAGTGTCGTGTATGCATATGCAAATGTACTTTTCATCACCCCTTTCTCCTCAGTGGAAATGCTTGTGTTTCTACTTAAGTAAAAAAGCTATGTGAGTAAATAGAATACTGAATGGGGAGAGCTTTTAAGTTGAGACTCTCCAAAAAGCAGTATTAGAATGCAAATCGGAACTTTTGTTTACAGTGGGCTAGAAGCAGACCGGTCTTATTTAATTACCGGAATGCAGATGGGAACTTTTGGTTTTGGAAACAGGCTGGGAGAAGCAGACTGGAACTTTCTGTTTGGGAATAGGGTGGGGACAGGAGTTGCCTCCCTACATAAGATTGTGCGCCCCACCTTTTGCTCAAGCAGAAGCAAAGGATAGCGGGACAGAGGGACAAATTTTTCTTTGTTTAAATTCGCGCCTCCTCCAATGAGAGGTCAGAGACACCCTTGACTTTCCCTGCGCTGAGTCTGTATCCACGCGCTCACCCAATAGAAGTTAGATACGAAAGAAAGAATGTACTTTTTATGATTTTATGGCTCTCAGGTTTTTTTTTTTTAAAGAGGGCACCTGGAGGGCCTTTTTCTCTTTTTCTTCAGGGAGGGATCCCTCCCTGCTTCCAGGGTATTTTTAAAAAAATAAATATTCCTGTCCAGGCGCAAGCGCTCTTCTGCATTTCCTTTGATTTGGGTAAGTGGAGTTTTCTGACCCACACAATACCTACTTTAAATCAGTATGTAAGTAGAGTGAATAATATGTATTTGAAAATGAATGTATTAAATCAAAATAGAATAAATTTTAAACACTACTTACTGAACTGGACTAATAGGATTATGTTTTCATGTAAGCTTTCACCTTTCAGAATTATTCACAGATAGCCTGATAATTGTTCTGTGAAACTAGAATGTCTTTCCAGAATGACCTTGAGGCAGATTCTGTAGATTAAGCTAAACAACCCACAGGAACATGTCCCTGCCACAGAGGGTTTGAGTTGTGGATTGTTGACATGCCATTGTTGTGGTAGGTTTTTTGGTTGTTGTTCTTTGGTCTTTTGGAATGGTACCTTGTGGTAATATCTAATTTGTTTGGTATTGTACTTGGTATGTATTAGTGAATCTTTGAGGGAAACCAGATTATTAACCAGCTTCTGGATGCTGCCTTCAGAGCCCTTTGGAAAATATGATTTTGATTTTTCTTTCTTTTCCCTGGGTTGTATGTGTTGAGACTTAATTAGCTTGGCTGTATAAAGACATATCTTTAATGTTTTGTGTCCCAGCAGCAGTCTTTCTCTAAGCCTTTATGGGTCTGTTTGCTAAGCCTTCCAAATAGGGATGTTGAAAGGAACCTAGCTGACCTTGGAATCAGGAAGAATTGGATTCAGATCCTGCCTCAGGCAAATGCCAGTTATGGGACTATGGGTAATTTACTTGGCAACTCTCTAGGGACTGTTAAAGATGAGTTAATTATTGATCACAGTTTCCACACCAGGAGCTCCTACAGAAACAGGCCCCAACAATGATAACAGCAAAAGATCTCAATGTCTTCTAAAGGAAACAATGTTTTGATCTCCAAGGATGTTTCAAAGATCTTTAATTATGTGGGAATAATAACAGTGCTTAATAAGCTAAATGCTTTTTTTGGATAATGATATCAGTTAAAAACAATTTATCAGTTTGAGAAACAGAGGCATTAACAGTAATTGGATGACCATAGTGATGTATAGAATTATGCTTTCAACAATTTTTTTCAATCCTCCTCTAAACTTTGTAGCATAGCCTGCTTCCATCTTATCTCTATAGTTAGGTCATTATTAATATCCTGACCTTGAGTTAAGCTGGTGAAGTGTGGAGGCAGCCAGTTCAATTTGGAAAGATTGAGCCACCGAGACTCATGGTCTAATAGTAATATTCAGGAGTCATTGCACAGGCAGCCCTAAAAGGAATTAAGTGTATATTAGCCATGTCCCTCTGATTGCTGTCGCTTGGGAAGACTTCTTTTTCCCTTCATATTCTTTGGTCATAGGTTTTTTAGGAGAAGTGGAGTAATTGGTGTTTGTTCAGAAAAGATGATACTGAAGAGATACACAGTTCTATCTTTGTCACAGTGGGATTTCTAAAAATTCTTAGGTAGTGTTATAATTAGTATATGAAGGTGACACGAACCCCATCAGGGAGAACATGTAATTTGAGTTGTTTTCCAGTTTGTGTTCACTAAGCTAATCTTTTCTTTTGTCCATTCTTTGGCATCAACTACACATTTTCAAGTTCCATAGTAGTTAGGAATACAAATTTTAATTATAAAAGTAAACCCAGTTAAGGGGTTTGATTGGAGGTCTGTAAACCAGTGCCACCCTTTACTTTTATTTGATGCTGCTACTATTTTAAGATTATTTTTTACTTAGTATGAGTATGAGGTAGCAAAATGTAACCCTATTAAGCTATAACAACTATATATACATATGAAAATGTAAAGGTGCTGCCTATGTACTCTGGCCTGAAAAATTCTTTAAATTCAAGGATTCATGTAAAAATTACTCTTATGTGAAGATTGAGGTTTTGGTGCTGCTGCTATTTTAAGATTCTTCTTTCTTAGCAGGCGTACTAGGTAGCAAAATGTAACAGGCAGTTTTTAGATAACTTACTAAAATTTATTTTACTTCTAGTTCTGTCATCGACAATGCCAATCCTACAGAAATTATAAAAAAAAAATTCTTCTACCATCTTTCTTAGCCAACAGCAGATAGGGTTTTTTTTTTTTTTCCATAATGTCATAGTTTGGGGTTTTGTGGGGTGTAAAGGAGGTGCTTCATTGTGTTTCTTATTTGCAAAGTGCATTCTGCAGTATATCTGGCAAGGAGATTATCTTTGAAAGATGTGAGATATTTATAGAACAGCTTAGGTCTGTGTTTGCAAATTAGGACAGTGTGCTCCTGTAAGAGTTAGTGGGACTTGACTGGTCTTTTACTTCTACTTTATATTCATAACTTTCTGATAGAGATAATCTAGTGAATATTATTTTAATGTGGCCCAAAAAAGAAAAAACCAACTGCTTTTTAAATATTGGGGGCCTTTCTGGGAAATATGAAAAGTAGAGCATTGATTAGTATAGTGTTACATTCTAACAATGAGCTACATTAGTATGATAATTTAAATTTCTTAGTGGCACATAATACTGAATGTGACTGTTTTGAAATAGACAATTTTTGTAGACTTGAGCTGATTTTTAGTACTTCCCAGAGGGATGGATAACAGAAGCTGGGGAGTCCTATTCCTAAAAATGTAAACTTTGTTTTTTGTAGCCTTAAGAAAAATCAGTTGACCATATCCAACTTTCCATCTCTAAGATAGAGGTAACACTACCCACTTGTAAAGCTATTAAGTATTCATTATTTATTCTGGTACCTCAGTAATCCTCTAGAAACATTATAAGTGTCCATTTATATAGGTCAAATTCCAATGCAGTAAGTTCTAGCTAGCTAGCAGTTGTAAAGTGCTTTAAGGTTTGCAGAACATTTTACAAATGTTATCTTATCCTTACAACAACACTGGGAGGGAAATAGGTGCTCTTATCCTCATTTTTCAGATGAGAAAATTGAAGCAAGACAAATGACTTGTCCAGAGTCACCAAGCTAATAAAGCATCTGAGGCCAGGTTTAAAACTTATGTTCAAGACTCTCAAATGCAGTGCTTAATCCACCCAGCTTCCCTGAAGCATTGAATTTAAGGAATTTTTCAGGCCAGAATACTAGCAGCTTTTGTAGACAGACACATTCTGTTGAGTAAGTTCTAGGAGTGTGAGAAAAATTCCAATGATCCAAGGAAAAGTTAGAAAATGCTATCCTCTGGGGCAGTTAGGTGGCGCAGTAAATAGAGCACTGGCCTGGGAGTCAGGAGGGCCTGAGTTCAAACGTGGCCTCAGACACTGAACACTTACTAGCTGTGTGACCTTGGGCAAGTCACTTAATCCCAATTGCACTGCCTTCCCCCCTCCAAAAAAAGACCAAAAGAAAGAAAGAAAGAAAAAAGAAAATACTATCCTCATGAGGATCATAAAGTCAGAAAAGTGCCATCAAAGCATTACCCATCTTAGAATTCTCAGCCTTTTCTTGCCCAGAATTCACCTTTGGGATTTTTTCCCCCATGACAACAGATTTCTTGATATTATTTTGAAAAAATAAATTTCACATCATAGAAATGTAGTTGGTAACCAGATTTGCTAGAATATATCTGTTCCATAAAGGATAATCCTATGTTGTAATTGTGTTTTATGCTTAAAATGATTAGGCAATCTCTTACAGTTTTATGTATATATAAATTTGAGAGTTCATACTGCATTTTTGTTTTTTAAATTTTACATTCCTTTAACTTTTTAAAACAAATGTTAAAAGCCTTTTTATATAGGTCAATATCACAACTTTTTTGTTTTTGGTTTTGAATATTATTCTAGGGCTTTCAATGGAGACAGCATAGGAAAGGAGAGTTTATAAAGGCAACTGTTACAAGCAGGCAAGAGTTAGATCTTTTCCGGTTCAAATTCTCTGCCCCTACTAGCCAGATCCACTTTCTCACCTAGTGGCAGAGAGAATCATTTCCCAAATTCTTTTCAATAGAATCCAGGTATTCTGTAATTTGAATTAGGTTTTCTGTGAGCTTAGTCCTCTAAAATATATAATGTTAAATTATGTATCTATAAAGACAACATAAGGCAGTTTTTCATTTAAAAATAATTCCTCCTGCTTTGCCCCCCCCAAATTTTCCTGATGCCCTTCCTTTATTACTTGAATATCCAATGCTTCTTCCATCTCCCAAGATCAAGATTTATGAGTTTGATGAGTATATTTCAAGCTTCAAATTGTTCTTTGTTCATCATAGGTTCTACCCTAGAGTGTTCTTATAAACGGTATTGCTCACACTGAGATAATCCTGCTTAGATCCAGAGCTAGATACTTTGAGTCTTGCCCTCCTTCAGTGTATACATAAGTTCCTTGTGCCACCAAGCCTCTTACTTTCTCTGGGCCTCAGTTTTATAATCCATTCAGTAAGATAAAATGTCTCCTCGTCACCCAGTCATGTGTGAGAAGTAAATGAAAATGCAGTGTAAGATCTCAGTGGCTAAGCTGTTATGGGCGTTCAAAATATAATTACTCTATTATCAAATAGTATCTAAGTGCCTCAGGTACTTAGAGATAGTTATAACATAGATTTTATCACTTATAACTGTCACTTCAATAATTTTGAATGCAAATTTTCCCATTCTTCCCCATTACACAATCTCATGTCTCCTACTCTTCATCTCTCCGTTTTCCTCACTCTTATTATACTTAGTCTCAATCCTAACTGTTCTCTATCCATTCCTGTTCTAGACCATCATCCCTGCCTTATTTTGCTTTCTTCAGTATGAACCCTGTTCAACTATATCAACTCTATATGAGTCTTTTTTAGTCCTTTGTCCTACCATTCACACCATTCTGATTTTAAAATCTGGATCACATCTAGCATCCATCTTCCTTCCTATTCCCATGCTGCTAAAGCAGCTGGAGAAAATCTCATCACCATGCGACTATAAATTCATGTTATCTGATTTCAACTGGCCTTTACAACTATACAGTAAAACCTTTGTCTTTAAACTTCTTTGATTGCTCTCTATGCCACTTCTTCAGCAGTTGTTCCAAAATTTTTCTTCCTCAAGCTCCTGACACCTCCCAAGATTACCCTCTCAGCAGATGCCCTACCCCCTACTCTCCTGAGAAAATAGAGGCCATCAATCAGACTCTTCTTCTTTTCTTTGCCATACCATAAAAGCCTTCTGAATTCCTTGACTGAGGAAGAGGAAGTCTTTGCCAAGACCTTCAATCCCATATCCTCCTGTCTTTTCTAAGAATTTGCCTCCTGGCTCACTCATTCCATCTCTATCATTTTCTGTATTGTACATATCTACTTATTCTTTCCCTGTTGCCTACAGATTGCTCAGATATACCCCATTCTATTTTTTAAAAAATCACTTGATCCTACCATCCCCTCAAGCTGTAGTGATATCTGAATTGAACTTTAAAGGGAAGAAAATATTTTAGGCATTAGGAACAGGATGAGACCAAAGGCACAGAAGTAGGAAAATCCAGGACACATTTAAAGGATAAAAGTCCAGTTTGGCCAAAGAATAGAGTATATGAAGGATTGTAATGTAGGAAGGATAGGAAGGCTGGAATGTTAAGAGTAATATCAGATTGTGTTGGGCATTCAGTGCTTGGTAAATAGGTTTGATCCCAACAGGTATGGTGGTCCACCCCTGTAAACTCACCTACCAAGGCAGCTTAGGTAGTTAGATCTCTTGAGTTCAAAATTTGAACTGCAGTAGTCTGTCAGTTTGGTGTCTTCATTAATTTTGGCATTAATATGGTGAGCCCCCCTGGGAAAGGAGGCCATCAGTTATCAGGCAGCAAATTGACCAAGTTCAGAACAGGTCAAAACTCCATGGAGATCAGTAAGGGAAAGTAGCCTCTACATTTCTAGCCTGAGCTAGATGAGGACCCCATACAGAAAATATGACCCACTATATTATTATTGTGATTTATCATTAACGGGGAGGAAAGATTACCATGTTTGCTTTTAGCTGCATATAGCATGAAATCTAATAAATTTAAATGACAGCTTGAAAAATTAGATACCTGTAGTAAACAAAAACTTCGTTTTGCCTTGTAAGTGAATAAAGCAACAGTTGTAATTAAAGATGTCAGTTACAGGTGTATTATGATATGTTGTTAAAACTTATTTCACAAAAGATTTATTTCATTTGCCAGTCTATTGGTAATGGTGCCACATCTCAATATAATTAATGTGTTTTTTTAAAGAGAGAATTATATCAGGTTCTGCACTGCTAAAGCCCAATAAATATTGATAGGAAACAAAAATTCTATAAATACTAGTTTAAAATTTGAGCTCTCATGCAGTTTGGGGATGTTCATAGAAAATTGTTTGGAGAAATATAAGTGAGGAACTACAAACAGTTTTTGGCATTGTTATATCAAATTTATTTTTTTAAGCCCTTTAAAAGGAAAATTCTTTGAAAAATTGTGACAATATAGAATCAGAGTGTAAGTTATTTGTATATTAGTTTGTAACATACTTGCTTTCTTGTGCCAAAGAACTTCAGATGGCCTTTGACCTAAAAACATTTTTTTAAATGGTCATAGCAAAAATGAAGCAAATTTATTTTAACAGCAAGATTTCTCCAAAAACTGATTAATGTGGTTGTTAGTTTTGGAAAGCTGAATACTTGTCAAAGGGTATGAATGGGCAGTTTTCAGACAAATCAAAGTTATCTATAGTCATATAAAAAATGTTCTAAACTGTTGTTGATTAGAGAAATGCAAAAAACAACTGTGAGATATCTCCTCACACTTGTCAGATTGGAATATGACCAAAAAGGGAAAAAAATGATAAATGTTGGAGGAGATATAGGAAAACTAGGATACTAATACACTGTTGGTAGAGTTGTGAACTGACCCAACCATTCTGGAAAGTAATTTGGAACTATGCCCAAAGTTATATAAAGCTATGCATATCCTTTGATCCAGCAATACCATTACTAGGTCTATATCCCAGAGAGATCAGAAAAGGAGGGAAAGAATCTATTTGAATAAAAATACTTATAGCAGCTCTTTTTGTAATAGTTAAGCGCTGGAAATTAAGGGAATGCCCATCAAGTAGGGAATGGCTGGACAAGTTGTGGTATATGATTGTAATGGAATATTATTGTGATGTAAGAAATGACAAGTAGGATGATTTCAGAAAAACCTGGAAAGACTTACATGAATTGGTGCAGGGTGAAGTGAGCAGAACCAAGAGAACATTGTACACAGTAACAGCAATATTGTACGATGAAGACCTGTGAATGACTTAGCTATTCTCAGCAATACAATAGTCCAGGACAATCTCAGAGGACTCATAATGAAAAATGCTATCCACCTCTGGAGAAAAACCTGATAATGGTTGAAAGCAAACCAAAGATTACTATTTCTTTCTTTTTTTTCTTTCTTCTTTTTAGTTTGAGTTTTCTTCCACAAAATGGCTAATATGGAAATGTTTTACATGGTTGCACCTGTGTAACCTATATCAGATTGCTTACCATCAGAAGGGAGGGAGAGAAGGATAGAATTTGGAACGCAACTTTTAAAAAAAGAAAAAGAATGTCAAAAAATTGTTTTTACATGTAATTG
>CM053586.1:258654747-258701058 GCA_028646515.1 Pseudochirops corinnae
TCTTTTGTCATTTGAGTTAGTCTATTTTTTAGGGTGTTGATTTCTTCAGTCATACTGCTGACTCTCTTTTCATGATTTTCCTGCAACATTCTTATTTCTCTTCCGAATTTTTCTTCCACTTCCCTTATTTGGTTTTGAAAATCCTTCTTCAGCTCATCTCTAGCTTTAAGGCATTCTTCATGTTTATTGGAGGCCCCTGGTGGGGGTGCTCTGGCTGCGCTCTCCTCCTCCCTCTCTCTCCCATGATCTTTTTTTTCCCCAAAGAAGGTATCAAGGGTTTGGGAGCTGTTCTTACTTTGCTTCTTATGCTTATTCTTACTCATGGTTGGTCAGTCCATGATTTTTTTTTAAATCTCTGTGGGGCTTTGCTTCGAGAAGGGAAAGCTCTGTCCCAAATCGCTGGGGTCCTCCCGGCTGGCGTAGCTCTCAGGAAGATGCTGGGACTCTTCCTACTTACTTCTGGCTGACTGGATAAGTGAAGACTCCAAGACCGAGGCCCAAGATGGCGATCCAGATCCAGGCCGCTCAAGGTGAGAGCACTGGCCTGAAAACAATCGCTCAGTCCCCTGCTGTCTGCAGGCCACAGGCAGGAAGCTACAATGCCGAGGCAGTTGCAAAACCTCTGCCTTTCACTTTTCTGCTCTGGAGGCCTTTCAACTGGACTGCTTATCTCCCCGTTTCGCAATCCCCACTCGCGCTGCTGCTAATCCGCTCACCTGAGCGGCTCCTCCACTCCTCCCGTCCAGCCACCCCCGGGGCACAGCCTCGGCTTCAGGGCAGGCTGGTTTCGGTTCGCAGTGCTGATATGGTTCCTCATAGCCGAGCTGACTTTAGTGGGAAGTATCTTTGTGTGCGTTTTGGAGTTCTAGGATTGGTTTAGAGTCCTGTTTTATGGGTATTTTGGGGTGGCTATGTGAGAGCTGCGATATGTTGCTGCTGCTACACCACCATCTTGGCTCCGCCCCCTGTAATTGGATTTTTTAAAAAAAATTTTTTAGCTGAGTACTCAGAGTCAGTGTAGAGTCCTCAGATTCATACTCCAATCCAGGAAAATAGATTTACTGCATTTATGAAAAAGAGCTATAGACAACAATTTTTTAAAATTTAATATGTTACAATTAAATGGAAGAAAGTAATGACCACTTGATTAGTCTCCAAAAGCAATTATCATTTGAAAGACCTAGATATTTCTAAATATGAATGGATAAGGAATTTTCAGTAATTAGCTATTTCAATATCATTGAAATATCTATTTTAATAAATATCACTTTATTGTATGTTCATGTATGTTAATTATCTTTTATAAAATTGTATTAAGTTCTTGGTTTTACTTGAATAAAATATTACCTAAGAAAATTGTGTGAAATTGTTTTATGAAAAATATGGTGGTGGCATTTTTTTTCCTTAAAAAACTTTATTGTCTATTAATTCCCCCCCCAAAAAAAATTTTTTTTAAACTTGGAATGCAGGCTCAAGCTGACAATGAGCATATTCTTTCATATGCACTAGTAACAATGGTTACAACTCTTTGATGGTTTGGGGGTTTTTCCCCCTAAAAAAGTGAGACATTGTAAGTAAGAAGAGCATTGGGTTATTAATCAGTGACACTGTAAGGTATACTGAGTGGTTGTAGTTCTTTAAATCTTGCTGTAATTGAGTAGACTTTTCTATCTCCTTTATTGCTGTTGAAACTGCCTTTTTATAGTTTAACAACTAATCACGAAATTCAGGTCTCTTTCTCGGCTTTCATTCTGTTTTATTTCTACAGCCTTTGATATGTAGATTGTCCATCCCTCTTCTCCAGATTCCTTTTGGCTTCTGTGGAACTGATTCTGATACTTGTCTTACCCCTCTGATCCACTTTTGTCTCCTTCACAGTTTCCAATTAGTCACCAAGCCCCATTCATTCTTTTTCACAGTAATCTGCCATGTCCATTCTTTTACATTCCTATAGCCAGTTCCTTAATTCGTGCTCTTATTTCGTGTAATAGAGTCCTCACTTACCTTGCCTATGGTTCTCTTTTCTAATCCATCTTACACATAATTGCCAGACCGATGTAAAAACTCACTTTGATCATCTCATTCCCTTGCTCAGTGACTTCTCAGTGTATAAAATAAAGCCCTTGCAAGTTGCTTGAAGCATACCTCCAGTCTTCAGTTGCAATACAGACCCTGAAATGCCCAAACTGGTCTATTTAATGGCCCTCAAATATATTATTATTGTCTCTATCACTGTACCTTTGCTCACAGAATTCTATACATACCCCTTATATAGAATGTTTCTCTAGAATAGGAATGTCTTGCAAACCTCAAATTTACAAAAATGATAGAATGATAGCAAATATCATAGTTAGGATTGGTTATTGATCTGTACTCTCACTTTTAATATGAATTAGAGTAGGAATCTCACTGTTTTCGCATTGGCAACAAACATCAACAACAAGCATATTTATTAAGCACTTACTATATGCCGGGCATTGTGCTTATAAAGTACACTTTATACTGGATATTTTATAAATGTCATATGTTAACTCATCCTGTGATGTATCTGTCTGATTATATTTGCTCAAAAGTTTCTTCTATTTAATAGTAATTTTTCCTTAATACTAAAATTTTATCTAAGTAATGCTTTTCCCCAGTGTTAAATGATATTAAAATTAAGCTAAATGGTATTTCTTAAAGAGAAACAAGAAAGTGGGATGATTTATCTGTAGACAAGTACAATAAGAAATGATGGCAAACTTTAGTTTTAGTTTTACGTATCAGTTCTGAGATCAGAAATAACCATTTTAATAGACAGGAAGAACTGAGTATTAATTGAGCATTTATAAATACTAAAAATTTAAAGTAAACTTCTGAGTTCACACCTGTGAAAAATAAATATTAATTATATTTGTTTGCTCAAACTCAAAATAGATCATCTTGCATGACAGTTTTGTGCCCTTTTGTCTCATTTTAATTTCTCTTGATTGTAGAATTAGTCTACTAAAATAAACGTTTCTACAACTTTTTCTAATGTTGCTTTTTATTAAACTATATTCTTTTGCTACATAAAAAAGGAATTAGCATGAATTTATAAATAAGTATTTTTTGCTAATAAAACATTAAGTTGCATTTGATCAGAAATTAAATGATTATGATGGGATTTTTTTTCCCTCTTCAGTACTGGATGAATGAATACACCTCATCCATTGGAATTGGAGTTTTCCATTCAGGAATAGAAGTGTATGGTAGAGGTATGTATATATAGTATCTTTAAAGTCTACTTCATATAGATATGTGATTCTTAAGGAACTTCACGAGTTGAGATTTTGGGTGCATCCTTATTAAACAATTATTATTCTAGCCTCTGTGTTTCAGAGCATGAACCAAAAAACCCTTCAATACTCATTCCCCAAGCTTGTTAATTAACTTTTCCATCAGGCCTTAGTTCTTTGGGAGAGGGGAGGGGAAATCACCTAGGCAATATAATTATGATAGAATATCCATTCCTTTAGCCAAAGTTTTCTGTTGTCATCTTTTTAAAAGTCTCAACCTATAATTTTATCAGTGTGGGGAATTGCTAGTGTGCATATTCTCTCTACTGGTAAAACTAATTTGGAACTTAAATTATCTTAGCTGTCTGGAGCACTGAACTGAGAGATTAAGCTATTATGTGTTAGAAATAGGACTTATGTGTTAGAAATAGGGCTTGAACTGGAGTCGTCTTGACCGTTCATCCATCATGCCATGCTACCCTCTGTTAAGAATATATCAGATTAATAAGAGGTAAAGTAAATGAGAATGAATGAACAAAAAATTGTGATGTGGACTTGAGAGGGTAACTAAAAGATTATATTTTTACATCATATAATCAGTGATTTTGAATGTAAATATTACTAAGCAGATTTAGTTAATTGCATTGTTCGGTGTTAAGTGTATTGTTAAAATGTCATGCCTTTTAATTGAAAGTTATATTTGGTTTTTAATTGTAACTTTATGATGCATACTTACTTCACTTTGGGCATTTCTGCCTTTAACTTCAGGTGGGATTATTGCAATTTATTCATTGTTAACCAGGGTTACCCGTAATGACTGCATATAAGGTATAAAATAGTTTCATTTGCATATGTATTAGCATAATTATTAAAGACTTTTATATCTTTATGATTCCAAAGTTCTTTGTTTCTATCCCGTTATTCCTCATCACTATTCATTAATCCCTATTCTAGGTTTTAGGGTATGAGGTATAGTTTATTGAAAATCATTCTTTAAGCTTCTTACTTAATAGACTGTCTCCCTCATGCATTCCTCAAAAAATGTGAGGTCTTTGCAAAAAATACCAATGCTTCTAGACATACCTGATGATGGTTTTGTTGGCTACCAGTGACTTTGATTTGATTTGATTTGACCTTTGTCTAACCTTTGTGGTTATTAGTGAGGTCCCCTGCATTCTGAAAAGAAAGGAAGGCAGAGGTATCTAATTATTGCTACTTTTGATGTAATTATTTTGGAATGTTTTTGTATCACCTAAAAAAATTATGTAACCTTAATAAACTTAGAATCTCTTTTCCTTAGAGGGAAGCAGTGTTAAAAAGATTGCTTTTTCAGTAAAACACTAAATTTACCTTTGCTTTCTGTTTCTTCTTTACTGTCTAGTGAGAATTTAAGCCTCCAGACATTTTTCTGTGGTCTGCTCTTTGTTACTAGCGGTGTTTGTGGTAGTGAATTGTTGTAACTTAAAATTTTCAGCACCAAACCACGTATTAGTGTCAAACACTTATTGAAAGAGGAATTGAACAACTAAAGCAGAACCTTAAATACCTCGTGTCCCTGGAAAAGGGACCACAAAGTGTACTGAGAACTAAAAGTTAATTTAGCAACAGCGTGGTTCAGTGGAAGGAGCGTTGGATTTTGGAGTTAAAGGACTACCTATATTCATATCCCCATATTGTCACTTATTACCTATGTGACCTTGGGTAAGTCATTTCCTTTTGGCCACTCAGCTTCCTCACCTATTATCTTGAGGGGGTTGAATGAAGTTATGTCTAAGGGCCCTTGTAGATCTAAATCTCTGGTCCTGTGGACTGATTTGCTATTATTTATCATCCATTGTTCTATGAGATTTTAAAAATTATATTAGTCTAACATTGTCACTTAAAAGCTACTTTGGAAATCAAATATCGTGTCCAGGGTCACACTGTAATATCACAGAGAAATACTAGAAGTGAAGCTGGAATTTCGTTAGGTCTTCCTTGTATGGAACTCTTCTCTCTGTTATCATGCTGAATAAAAGTTCATTGAGTCTGAAAGAATACTTTGGCTGAGCTTTAGAAATGCCTGTCAACAGACAGTTTCTGGCCCATAAACATGAGTAACTATAGCCTTTTAATAGTTGGGGGGGAGGGGAGAGGGAAGGAATTCGTGTATAAAAATAGCCACATTCACCATTGAGTATTCATTCTACTCAGTCCTCCATGACTAGAACAATTAACAGCAAAAGAACTTTATTTGAGTTCATTTTCATATTCTCAGATCTTTTGCATCATATCTGTGCATTTAATAATTTAATACAAGTCAGTAGTAAAGAAGGTTCAGCATCCTGCTTGACTTAAATTTTAACTTTGTGAAAAATACTAAAAATCATGAGTTTTCTCTTTTCAGAATTTGCTTATGGTGGTCATCCTTACCCCTTTTCTGGAATATTTGAAATTTCCCCAGGAAATGCTTCTGAACTAGGAGAAACATTTAAATTTAAGTAAGTAGGGAGGATAATTTTGTTACATTGTCATATGTAGCTGCCAGAGCTTATCTTACTTGCAAACAATATAGAACACGTTGTCCCTATAAGCTTAGTCACTTCTAGTGCTTCTTTAATAGTTTTTACCTGTTTGTACATTTTGTAAATTAAATTGGTTGAAATTACTGTGTAGAGATTAAATTGAGCCAAAGTGATTGAAATAATTCAACCTTTATTATTTAGTACTTTTATTTAGCTTTCAAACATTACTCTCTGCCTGGTTTTGTTTTAAATTATTAGTTTTTATGTAACCTTTGGTACTTTTCTGAAAGATAAAAGGATATCAGACATAATTTGTTCTATAATTGTTTCCCCCTTAACTTTTTTTTTGTCAGCATTTTCAGTGTGAATTTACCAGTGTTGAAAGTTTTCTGTTTTTCCTAGTGAAAGGGAGGCAATATAGGAATTTAGCATAATTAATTGGACATAGTGAATTCCATTGGTGAGATCACCAATGTTTGTATTAAGTGACTATAATAAACTAAAATTTGTTGTGTTTACTTTTAGACCTAATGTATCTTAAAAGCTTTGAAAACCTGAGTAATTCTTTTTCAGCTTCTAAATAAGATTTATATTTAAAGCTCAACATATTACATTCAAAGAATAAAATGATTAAACCAGTGATAATGAAACTTGGTGAAATGAAGGTTTAAAGCAATAAAATAAAAGTGTAGGATGATAGATTTTTGGTTCTTTTGTACTAAACCCAGTACCAATTTGAGCTATCATGGTGGCAGAGCACTCTACTGCTGTTCTAAATTCATAGTCTAGAATATACTCTCAGCAAGACAACCTCATAGCAGGCTAAACTCCCCTTTGATACCTACTTGGATCTGTCTTAATTGAGATTCTGCTTTCCAGAGAATAACATGTTGAGGGTTTAGTGTAATTCTTTTTCATAACATCTACTTTGAATTTTTTTATATCTTACTAAGTTTATCGGTTGCATGTCTTTTCCAGAACAATTGTAAATAAATTAAATATATTACTGCAAAGATAATATAATCAACCTCCTAATGATGAGGGTAGCTAATCAAGATCTTGTTTGGTTTCTTTATTTACTATAGCTACCACCTGTATAGATCTGGCATCTAATAATGGAACATTTATAAAAATAGCTAGAGAGTAATATCAAGTAAGATTCATCAAAAACATTTGGTTTCTTTACTTAGCATAAATATCACTAGGATGGATCTAGGACTTACTTACAAGAGAATGGCTATTAAGATAGGAAAAGAAAATATTTATTTTGCATTTGTATAAGTTAGGATTAATGTACCTCGACTTCATGTATTTTAAATCCAAATCTAAGAGAATTAGAATGGGGAAGATATCTTATTTTTCTGGTTGTCTTATTTTTATTAATAGTTCTTTTTCTTATATTGATCAAAGTATTCTAAGACCACCAGATTATAAAAACAAGCCTATAAATACCTAAATACTATGTACTTATATTTTTTCCTTTTGTTTTAGAGAAGCTGTTGTTTTGGGAAGCACTGACTTCCTAGAAAATGATTTAGAAAAGATTGTAGAAGAATTGGGGAAAGAGTACAGAGGCAATGCTTATCATTTGATGCATAAAAACTGCAATCACTTTTCTTCAGCTTTATCAGAGGTAAATGAATTGTATCCAAAAGGGCTTCCAAATAGACAATGCTATTTAGTATTTGTTTCTTGTTTCATTAATTACATCTTACTTTGCTGCTTTATTTTTCTGATCTGCTTATTTTATATAAAGGGCAACATGATAACAGAATTTATATGATTTGCTTAAGGTCACACAAATAATTAATAGCAGACCAGAGATTATGAGAAGGCCTCCTAACTTGGTCCCGTGCCATTTCTACTATGCTGCCTCCCTCAATCTGGTCTTTTTGTGTTCCCCCAAAACAATGAAATCCCCCAAATGAAGAAAATATTTATTAAATACCTATTTTGTGCAAGCTTATGTCTGCTCTTGTCTAACCTTACAGTTTCATTGTAATCCAGGATGCAAAAAGTCATGGTGGGGTTGCCTCCCAAAAGGAAACGTCCCTCCAATCCATGTTGAATACGCTCTCTATAGACTTTTCTCACAACTGACTGAATTGTTAAAGAATACTCCCTAAAATAAGCTGGATTGCACAGAATGGGAGAAGTAGTTAACTGGGAACTCTCATTGAGTCCCTTTAAATGTCCCTTTAAAACTTTTATCTTTGGTAATTTACTGTCATTGCTTTACAGAATTAGCACTTATGTTCCTGAAGTAAGAAGAAGCAAATTCTTTTAGGACTGACTACAGTTTAATTACAAAGAGGTACTTTAAGGTAGAATGGAAAGTGTGCTGGATTTGAAGTCAGTAAATGTGTTGGCTTTTGAATTCCCAGCTCCACTTCTTAATACCCTTGTGACCTTGGCACCCAACTGACTTCTCCCAGCCTCAGTTCATCTATATAAAATGAGAGAATGATGGCTTCTGACCTTTCTGCATCTAATCTATCATTCTTTGAACCATTACTAACTAATACAGAGTACTTTTGATGCCTCGTCTATATCTCTACTGAGTCCATTTTTTTCTCTGCCAAGACGTCACCTCACTGTTGCTTGCATCTAAGATAATTTTGAAATTTGCTTTTAAAATGTTACTCATTGCTTATCAAACTGCTTCATTGGTGACAGGAAGAGTTATTGCTCATTGTCTTCTTGTACTCTCTCCATAGTCTTCAAAGGATATTGAAATAATGACTCTTGCTACACCCACAGTGTTGTTCCATATGGTTCATAGATGAATCATCATTTAGCTATCTCGCCTTCAGATTCTTAGTCAGATAGTTCAACATATCCTTGATTAGCATCAGATCTAAAATTATCTATCTGTTTCAGAGGTTCAGTGTGGTATGCTGCTGCTTGATCTTTTGTGTTTTTCAAGAGAGAATAATTTCTCACATTAACATTTTACATATGAGAAAACTAAGACTTAGAAAGATAAAGTGATTTGCCTTTGATCACACAGCTAATAAATGTCTGAGGTAGGACTTGAACCCAGATCACCTGACTGCCAAGTCCAGCTCTGTATTCACCATTCCAGATTACATCTCAAGTAGACGTCTAATTAGAAGGATATTGTATAATTAAGTTGCTTTCACGCTATATAAAATGAACATTTATGTTGTAGGCCACCATGGGTTCTCCTCTCCTCTTATATGAGGGGAATATCTGTGTGCAGTGATATGTTAGCTATCAATCATACATTCAGAATTCGTATGCCTTAATTTAACATTTTATCTATGGAATCAAAAACTGGAAAAGAGGGCCTTAGAAATAATTTAACCCAACATCAACATTTGTTTGACAAATGTGGAGACCTGAGAACCAAAACAGCTGAACAACTTAGTCCAGGTCATAAAGGACCAGAGCTTCTGACTCGGTCTTGCTGCTCTTTCTAATGACACACGCTGCTCCCCAACTTGTTGGGGGTCTTTGTACGAGATCATAACTGCTGTAGTCTAAACCTGGGCCCCAGTAACCACTTCAGCATTCTTGAAGGGATAGAGCCCAAGAGTTAACTTGATTTTTTTAACTGATCGATTAAACATGTCACTTTAAAAGTTGTCTTGCTTGTTTGTGATGCTGGCCTCCCTTTGGGGTTTTTTTTAATGCATTTTTTTGAAATGTTTAAGTGATCCTCCTCTTTTTTTTTTTAAACCAGGGAGAGGGCTGTGCTGCCATATCCCCTCTTTACCCCTGTTGCAGTGAGGAAAAAACAAAACTTTCATAGCAAAATACATAGCCTAGCAAAATATTCCCACACTGGCCATTTCAAAAAATGTGTATTATTTTGTACCTTGAGTCTATCACCTGTCAGTAAATAGGTTAATGCTAAGTAAATGGGCTTCATCAGCAATCTTTGTAGAATCATAGGTAGTCATTGTTCTCATGGTTTATTTAGTCTTTTGTCTCCAATTATTGTGATCTGGACTAACTTGGAGTTTAGTTGGGATAACTATTAGACTCCTTCCCTACTGGTTGGTTAACTCTCAGAAAAAAACTTCATTGGAGCCACCTAACTCTACTTCTTCCACTTTCCACCATTGCTTTGCCTCTCTAACACTGCCCATTTGATAGAATTTAACCAAAACACTTTTCCTAATAGCAGCTCTGTGAAGTATCTGAGGTGAAGTGACTTGTCCAAGATCCCACAGCCCAGAGCACAGGATTCTAGAAGCAGGACTAGAGCTTCAGACGGTGAAGCTCATGTCAGTCTCCTGCCCTGTAGCTGCACCCAGGCTTTCTGTGATTCTGGTTGCAGACTTTGTGGCTGCCATTCCTCTCCTCCCTCACCCTTCTTAATGCCAATCCCATCGCCCTCTGTTCTGTTAACAAACTGTCCACTTTAAACCTATTTCTCTACTTCCTAAATAAATAAACCTTAAGAATTTAAGAACTCTGATCTCTCTTACCCCTAGAAAACTTTTTGTATATATTTTGCATTTAATTTTCTGTGTTTGTGTTGTTTCCCCAAAATTAAATGTAAGCTCCCTGAAGGAAGGAACTCTTTTGTTTTGCTCTTTGTTTTCCCAGTACCTAGCCCAGAGCCTGGTGTATAATAGTTACTTCATAAATAAATACCTATTTAAATTGAATATTATAACCATTCTGAAACATCAACCAATCAACAATCAAATGCCCTGGGTGGACTAGGTAGTTCAGTGAATAGAGCACTGGCCTTAGAGGCAGGATAACCTGAGTTCAAATCAGACCTCAGACATTTAACACTTACTAACTCTGTGACCTTGGGCAAGTCACTTAACCCCAATTGCCCTGCCCTCCCCCCTCCAAAAAAAGGGGGGGGGGGAAACAATCAAATGCCTTCTGTGTACCAGGCACTGTGCTAACTAGGCGATGGGGAAACAAGTAGTGATAACTAACATTTATATCGGTTACCTAGCGCCTCCTATTTGGTTCCTCCAACAGCCCTGTGTGACAGATACTGTTATCCTCATTTGACCTCTGGTCTCCCTGATACCAGGTCCAGTGCTCTCTGCATTATGCCCCCAGCTCAGTCCTTGCCTGTAGGTGGCTTACATTCTTGTAGGAGCCACTTGTGTCTGTAACTGACGTAGGTATGTTTGCGTAAGAGTAAATACGAATACATGCAGAATAGATCATAACAATAGCATTTATAAAGCACGTTATATGTTATCATCTTCATTTTGCAGATGGGGAAACTGAGTCTGGGAGAAGTTAGGTGAGTTGCTCCAGGTCACACGGCTAGTAAATAACTGAGGGAAGATTCAAACTCAGGTTATCCTGACTCCCAGTCCAACACTCTACACACTTCAGCTCCCAGGTCGTGCTCCCCAGGTACTTTGCAAAGGAGGACACTAACAGCTGGGGAGAATCAGGAAAGGCTTCATGCTGAAGGCAGTGCTTTTACTACATCTTAAAAAGAAAAGAGGGACTTGGAGTTAGAAGTAAAGAGAGAGGGCATTTGAGGCATGTGGTACGGCTAATGTAAAGGATGAATACGAGAGATTCTAAAAATGTCCCTTTAAAACTTTTGTCTTTGGTGATTCACTGTCATTGCTTTACAGAATAAAGCCCAATGGTTAGATCTGGTACACACGGGTTTTAGTAAAAGGTAGGCTAACTAAGAAGTCTCGTTAAAAGCATGTAGTACGGTGAGTTTTTTTTCCATCATCCATTAATAAGGATTTTAGTTATATTACTCATGAAGTTTTCAGGTATAAAATCTACTTTGAATTATAACTTATTCTTTTGGGGAATGAACCCAGACAGAAATTTCTGTTCTCTCCTCCTGGGCTCATCCCCAGAGGTTTTGTGGATGGACAAAGGGATTTCAATGTCATTACTGACATCCCATTCCACTTGACCTGCCCCTGAGCCTTCTCACACCCAAGGTTTGTTGAGAATTCACTCCGTCCCTTTGACACAGACCTAGGGCATGGAGAAGATCTTCCCTTCCTTTCAGGCAGTTGGTATACTGTGCCTCACATGGTGCTTGTTTCTTACCCTTGCTTTTTGCAGAAGGGAAGGGACAGAAAAGAAAGGTAGAAGAGCAAAGTTAAACCATCCAAGCTTCAGTATAGTAAAAACTTCTAGAAGTTGAAAGAAGAAGAAAAAGAAAGGTCAGAAGCCTAGTAGGGAATCAGGTTCTCAACCAGGTGGGATCCTCCTGTAGCCCAAGGCTTCTTAAAGTTTTTATCGCTTCTTCCCCTTTAGCATTTAAACTATAGATCTCTACCCTGTATGGTAACCTAGTTTCTATGCTCCAAAGGGGACTACAGAATAGAAATAAACTAGGAATTAATACTTTTGTCTGACCCTTATAGGAATGAATCATAGAACAACTAAATCTGTTGCCCAGGAAGAAGTTTTACCCTAGATAGATTCTAGCACTTTGATAAACCTTATGTAACAGGTTGTCAGACCTGGGAAGAAAGGCAAGAACATTTGTCAAATGAATGAATTGAATGAATGAATGCGCATTTATTAAACACTTAGCATATACCAAGCTTTAGGGATATCAATAGAAAAATCAAGATTGCTTCAGATCTTAAGGACTCATACGCTTGGATTGGCGGTGATGACGCATAAAAGAAAGTTCAAGGTGGTTAGCAAGACCTGGTAGCCCACAGGGTGCCTCACTGGACAGGGCAGCATGGTCCAAAGGTTCTGAGGTTGCATCAAGAGGCCAGGTGACAGGGCCCAGGCCTCTGGGCAGGGCAGGGCAGGGCAGGGCAGGAAAGCCTGGTGCTCTCCTGCCTCAGCTGAGCCATGTGAGCAGGTGCCAGGGACCAAGGGCAAGCTGGCTCCTCTTTGGAAGATGGCCAGAACTGCACAGACGGAAAGTGGCAGACTTGTCCACGCAGTAGAAGCCTGAGGCTCCCATTGATGTAGTAATATATTAGCCTGATGCCATACTTTGCAATAACTTAGAACTTTTCTAGATGTTTCACAGTGTAATTGTGAAGATAATGGAGAAAGCAAAAAGCAGTGGATGTTAAATATTATAGATGTGAAAAGTTCAGAAAGTAAGGAGTGGCGTTTGCTGTAAAGTTCCTGGCCTCTTACCTCATTGAGTAGGTAGCTTCTGTCAAAGGGCACTTGGAATGTGGCCTGTGGAGGACTTACTGTGCACTGTTCTTCCTGCATTCCTCAGCACTAGACAAGATTAACCGTATCTTTCATGTAACACAAAACCTGCCTTTTTCCCCCCCCTCCTGTAGATTCTTTGTGGGAAAGAGATTCCTCGTTGGGTCAATCGACTCGCCTACTTCAGCTCCTGTATACCATTCCTCCAAAGCTGCCTTCCCAAGGAGTGGCTCACTCCTGCAGCCCTTCAGTCTAGTGTCAGCCAGGAGCTCCAGGATGAGCTGGAGGAAGCAGAGGATGCAGCCACAGCAGCCGTCACGTCAAGTGCTTCAGCAATGTCCAGACCTGGGCGCCATACTAAACTATAAATTTCTCCAAAGCAATTACATTCAGAACTTTGTCTGGCAGTTGAATTTCGCTAGAAAGCAGCAAGAAAAGAGCAAGCTTCTTTTTGGACATTCCTTTTGTATGCAACAATAGCTCTTCCCCAAATCCCAAGTTTTTTCAGCTCAGGATTATATTTGTAATTTAAAAGAATCACCTGACAAAAGAGGGAGGACTTTATGTGAAGTCACCCTCTGGTTTTTTTTACCCACTTGTAAATTTGGATTTACTTCTGTTTTATACAAGATCTGTTGAGTTATGTTTACAGTATTTTATATTGCTGTTTACAAATCTTGCATGGACTCCTGCCACCATGAAAGAAGAAAACTTTAATGTCTTCATAAATTAGGCAGGTAAACTTTGTACACTTCCAGCTGCTGCCAGAGCTGTGGCATAAACGGCAGAAAACCAAGTACGTAAACAGGTACTTAAACAGTTACAGTCACCATCACCTGCTTAAGAATTGTGGTTTTAAAAAAAAACACCAGAATACAAGGAACTCAAGCAAGCTGGGCTTCAGATGACAGTATATCTCAGTCAGAGGTCCTGTCTGGTGTTGGGAGGGTAGGGGTGAGGGTGGGAAGAACGACGATTCCTGAGGAGTGAGTACAGCTCTCCTTTTTGCCCTGCCTTGCTCCCAGGGTAGCACATCTGCCAGGTTTCCAACAGCAGCTGGCTTCCACCACCCTTACTACTACCACCCCCTGTGCACCAGGAAAGAGCTATGCATGCTTAGGACCTTGTCTAGCATTCATGACTCCAAGAATTTTCTTAAGGATTGATTTTCTTGCCAGTATCTGCACACGTGTGATGAAAGCTCAGTTTTACTTTAATGCATAGTCATTTCCTAAACTGCAAAAAGTGGTGGGTTTTTTCCCTTGAACCTACTAATTAGAAATCCTGCCCACTTCATCTAGTCTAGTGCTTAAACGGAAGGTTGGGGAATGCCTTGAGGGATGTCCTGGATGTCAGCAATTTTAGTTTGCAATCCAGATTCTTATAACTGTTGAGGCTGTTAATTTATTGGGTTTCCATGGTCCAGAGTAGTGAAGTATCTGTTGGACTTCAGTTATTTTCAGGCTTGCTATACCATCAGAAAGACGTGCCATGATGTAGGGCATGTCTGCCTAAATGTAGATCAGCCTTGTCCAGCCGATCTCACGGCTGTGTGCTGCCTTTGGTTATTTATGAGTGAATTATGTGCACAAACATTTCATCTCACAAGTAGATGGCCATCCTACTCTCATAGACGTTTTTTGGTTGACAGCATATTAATGTGTTTCCATTAGCTACATTTATTTTTTCAGCAACATTCAAGACTCATTTTTTTTGTCATTTTATAATTTCTAAAGTGTCTATGTAAATCCATCCACTTAAGAACCAAATTGTGACAACAGATAATAAGCACATGGTGTCAGAGAAAGTATGTGACCTCTTGAAGGCCCCTGTGCCCAGACATCTGTAGTCCTAGTTTGGCCCCCCTCTGTAAAAATCATTCTTTACATGTAATATTAACTTTTTCTGCCTTAATGAATTCCTGCAATAAAATTGGGTGAAATTTATAAACAATTCAAGGCAGTGACTTAAATTTCATAAGTATTGTTGGTTTTTAAGTGGTTTACCTTTATTTAAGCTGCCACCCTGTGTTAAACATGTGGAACGAACATACCTTTAAGTAAATTGTAGTTTTCACTTTTCCATGTTCTGATTCTGATTGCTTTTATTACTTTTCATAGGACCCTGTCATAGGGAGATATCACTCATTGGTTTTAATGGAAAGAGAAAGTATGTAACTTAATTTGAGCTTTTAACTGTTCAATTTCACTGAAAGAAAACCCTCATTAAAAATTACTCTCACTTTTGGGCCCTTGGTTTATAAAGGACTCTGCAACTACAAATGCAATAAAAAGAGACAGGGACAGACACCACCTGCTTTCCAGTAAACTTTTCTGAGTCTGAAAATGTGATTTAAAATAAGATACTAATGAAGCCACACTGTTGACATTATTTGTAAAAGGAGAGAAATTCCTATCACCAAAACCTGAATCATTTAGAAGTCGTTTGTTTTGCAATTATGTATTTTGTGAAATCCACTTAGATACTCATAGTTTAATTTGAGCTGCTGACTAATCTAAAGGAGTAGTAATTAGACAGCTTACTGGTAAATAGCCAGAATGGCCCATCTGTACTTATTCAGGCTCCAATCAACAGTAAAAACACATGGTATTTTTTTTATTTTTTGTAATTTTTAAATTTGATTAACTGTCATCTGTGGCATTTGGAGATTAAACTCATTCTTGTGGGCCCTAGTAAAAAAAATAACAGTGGACTTAGGTTACTATCAGTACATAGAATGAGAATATAAAATTTTGTGTAAGAGATATGCTTTAGGACCTGCTTAGGCAATTATTGCCCCAGGTCAGGAAATAAATGTTATGATTTCAGAAAAGTTATGACTTGGGTCAGGTCATTCTCTTCACATCAAAATTGACCTTGCTCTTTGTGACATCCATCCTGGCTTTTAAGGGATAAACTTCGTATTTTTATCCTTGTCACTTAATCGCTCAAAAATGTGGTTTTAAAATTGAATAGTTCAAGGATGTATTTGGCAAGGATTTACTTTGCATTTAGAGGAAAAAAACAACTAATCACTTCTTAAAGGTAGGTGTGAGTTTTATTAATAATTCATTTCAGAAGTACAGTATTCAGGTGATGTTAATATGTTGGTTTTTCCGTTTATTTTGAATGTATTGATTTCTCTAAAATCTCTGAAAATGCCATCTGCTTTGCAAGGTTTGCTCTTTGTGGAATCTTAGAAGGTGATGGTACTTTATCTGTGTGACCATGTGCTATAAACTCAGACTCCACTTGATTCCTAAAATCCTGCCATCTGTTGCTCTGACTCATAGCAATAGTGCAAGTTGCCCTTCACCAGCATTTTTAGAGAGCAGGGAATTACGGTTTTTGTTAACTGATAGCATTGTGTGTGCAAGAAGGCTTCATGCTCCCAAAGGAGTTAGAAAGATTCTGTCCATGGCTTCTTTCCATCATAAAATGGGTTGAAACACATTCATTGTTTCAAGGTTCTAATCTCCTTGCCTTTTTTTTCCCCAGTTGTTCAGTTTCTGTAAGATACGTTGTACTTTTGATACACACTGTATTTTCTTTAGATGACAAGTAGTCATCTTTATTTGAACAATGTGGATTCTGTTCAGTGAGCCCCACCTTTTATCCTCCCCCTCCCTCCAAAGGCATTCCATCATGCTGTTGTACTCCATTTTCTTTAGTATGGTTTTATTGTGCAACTGAATTCTTTATACACTTAAATGCTTCATCAGAATCAGTGCACATTCATTTTCATTATTTTCAAGGTGTTGAAGTGGTTGAAGAATCTTCACATACCTAAAGAGAAGTTTTGTGAACTTGCATACAAGTTTACTGTCACTCATAGTATTTTATATAAAAGTAATGCTGAGAATCTTGACTTTTGCTACCTTAACATGGCAGTAAGCTATCGTGTTACATCAATTTATTAAAAAAATACTTTTATAAGAAATGTTTTATAGTGCTTTCTGGCCTCTGAGAAGTGTTAGCAGTTGCAAGGGGGGGAAGGGTGGCATGTTGAGAATGGAATTTTATTTGCTTAAATTTCTACATATAATTGGTTAAAATTAGAATGCAATTTTAAACTCCACCCATGTCTTTAGCCCTCCTTGGGCAATGTTCCTTGTTATCTGATGTAAGACTCTCTCCTGACATGGTGGTGGAGTTGTCAGAGAATTGGCGATCAAGCATCTGAGAAAGTCACTGGTGACACTCCAGCCACACCACACTCTTTTCTGCTCTCCCTCCAACTTTCACCAGGAACAACCTTCTTGGGCACAGAGGTTTTTTAACCTACTTGAACAGAACAGCAATTCTTTGCTCTTCTTCCCTTGTGATTTTTCTGGCACCGGGGACCACTTTTCATTCACACAGCTGACCAACAGCTTTCAATAGTGAGTGAAACTCTTTAAGTTGCTTAAAAGTAGGTGTTTTTAATTTGCATACTGGTTCCAGAGCATATGTGTGCTCAAAGCCCCATCCTGTAGGATAGGAATTTATCATTTGGTCTCTTGCTTTGAAAGGAATTATCTTGTCTTGAAGCTTTGGCTTCAGAAATGGGAGTAAGACAATAATAAGAGACTTTCATGTACTAGATAAGACCCAAGTCCTTAGGTGTTTTTTCTTTCAAGCTGTCAAACCTGAGATCCCCTCAGAGACTGCCAGTGTAAACAGGCAGGGAATCTTAAGAGCCATTTAAGATTCCTGAAGATGTTAAACAAGCACAATACTGACTGACTAGTGAAAAAACAGGATTTCAAAGACCTATTGAGTTTGGACTTTTTTTGGCAGGGTCAGGAGAGAGAGAGAGAGAGAGTGGGGTGTCTATCAGCCTTATATTTGAGGGGTTTTATGAAAAGACCTTATGAGTTTTTAAGTAAATTTTTAAACCGCACAATCTTAGAGGTAGAATAGGCCCCAGAACCCATGTAACTACTAAGTAAGCAAAAACCCCCTCTGCTCCATCCCACTGGAGGGATGTGTCTACTTTGTTGTACACAAAAAACAATGGATCCCTGAAATGTTATTCATACGATGAATACTAAGTTCAAGGAATGCTGTGGTAAACCTTTAGGTGAAAGCTAACATCTTTTTTAAAGTGCTGGGGAGGAGCAGGTATGGCTTTTTTACTTTCCAAATCTGGATTTTTATATACCACCCTCATTTTTAAATGGCTTCCTATTAGTCATATTAGATAATTTATGTAGTTATATTAGATGTCAGAAAAGACATTGCCCATTGAAGTTAAAGGTATATTGTTTTACCTTTTAATTATTTTCAACCACTGATTGAACTTTTCAGCAATTTATGGGACACTTAATTGTGTCTTATGAAGTGACCTCAGAAAATCTGGTGGGGGAGGGGGTTCCCACTGTAAAATGTTGGTTCAGATTTAGCTTTTCCAGGACTTGAATCAATTCTTGCCTGTTGTCTAAGACTGTGAACTTAAAGTTTGATTGGCAGAAATCTTTCTCACCAAAATACAATACAGTAGACATTTATTAAGTACCTACTGATTGCAGAGCTCCCTATTAGGCACTGGGCGGGGAAGAGGGGTGTGTCCAGATATTACCTCTGCCCTCAAAAATGGGCTAGCAAGGCAATAGAAACCTACCAGTGTAGATTAAAATTAAACATTTGGGTTTTTACAAAAGAAGGAATCTCCCTAAAAGAAAAATCTTCCCTTAGGACAGCTTCTTTTCCTAAATAATGAATGATTAATTACACCAGTCAGTACCTGAGACAAGGGCAAATTTTAATAAATTACAGTGCGTCTCCAGTCTGGATTTTGTCATTTTGTTCTCAGTGACAGCCGTCCATTTAACCTTCAATAAATAAATAAATTCTTGTTAAACCATTAATGAGGTGTTTTTAACATGCATCTATCCCATTAAAATATTATTTGTAATAACTGAAGCAGTTGATATTTGAATCTGAACTGTAACTTTTTCTGGTACATCCTTCACTTCTGTTATTTTTGCCTTTGTGACCTTCAGGTAGGATTATTGTATTTTACTTGGGATTAACTGGGGTTATCCATGAAGGATATAGGGTTTTGCTGGTACAGAAGAGTTTCATTTGCCTCCATGTGTCTCAACATGGAGTTATCATAGATTTCATGTTTATATCATCTTTTCTTCTTGCAAAGTCCTTTGTTTATATGCATTATCTATCATTCCTATTAAAGCATTTCTTGGTAAAGTTCAGGATGTTGAATGTCATCCCCAAGCCCTGCCTACATAAAAGACTGCCTTCTTCTTAGAATCCTCACCAAATGTGAGACTCTTCCATAAAGTACCAACAGCTTCAGACTTAACTACAGATGGTTCAGTGGTCTACCAGTGACTTTGATTTGATTTGGCTTTTGTCTGAGTTGTGGTCATTAGTGAGTTCTCTTCACTCTGAAAAAAAAGTACAGAGAGGTGCCTAATTGTTGATAGCCTTGATGTAATAATTTTGGAAACCTTTTTATTTCTTGTTCAAAAAATTCCTTAACTAAACCTAAACTTTGTTTTGTTTCTTAGAGCAAATCAGTTCTGAAAAGACTGTTTGTTCAGAATCTAGATGTGCTCATAGATAGAAGTTTCCCTTAATCGAGAGGAATTTAAGAATATGATGGTTTGAGAATCTGAGCTGCTAGACATATTTTTTCTATGACCCACCTATTTGTTACCAGAAATATTTGTGGAATGGAATTGTTGAACTTTAAATTTTCAGACACACAAACCACATTTTTTTAAAGAGTTTGAGAAACCACAGTTGGTGTTTAATTTTTTCTTATTTTGGGGGGGGAGGGGAGCTCAGAAGATTCTGAACTCCTTATAAAAGTGGACTTTTAAAAACATTACATTTTTGTATTCAGAAGATATGGGCTCTTGTCCCAGCTCTGACATTTATTACCTGTGTGACCTTGGGCACACACCTTAATTCTCTGGCCTTCAGTTTCTATATCTGTAAGCTCCAATTTTCATTGGTGGAGTGAGTTTTCCATGCCAGTGAAATGGCAGATCAGTCCCCCCAAAAAAAACTTTGTAAGGCAGTGGTTCTCAACCTTCTTAATGCCACGACCCTTTAATACTCATATGTGGGGGTATCTGCATGTGGGCGGACCCATCTGGGGACTGATAGAGGAGCGGTGTCTCGATTCCTAAGACCCTCGAAAATACGTGTTTTCCAATGGTCTTAGGCAACCCCTGTGACCCTGTGAAAGTGTTCAGCTCCCAAAGGGGTCGCGACCCACAGGTTGAGAACCACTGCTGTAAGGTATTGGGGTTAAGAATAATATTCACTTGTATAGCATCTTATGGTTTATAAAGCACAAAAGTAGGTTGTGGAGATTTCCCTGTTTCCAAGATAAAAAAGACTGAGGCTTTGGAAGATAAAATAACTGGTCCATCATCATCAGATAGAATATGTCTGAGGACAACAACCCAGGAATCTTGACTCCAGGCCTAGGGCTTGAACCATCTACTATAACCAGCACATTAAAATCAGGGAGCATTCTTCTGTATAAAGCAGTATGATAAGCACAGAGGATTTAAAAAAAGGAAAACTCTGATCTAAAGTAGCTTATATTCTATATACTTTCGGTCAGTAGGTTCTCAACCTGTGGGTCGCGACTCCTTTGGGAGTCGAATGACCCTTTCACAGGGGTCACCTAAGACCATGGGTCTTAGGAACCGAGACACTGCTCCTCTATCTGTCTCTCCAGGTGGATACCCCCACATACAAGTATTAAAGGTTTGTGGCATTAGGAAGGTTGAGAACCACTGCTTTAGGTACTAGTGAAAGAACCCACAAGTACAGTCCTTCACGAAGCTTATAATACTGCATAGAGGCACCAAACAGATTGGAGAAAAAATACATTAAAAATAAGAGATTGGGGGCAGTTAGGGGGTACAGTGAATAGAGCACCAGCCCTGGAGTCAGGAGGACCTGAGTTCAAATCCAGCCTCAGATACTTAATACTAGCTATGTGACCTTGAGCAAGTCACTTAATCCTAATTGCCCTGCCTTTCCCCCTCTAAAAAGACAAAAAAAAAAAATTTAAATTGTAGTTCAAGGCAGTAGAAGAGGAGTATCAGTGCTTGGCACAACTAGGTACTTAGTCAGTGTTTGTTTTGAATTGTCACAAGGCAGTGTGTGATTGTTAGATGAATGAAGGGGATGGTATTTATTAAGAACTTCCCGCATTGCCCAGCATTACACTCAAATGAAATGAGATCATCTTTATAAAGCTCTTAGCACAGCCCAGTGGCACATAGTAGGCACTATGTAAATACTCTCACCCCCACCCCTTCTCTGTACCAAGGATATTCTGAGGAGAGAGACTCCAGCTAGGGGAATGGTGACCTGGAGAGAAAGAGTTTGGGACCCAGAAGTTAGTTACTAAAGGGTTAATGCAACAGCAGGCAGTCCATTGACAACTTTGTCCAGAGGATGGCCCCATTAATTTAATTACTGTTGGAAGAAGTGAGGACCAGAATGAAGGCACTGGCTAATCTACTGACTTTACCACTCAGTCCTGGAACTGTGATGAAATTAACTCTGCCATTTTTCTTTCTAGAGAAGGTACATCATTCTGTTCCCCTGTGCCTTCATTCACCACTCCCTGTAACCTTTGACCAGTATCCCTACTTGTCTACCCCGTGTACTCCTTTTGTAATGCAAGTTCATTTTAGTGTTTGTACCCACCATGCTCAGTATAGCACTAGCTAGTCACAAAACATTTATTAAGCACCTGCTATGTGCCAGACTGTACTAAATTCAGGGAATATTTAAAAAGGCAAAAGACCTCCCTTCAAGCTCACAGTCTGATGGGGGAAATGTGAAAGAAAGTACTAGCTTTAAGAGAGGTTGGGAAAGGCTTCCT
This sequence comes from Pseudochirops corinnae, assembly GCA_028646515.1. Taxonomy (NCBI): domain Eukaryota; kingdom Metazoa; phylum Chordata; class Mammalia; order Diprotodontia; family Pseudocheiridae; genus Pseudochirops; species Pseudochirops corinnae. The sequence goes on from CM053586.1 coordinate 258,676,482, forward strand.
GTAGTAGATGAAATTTTTATTTTGGACTTAAAGACAGCATTGGTATTTGTCCTTTTTCATTCATTTATTCATTCATTCCAGGAACTGCTGTCCTAAGTGGTTTAGATCCTTTCCAGGCCAAAGGGTAGAGTACAGAACTGCTTAGATTGTTACAACTAGACTTTTGAGGGACAGCTCTGCCTTCAGCCTGTGGAAGGTGTCCAGGAAAGATGTATGAGTTAGGCCTGCTACCATTTACATGCCTTTCAGGCACTGTGCTTTAAGTCATTTCCTTTTGAGGTTTACCTTCAAATCTGCGAGCTTTACCTCCCCATGTAGAGCAAAGCTTATGTATTAAGTGCTATACAATTATGATGTTTCTTTCTGTGCACCATATCTAATCTATCCCGTCCTCTCATGATCCCTAGATTGATAATGGGGCTTCAACCTCACCACCATCTATTGAGTGCTGTGCCCAAAGATGGGTATTTGTTTCAGAGAACACATCCATGAAAGTACTGCACAATTCACTTGTAATCCTTTCTACTCTCTTCCCCCTATCGAATTCTGGACCCAGTGTGTCAGGACTCCTTCCAAACTCGTGTTATAATACATTGGAGTCCAACCTCAAGTTCATGGCCATAGTCCACCACGTCCTGGTTGTGTGACCTAAGACAAGTTCCTCTCACACGCAAAATGAGAATGCTGATTCTTGGAATCCTCTAGTAAAGGCCTCCTCCGGGTACCACCTCCAGGAGTGTCAGTGACCCTGGGTTCTCAAAGACTTGGTCAACAAAACATGAACTACAGCAGGCCCTACCATGCTTGAAAGGCACAGAACAGGCCAGGCTTTGGCCAAAGTTCTAAGTTAGTAGAGGGCTCAGCTCCCTTAGCTATAAAGAGGAGGGCAACTATGCCTGATCCTTGCTCCCTTTGTCCTAATGGTTTTCAAAAGGTACCATGTCAACATAAACCCAGGGATTTCAGTAGAGATGGGAAAAAAGACTGCTTGGGTCTTTGGTAAAGGCTTAAATATGCTTCTGTTTTCCTGACCACTGAGAGTTGGAATCTCCAGACATTGTTCTGTGTCCAACTTGTCTGTGACTGGCAGTATTTTGTGGGATTAAACTGTTACAGTTAATATGATTGATCATAAAGGTGAATTTAATTTGCATAAGGAGCTCCCAGGTGAGAAAACTCACTCTCCCAATACAGGTCAGTATCTTCTCTACCACTTAGTCTCTTAGAGGAGGGATTTTTATTTTTTTTTTGTTTCTCTTTAAATTTTTGGTAATCTGACAAAGTCTGTGCCTTTCTCCTAAGAATAATGTTTTTAAATGTGTAAAATACATAAGATTACAAAGAAAAACAGAGTCACAGGTCAGCTGAAGTCTGTCCTTAGACAATCCCAGTTTAAAAGGGAAGGAGAGGGAATAGGCATTGATTAAGGACCTACTCTGTGCTGTGCACCTTACAAATAAATAGTATCTCATTTGATCCTCACAACTAAACTGGGAGGTAGGTACTCTTATCTCCATTTTACATTTGAGGACACTGAGGCAGACAGGTTATGTGATATGCCCAGGTTTGCACAACTAATAAGTATTTGAAACTGGATTTTAATTCAGATCTTCCTTACCTCATACCCTGTGCGATATCCACTGTCACCTCTCTTAGTAAGTTGCCTTCTCATAAAAAATCATCTTACCCTCGGGGTCACACAGCCAGTAGGTTTCAGGGTTAAGACTTGAACCCAGGTCTTCCTGGATTTGAGACAGACTCTTAATGCCAAACTCAAATCTGAAGAAAACTGGAGAGATTATAGGAGAACTGCAAATATTTCTTACTGCTTTGGGGGAGGAAGCTCAAAATGCTCTGAACTAACTCTGCCATCACCATGCAGTAGCAGCACAGTACACTGGAAAAAGCTGAATTGGGGAGTCAGAGAACCTGGGGCAAGTACTGGTTACAGATGTAAGACCTTGCCTGAGTCACCTCTCTGGGCCTATTTCCTCATCTGTAAATGCAGGGAGTTGGACAAGAGGGATCTGCAAGATCCTTTCCAGCACTGTCCATTTTATATGCGTGACATGTGAGGATCACCCTTGCTGAGTGTGGAGAGGTCCTTCACCAGAGGATTGACCTCCTATGGGCCGGTGGCATTTTTTTTCCCCAGCAACAATTCATAAAGTTAAGCTGCTAAAGCCTTGGAGTGGGGAGGGTGGAGAAATCACTCTGCTTCAGGGGATAGAATAGGCATACCTGTTCTATTCAGGCCTGGGCAAGTTGAGAGTCAGGCCTTACTACCTGCTGTTCCCCTTTTTATGTAGTCCCTGGTCCAAGGTATCAAAGCCAGTAGTAAGGATTTAAAATACTAGTCATCTTACAGAGCCCTCAGAATAAACCTTAGCTAATTCTGTGGGTTCTCAACCATTGGAAAGCCCTATGTGCTTTGAATCTTGAGTTGGAAAGAACCTCAGGGGTGATCTCATCCAACCCATATGTGAAAAAGGTATGCCTTACATAAAATAATCTTTTGCTCACTATATGAGAACTTCACCAGTGATGGGGGTGAGGAATCAAGGAGCCTCCTCGCTCAGATAAATGAAGCAGACCTTGGCAAAGCTCAAACAAAACCCTAGGTCAACCTGTTGAAATAAGATTTACAGTAACTCTTGAAGCCCCTTTCCTACCAGTGGGAAGGTTGAGTATCAATTGGCCTCCAATTTCCAAGGTGCCTCTGCCCCCTACCCCACCATGAGGCAACCCCAGGTCTGAGCTCCCCATCCCTGCCCCTAACTTCTGGTCCTGTTTGACTCAGAGAAAAATCCTCTAAAATGCCCACCTTGCATCCTCCATTTTGACTTCCTAACTCTGTCCACAACCCCTGTGTCCAGCCTCCCTGACCACCCTTCCCTGGTCGGAGTCTCTTCCCCGTCAATCCAGCTTGCATGCTTCACTCCCTCCTGTCCCATAAAGGGCTTTGCCACGTGGTGTTCTGCCTCCCAGACAGACCAGTTTTCTTGTAAGCCGCCTCAGCCTTACCCAGGGCTGTGACTAATGATCTCACCAATCACACCTACGTCACCTTCCTCCCAAGCTTGGGCTTAGGGAACACAGAACACTAAGACTGAATGGGGAACCAAGTGCCCTCTGGAGCAGGACATGCTCTCCGCCCCATACCAGGGCTAAAGTCCCTACGTTCAACCAGGTGGTTCTTGGGCATTTCCATTGGCAACATAAATGGCAGATGTGGAAGACTGCCCCTTTTCCATTTACTACTGCCCTTAGGGATCCCAGATCTTGTTCAGTTGTTTCAGTCATGTTCAACTCCTCATGACTCCATTTGGGGTTTTCTTGGCAGAGACTGGAGTGGTTTGCCACTTCCTTCTCCAATTCCTTTTACAGATGAAGAAATGAGGCAAACAGGGTTAATGACTTGCCCAGGGTCACACAGCTAGTAAGTGCCTGAGGCCAAGTTTGAACTCAGGAATTTCCTGACTTCAGGCCCAGCTCTCTATCCACTGCACCACATAGCTGCTCTCCCAAATCCTACCAAACCTGTATTTAGACAGGAGGGAGCTCTCCCTCCTGAGGCAGCCTATTTTTTTCCTTAGGCTGAAAATCCTCCTCTCAGCAATTCCCACTCATCGCTCCTCCTTCTGTTGTCTGTGACCAAACAACAAATCTTAATGCTTGGTTTTATTAAGACCTTGTTAACTTCTCAAGTGTATAGCCATACAAATCCCTTTTCACTAGCCATTCTTGTCTCCTACATCTGATCCATCTTATAGAAAGGTGTGCATATGAATAGCATAGTTTAGAAATGGCTAAAACAGTTGGTCTTTCACCACCCAAGGCCCTGGGGGCAGAATTAGATCAGTGGAACTGAGTTTATTGTGCTTAGTTTTTTTGTGCTAAAGAGTGTGCTGGTGGAAAGTGGCCAAGATTGTAAATTATAGAAAATGGTGGCCATTACATTGAGGAGGCAGTGGACCAGTTTGGTTGTTATATTTAAAGCACTAGCACCAGAACCAAATTGGGCAAATTAACTATTCTTTCCAAGTCCTCAAGAAGCATATCATCTGTGGTTATTATACAAGTCACAAGCCTTCCAGAATTTCCTGCTTTTATAGGTCCTCTCTGCCCGTGGAGACCCAGGGCAGGCTAGGCTAGTGCAGGTCCATTGACTGTGCTAAAAGCTAGCCATACCACTTTTATTTTGCTTTCTCTAGAACAGTGGTTCTCAAGCTGTGGGTCATAGCCCCTTTGGGGGTCAAACGACCCTTTCACAGGGGTTGCCTAAGACCATCGGAAAACACATATTTCCCATGGTGTTAGGAACCAAGACACCACTCCTCTATCTATCTCCAGGCAGGTCCACCCACATACAAGTAGGGTCGAGGCATTAGGAAGGTTGAGAACCACTGCTCTTAGAAGCCTACTTTTAGGCCTCATTCTGTATACAGGTTAGTAGTGCGGTTCTCTTAACAGAATAGAAACCTAGGAAGGTGAAAGTCTGAAAATGAACTAGAAACTTTCAGAGGGGGAACTTGATTTTCTGAAGTTTCCTTCCTCCCCTCCCATTAGAAAAACATGTTTTGTGAAGCTGGTTTTATAATGGTAGACTCTTTATGATAATTAAGGAGAGCTTGCATTTTACTGGAGGGATTCACTTGAGTTGGCTTTTGAAGGAAAGAAAGGATTTCAGTAGGCTGAGATGGGGAGGAGCAGAGACCATAGTAGGCCTGGGAATCAGCCTAAGCAAAGACATGGAGTTTGGAGAGGGGGCAGTGACTAGTTCCAGTTTGGCTAGAATGGGGAGAAGTTTGAGCTAATGCTGGAGAAGCAGTTCAGAACCAGATGGTGGAGGGCCTTGATTAGGAACATGGGAAATGGATACTTTATTTTGTGGGCGGTAAGAAGTAGCTGAATGACCGTATAGCCAGAAGATTCCTTCTAAGGAGAGACTGAATAGCCAGATACGGGCTGAGAGATAACAGAGAGCTGAGCTGCAGCCGGGAGTTATGGATAGAGAGAGACTGGAGGTAGAGTTGACAGTACAATGTGGGGGAGGGGGCTGGGGAAAAAGGAACCGTCAAAAGAAAGCTCAGGTTTCCACCCTGAGTGGCTGGGAGAGAAATAGGGAGGACAGTGAAGGTCAGTACAGTTAGTTAAAAAGTTTAAAAGTCCCAAGGTCCTCATGCAGGAAGATGGCGTGAGACTGGTGGCCAGTAACTTGGGACAGGACATACAGGACAGAAACAGATAAAGTTAACCAAGCAGGCTGGCTGTGCACGTGCTAAATTAGATCCCAGATTGTAAAACCCTTACCTAGCATCTGGATAGTAGCCATCTTTGACCTATATTATCTAACGACTGCCCTGTACCAGGATGGCAGCCAGCTTTATCCAAGAACAGTATAAATTGAAAACACACCCTTCCCACCTCCTTGGATTTGGGGTTCGCTGGTCATGGCATAAGGTGCTCCCCCCCCCAGTATAAAGATCATATATCCTGGATGCAGTAGTCCCCAAGCCAGAGTTGTGTTGATTCCACTCAGAGGCAACTGCTGTTCAGCAGACATCCTCTGGAAACGTTTTCTCTTTCCTTTTTTTTTTTTTAAAGTTTTGTTGTTATCTTTTGTTACCATATTACCTGCATTTCCCAATACATCCCTTCCCCCATGCTTTCCAGAAAGCCACCCCTTATAACGTGGGGGGAGGGAGAGGATGAGAAAAATACAGCCCCACAAAACTGCCCCAGCCATATCCCCAAAGCCTAGGGCAGCCGTTGTCCACACCCGCAGCTCCCCGCCTCCAGGAAGAAGGAAGCAGCTTCTCCTGTCTCTTTGGGCTTAACCTTGGTCATAATTTCACAATGTTACACGGAATTGTTTTATTGTAACCTGTTCTCTTTCAGTATTATCACTGCCACAATAAATAAAGTCACTTGTGTTTTAACTCTTTCTGTCCCTATTCTCATGTGAAATCCTTGAGCCTGGGCCAAACAGACGGAGATGAGGAAATCTGTCAGGGACATCTGGTGATAGTGACAGCTATCTAGTGGTATTGTTCAGTCATTTCAGTCATGTCCAACTCTGTGACCCCATCTGGGGTTTTCCTGGCAGAGATACTGGAGCAGTTTGGCCATTTCCTTCTCCAGCTCATTTTACACATGAGGAAACTGAGGCAAACGGGGTTAAGTGACCTGCCTGGGGTGACACAACTAATGTCTGAGGCCAGATTTGAACTCAGGAAGAGAAGGCTTCCTGGCTCCACTCTTTCTGGTGCTCTGTCCACTGCACTACCTGTCCTTTACGTATCTCATGGGTAGATGGAAATAAGAGAGAGGAGCTGTTTAGAAATACAGAATTGGGGATAATGTAGATAGCGCTTTTTCCAACCCAGCTCAGCTGCCCTCTTTTGGAGTTTTCCATCATACCTTCCTCCCATGGTGGGTGCCCCTTCCCCCTCCCCCACTCTTGATTTTTAGCTTCCTTTTGTGTGTTTTCTCCCATTAGATTGTAACTTCTTTGGGGGCAGGGACTGTCTTTTTGAATCCCCAGTGCTTAGTCAAGCACCTGGCACATGGATGCCTGATAAATATTTTATTGACTGACTATCTAGAAGTAATCATTGGAACCACAGCAGTGGAAGAGATCACAAGATGGGAGGGAAAGGGAACACAGAGCCTCCAGTAACATCAGTGTTTAAAGAATGCAGGAAGGGGGGGTGGGGGGGAGGCAGGGGCAGCAGCTATGTGCCGCAGTAAATGAAACACTGGCCCTGGAGTCAGGAGGACCTGAGTTCAAATGCAGCCTCAGACACTTAACACTAGCCCTATCATCTTGGGCAATCACTTAACCTAAACTGCCCTACCTTCCCCCTCCAAAAAATAATAATAATGCATGAAAAATAAAAAGGTAGTAAAAGCAGAGCGAGATTGACCAGAGAGGTAGAAGGAGAACCGGGGGAATGCATGTGTCATAAGCAGTCAAAAGAGGAGAGCAGCAGTTCCAGCTGCCCTTCTGTATCCACTAGCATCCTAAAGAACTGTCCTGTTTATCTTCCTCTTGAACTCAGCCCAAGTTGTTTGGGTTGTGGGTTTTTTTAAGCTTTCTTGATTTTCCTTAGCACTTATCACAAGCCTCTCAGATCACACGGGCTTGTAACCCTCTTAACACTGGCTCCCTTCAGTGTCCTTCAACTTTTCTTTCTATCATCTGCAATTTTGGGTGAGTTTCTCCATACGGCTAAATCAGTCTCCTTAGGCATCTGCTATTTTTCTTCTTCAGCAAAATAATTTGTAATCGCTTCATCGGAATTCCATTCTCAACAGCTTCTAATGTCCCTCTCGAGCCAACTTCTTTCAGAACATCAGGCCATGGAATCTTATCCATCCTTTGTCTAAACTCTTTGCAATCTACTCTTCCCAGGTTTAAAGTCATGTCTGACTGTGCCTGGAGTCCTACTGGTCAGTCAGGTCCACAATTCCAGCGGCCCTAACCATTTCCTTCTCTTCTGAAAAGATGAAATCATCAGCAAGGCGACACAAAACAAGAACTAAAAAACACAAAACAAAACTAAAAAAAAGTTCGTTCTTTTCCCTCAAGCAAATAAAGAGATAGTTAGAAATCCCCCATCACAAGTGCATTCTGCCTTCATACCAGTTTTGTGATCTGTCTTTAAGCATTAATCTGCAAACTGATCTTTCAACTTCAGTGTTTTGTGATATATTTCAAATCTCTAGTTTGCAGGGACTGGGGTGGATTTTTAAAGGAGCAAAAAGGGGCAATTTCCCATGACTTCAAAATTTTTAGAAATTTTCCATTGAAGGACTGTTTCGTGGAAGAAGGTTGGATTTGTACTGCTTGATCCCAGAGGGCATAATTAAGAATTAGTGTATGGAAGTCACTGGGAAAAAGCAGCACTTAACATTTACTATGTGCCAGGCACTCTGCTTAGCACTGGAGATGCAAAGAAAGTCAAAAACAGCCCCTGCTTTCAAGGAACTTACATTCAAATGGGAAAGATACCATGTAAATGACTAGGTACATACAAAAATATTTACAGAGTAGATGAGAGGTAATCAGAGAGGGTAAGGCAAGGTGAGGGTGGGAGGAAGAAAAGGCCAAAGAGGCAAATTTCATCTTGATTTCAGGGAAAACATCTTAACTACTAAAGTTGTCCAAAAGTGGAATGGGCTATTTCAAGTAGTTGTGGTTTTCCCCCCGTTGCAGTCCATCAAGAAGAGATGGCCATTTGTTAGAGTAGGATTGTATAACCACTGAGTAAGGTCCCTTCCAACTCTGAAATTCTGTGGTCTTTAAAATTAATAATAATAATTGGCACTTATATAGTACCTACTCTGGCCAAACACTGTGCTAAGCGCTTTACAGGTATTCTCTCATTTGATCTTCACAACAACCCTAAGATGCTATTATTATTCCCATTTTCCAGTTGAGGAAACTGAAGCAAATAGAGGTTAAGTGACTTGGTCAAACAACTAATTACATGTCTGAGGATGTATTTGAACCCAAGTTCAAATGTTTGAACTCCATATCCACTGTGCCACCTAGCTGCCTCCCATCAACTATACCCTTATTTACAATGAGGAGTTTTGTCCTCTGCTACTAAAACAGGTCTGTGCAACCTAGGAAAGAGATGGATGGAGGCACTGATCTCAGGAAGGAGCAGATGGAAGATGGTGGTAAAGAGTTTTCAATATCAAAATGGCACCCCTGGTGAACAAGACATCACATTACAATGGTGCCTTCTGATTCAGGTCTTCTGCCAACACAAATCGGGATCCTCCACCTTTAAGCACTGCCCTCCCCACAAAGCCCATCAGTCTGATGTGCAAAAGGAAACTCCCTGTACCTCCTGCCATTTGAAGGAAGGAATGAGAGAGTGCCTAGGCCAACCATCTCTTCATTTCTCACCAGGCTATAGCCCAGACCTCTCCATCATGTCCTGATGCCAGGTACCACACATGTATGTCATGGATCCTGGAATTATAGACTCCAGACTGGAAGAGACCTGAGAGACCATCTTTTGACGTAGTCCAGCCCTTTTGTTTTATAGATGAGAAAACTTAGACTCAGAAGCATTAACTAACTTGTTCAAGGTCACACAGATGACCCTGAAGAGCTGGATTTTGAACTCAAGAGCTTTGACTCCAAATCCAGGGCTAGTCCTAACTTCAGCAATGTTTCCTAACTTCCTTCTGCCAGTATTATTTTTTTTCTCCATGTGAATCACCAAAAGTGGGTAGGAGTCCTTGTTTCAACAAGTCTTCGGAGGTTCTCTGTCATGTCTTGGATACCTGCCCTGAGAAAGACAAACACAGTCTTCTTTCTTGTTGCCACTGGGTTGATACATATGTGCCTCAGCATCCTTTAACAGAGAGTCAGCAATTACTGACTGTTCTCTTCTTCCTCTAACTATATGATCTTTCACCTGAAAAGCACATGTGGATCCACATTATCAGTCCTCAGAGGACAAGTTGCTGCTTTCCCCCTCAACTCATCCAGCTCCCTCTTCTGGAAGATTCTCACCTTGACTTGGCTAAGAATAAGCTATGTACTTTGAGTTCTCTTCCCGTTAGTGGTGATGAGTTATACTGAGTCATCCACAGTGTCCCCCAGCACGCATTTGGTGCCAGGGGCTAGTTGTGCCATCTGTGGATGATGGATTTTCTTTGGGGTTGTTACTGACAAACCTAGAGTATGACCAGAGAACTGTGACTAAGATAAGAGTTTAGAAAACATCCATAAGTAAAGCATTTGAAGGAACTAGGGATGTCTGACATGGGACCAAGAGTTCGTTTGACAGAATTCCATTTAGAAAAGGATTTAGAATTCTCCAGTGTAATTTCAGATGGTAGAAGCAGGAACTCTGTGTAGAAAGTTGGTTGATGGTCAGTGGATAGTCAATGACTGGACAGAAGGAAGAACTTTGTAACTGAATACTTAACAATAGAATGGGCTGGTAGTCTCATGAAGTAGTGAGCTTCATATCACAAGAAGTGTTCAAGAAGAGCCTGCATGGCCACGTGTCAGGGGAACTGCAGAGGAGATACCTACATTGGAGGTAGACGGTTAAACTAGATTAACTTTAATGTCCCTCCCAATTTTAAGATTCCATAATTTTTTGAAAGTCCTAACGTATTGGGATTTGGGTAGAGATATATGTGTGTTGGTCCCCTCGGCATCCTGACACTGATGTAATATCCATCTGTGCCTGAGGTTCATGTCTCCACTGAACTTGGCCTTCAGCAGCAAGAACAGGCTGTTCGGTGAGATTCCTCTCTGCCAGAGCTACCTTCCTATTCTCGTCTTAGAAAGGTTCCATTATAATCAGTGGCCTGGGCAGACGGCATTACTGATTTCTTCAGTCTTTTTTATTGTAGTATACATGAAGCATTTCCAAGAAGAGTAGGGGAGAGGGAGGACAATGGTGTACATTAAGCTACTAACCTAAGTAAGTTAAACATTTGCATTGGGTCAAAAGGTTCTTCTTTTGTATTACAAGTTTGGCATAATTAATCCACTGGATTAGTTGTTTTTCCAGCAGTGAGGGGTTAGCACTGAGCCATCTATAGATATAGACTAAGCTCCCTGTGGCTAGTGATTATTTGTTTGTTATTATTAGAGTGTATTCTGCGGCCAGGGAACAATTTTTTCTTCATGTAAAATTTGCCTATTTTAAAAGGTAGTGATAAAAGTCCTAGGGTGGACTCAGAATACGTAGGGCTAAAATGGACCTTTGACACAATCTAGTCCAAAGCTGTTTTACAAAAGGGGAAACTGAGGCCCAGAAAGAGTGACTTGTCTCAAGTCGCACAGGTATTAAGTAGCAGATCCAAGATCCAAATTCATGTCTTTTGGTTCCAGATGCAATGCTCTTTCCGCTGTGCTATGCTGGGAGTGTTGAGGTTTGTGACCAGGGTCTAAAAAGACTTTTGCAAAAGATCCAGTTGAACTGGTCAGTACTGATAATGGCAGGTTATAACTGGAAATGCCCAAGGGATCACCTTGGGGAGGCAGGAACTTGCTGTGGTTCCCAAGGAAGGAAAACTAAGGCAGCCTCCATCCCTACACTGTAGTGCCAAGACTGACGCCCCCAAAGTGCAGTGGCAGTTGCCAGAGAGCCTCAGGCATAATGCAAACTTAGTTTGAGTATTTGGTAAACCTTAAAGCACTATGTAAATGTTAGCTCTTACTATTAATCTACTGATGGTCTGCCCTGCCTGGCTTGTCATCTCTAGACCAGGCTCTTACTACCAAGGAATCAGGTGTCACTCTGCTGTATTTGGGCAGCTTCTCTTTTGCTCTCTTCCCTGGAAATTTGGTACCTTCTAGCCTTTTTTGTTCCTTCCCAGTACTCCTGTCCTAGCAGGAACTATCTTAGAGAAATCTTCAGGACCCAAAAAGGGATGTGAGAGTTTTCCCTAAGTGCTTCAGTTACTGTCTCAACACCTTCTGATTGGGGCTGGGGTGGGGGAGGAGTTGGTAACGAGGTGTTAAGTTACTGTAAACTTCAAGAAAATCGTGGCACCAGATATCTCAAAATAGAAACCTTCCTTTAAATTATATATAAGTCAATAGAACCACCCTCCCAAAAAAAGGATCAATGGCTATTCATTTTGTATCATTTATTGTTTTCATTTCTCTCTCCACCCACCTAAACTACCCAAAAAAACAGAAGGGAAAGCTTCTCAACCAACAAGGAGACAATCCCACCGAGGACATCTACATGGACAGAGAAGAGCTGGTTCTCCTTTGCAGTGCTAGGGAGAGAGAAAGAGTGACTTCCTAATCCTTGTCACTGGAGCCATCCAGTACCAGAAGGGGAATCTCTTCCAGTTTCTCCGCTTCATCTGAACACTCCAAGTGGCCTTGTCTCCAGGTGCTGAGCATCCTAAAGAACCTCTGGAAGGAAGGGTGGACCCATGGGTCCCTCTCCTTCTTCCCTTGCTTGCCCTGGTGTCGATGGTTCTTAGCTTTCTTCCTCCGGTGTACTCGGGGAGTCCCTATCTTAAAGAATCTGCCCCACCACCAGCAGCTGGAGACCCTGGCTTTTTGGGGTGCTGCTCTTCTAGGCATTGGGAACTGGGTGTTGGAGAAAGCTTGACTGGCCACCTTCCAGCTGAGGCTCTGCTTCAAACGAATCATTTTCTCCATCAAGGGCCTCACATTCAGGCACAGGCTGGCATGAGTAGTCTCTGCCATGCCTAGGGTGGCATCTGAGACTCCCCAGTGGTCCTTCAAAGTCCGTCTCCTGCAGAAAGCCTCTAGAGATTCATTGATCAGTCAGGGTTACTTCTCAGCATGGGAAATCAAGGCTGAATTGAGTAGACCCAATTCACAAGGACCCACACTGCACTTGTGGGTAACAACCTCCAGAACAAAGACAAGTAGCTGCCTCCACTTTCTCTCCTCCAGGTCCCAGAAGACCTTGGTGGGAGAGTGTAAGTCACAACCACCCACCCATTCTCAATGATTTGTTCTGTTGTCATGGCAGCACTGACCTGATGAGATCATTGGCCTTCATGACTACATAATAAACCAACAGAATATTTTCCTTCCATCTCTCTCACTTCCATCTTCTGTCACATAGAAATAGAGTAAGGTGCATTCTCAGAGATCTTCTAACCCAGCCCCTTCATTTTACAAAGGAGGATATTGAGACTTAGAAAAGTTAAATGACTTGGCTAACGTCACACAAGACTATAAATGGCAGAGGCAGAATTTGAGCCTGAGTCTTCTGACTCTGTAGCTAGTACTCTTTCCGGTGTACTATACAAAGCAAATGTCGCTCCTGTCAGTGGATGTGAGGAAGAAGGGGAGTGCTAGAAAGATAATGAATTCCATTTTGCACGTGTTGATTTTAAGCTGCTTACTGGATGTCCAGTTTATGGACATACCTGGATGTCCAGGTATCTGAACTCCAACCCACCTGGAGATGTGGGATTGGAGATCAGCAGAGAGGTTGGGGCAGGACGGATAGACTTGAGAATCCTCAACATAGAGATGGTCATTAAATCCATAGGAGATGAGATATGAGATCGTCAAGTGAAGTAATAGAGAGGGGAAAGAAGACCCAGGTCAGAACCCTGTGAGACGCCTACAAATAAAGGACATGATCTGGATGAGGAACCGAGAAAGTTGTGGTTGGACGTGGAGGAGAAGGACCAGGAGAGAGGGGTGTCCTGAAAACCTAGAGAGAAGAGAGTATCAAGGAGAGAGTGACCACCAGTGTCAGAGGCTACAGAGAGGCCAAAGAGAATGAGGACTGAGCAAAGACCCCTGGATTTGCCAACTAAGGCCATTAGTAACTTTGGAGAGAGCAGTTTCAGTGGAATGCTAAGGTCAGGAGCTGGATGGTAAGGGGCCAAGAAGAGAGTGCAACTCTTAGAGTTTAACCACAAAGGGCAAAAGAAATACAGGACGGTCGTTTGCAGGGATGGAAGGATCAAGTGAGGGTTTTTTTCAGCATAGGGGACTGACATGGGCATGTTTTTAGGCAGTAGGAAATGAGCCAGTAGACAGGGAGAGACTGACAATAAATAAATAGCTGTAAGAAAAGTTCAGCTTGCCTGTCACCTCTGGGTATATCCTTAACATTATTGTCTGGAAAAAAAAATTTCCTTTGCTTGTTCTTTTTTGCTTTGTTCAGCTACCTAATGGCCTATGCAAGCTCCTTCCCTGTTTGAGTTGCTTATATACAATTTCCCAAATGATCCCGGGTCGTTCTCTTCAGTCAGCATGAGTTTTCTGAAGGAAGGTACCTCAGACATTTAATGAATCAGCCTTTTGAAAGGCCTGTGCCTGGTGTTAGTTTCAACTTGGCCTTAAAAAAATCCTTCCTTTGTTCACTAGCTGCTTCTCCTAATTTCAGGGTGTTAAGAGCAGATTCACCAACTTCCCTGACCTTGGGCTCCTTCCCAGTTTCTGCAAGAAGTGAATACCAGTAAGGACCCTTCCCAATACCAGGGCTTCCTTTGCTGGGGAAGCCCACACTGAGATTCTCCCAGCCCACAATCTGATACTCTGACTGACTCCAGAGATAATTATAATGGCCTTGGGTACTTGAGTCAGGACTATAGTCCTCTTCGGAGATGTTCATAGGGGGTTAGGCTGATCCCGAGGTCCGTAGGGGTTTAAGCTAATCTGAAAGGTCCAGATGGCTCCTGGAAGGGATGTGGAGATGGTGGCACAGAATAAAATGGAATTACCCTTGGACTTCTCTGGGGTAGGGACCACCTCCAATATCCTCCCTTTCCCCCACCACAGAACCATTCTGAACAACAAGTTGGCCCAAACCCAGGCTAATGGCAGGTTTCTTAGGTCTATCCTGGTCCTCACTCACACTCCTAAGGTAACTGATCCCAGAGACCCCAGAAGACTTCAGAGCTGACCTAAAACCTAAGATTACAACCAGCTTGTCATCAAAGCCTCTGTAATCCTTCCCAGGTGAAACTGTCCCAGGTATTTAGGAACAAAAAGGACTGTTCCAGTTTAGGTAATATATAGACCAGGCATTTCTACTGCTCATTTCCCTTCCAGAACTATTGCCTACAGATCCTAAATTGTACTAGGCAACCCTTCATCTTTTAAGTCAGATCAGATATAGCCAGATCAATAAGTCTTTGTGAAAAGAAACAAAGATTTACATGGTAATAACAGCTTATATTTTTATAGGTTGTGTGTTATTAACCCTATTTTTCCTGTGACAAAAAGGAAGCTCAGAAAGGTTATGACTTACCCAAGGTCACAAAGCTAGTAAGTGCCACAGTTGGGACTTGAAGAACCCAGTCTTACATCGCCTAGTCCAATGTCCTTTCCACTGTAGCTGTGCACCTTGTAGTAACAGTACACAGATTGAGTACTATAAACTTAAAAATGAATTTTTTGTTTGAGATAACCTGGGCTACAGTTATTCTATGACCATTTGGCCTAATTGGTTAAATCATGATGGGAATGGAACCAGGATTAGGGGTCAGTGCTGCCAGATTGGTATGTCAGCTTCACCCTGTTGCAGGGCTGAGTCCCAACAACCTGTTCTGAAGTGCATGTCAATAGTTACAAAGGGACCAGCATGAGTGAGTGGAGATGAACCAACCAACCAACCATAGGAAGCCACCTCTTCCCACTTTGGAAGGATAACTGCCTCCAACCTACCTTTTCAGTTTACTCCCCTTCATGTGCTCTGCCTTTCAACCAAACCAGACAACTTTCCTCTGCCCCGACCTTTTCCCATGTTCCCATTCTACTCCTTCTCTATGTCCCCTACATCTGAAATGGTCAGCCACCCCCATCTGCCATCTTTATCTGTTGAAGTCTAGCACCTCAAGGTCTAAATCAGGGGCCACTTCCTCCATGAAGCTTTGCTCCCTTTCTTAAGGCTGCTCCCAGTATACATAGTGATCTCTCTCTCCCTCCTCAAATTCCTCATTGCACTTTGCCCAGACCTTTCTTTTACTATCTACCCTCTTCTGTATCCAAGTTCTGTGGTTCTCAACTTTGTTTGTTCATAGAACAGACCTCTTCTGTTTCTATTTGTAGAATAGAAAGACTTCTTTTCTGTCAAGAGAACTTGTTGCACCCTGAGGGAAAAATTCTGTGCTTTTTCCTTTGCAAATAGAAGTTCCATAGCATCTGTGGCTTACTCTTTAAGAACCAATATAGCTCTACAGATGGAAGGGACCTCAGAGGCCAGAGGCTCCTAACCTGGAGACAGACCTCAAGTAGTGTGAATGTGAATTGGAAAAAGTTTCATCTTTATTTTCTCTAACTTTTGATTTTCTTTCTAATCCCTGGGTATTTTATTTTATGCATTTAGTGCCATTATTCTGAGAAGAGGTCCATGGGCTTCACCAAAGGGGTCCATGACACACAAAAAAGTTAAGAACTCCTGGTTTCTAGCCCAGCCCCCTCATTTTACAGATGAGGGAACTGAGACCTAGGAATGTATTAAGCAGCAGAGTTTGGATTTAAACACAACTCCTTTGTACCCTAGAGACAGGGCTCTTTGCCCTCTACTTCCCGGTCTCCAGTAATCATGCTGCCATTTGCTGAGTGAGTCTCCTTGGGCAAATCACAGCCTTTCTGAGTTTGTTTCTTCATGGGCAGTATGAAGATAATACTAATTACTCTTCCATCCTCACAGTATTATTGTGAAGGAAGTGCTTTGCAAATCATGACACAATAGAGAAATATGATTTCTTGGTATTAGTGTCACAGAGTAGACAGACTCTGGGTTTTCGGTGGAGCTGAATTAACGAGACCTAACTTGGAAGTTCTATGAATGTGATGAAGTCACTGAGCTATCTGAGTAGTGAATCCATAGGCCTTTATTAAGTATTCGCTTTATAAATGTGAAAGGCTTCATTCGTGGCAGTACGGTATCATGGAGAGAATGCTGGAGTTGTTTGTGTGCAGATATTTGCTCTCATTCTATTATTACATGCACCTGAAGAGCAAGGATGGGATCACATCTGTCTCTTTAGCACCTGCAGGGCTTTTGTGACATAAAGAAGGAGAGTGGAGTGCAGTCCCAGTGTGGGACTATCAGTGCAAAAGAGATGGGAGATGGGATATCCTGGGTGAGGCATAGTACATAAGCCAGTTTGATTGGAAAGGTATGTGTGGGAAGGGGAGTATAGGACAATGTCTTTTTTCCATTATAATTTTTTTTTTCATTCTCTGTAGTTCAGTCATTTTTAGTCCTTTCTAACTCTTTATGGCCCTCTTTGGGTCTTTCTTGGCAAAGATATTGGAGTGGTTTGCCGTTTTCTTCTCTGGTTCATCTTACAGATGAGGAAACTGAGATAAACAGGGTTAAGTGACTTGCCCATAGTCATACTACTAGTAAGTGTCAGAGGCCCAATTTGAACCCAGGCCTAACACGCTATCCACTGTACCACCTAGCTGCCCATATTAATCAGCATTTAATTTCTCTCCCATCTCTTCCCTGAAAAAAAAAAAGTAAAACCTTTGTAATAAATATAGCATGATGTATTAGTGCACACAGTAAGTGATTAATAAGTGTTTATTAAAAGACTGAATCAGTGAATGAATTTCTACCCTGGATGGGGTCAGTAGCATTACCTTTGCATACAAAGGACAGAATGTTTTTTAACCCAGAGGTCAAGAGAGAAAATGAAACGGCATCCAGTTCCCCTTCCCTACGATGCTGAGAAGTATCTCAAAAAGGACTGATAAAACTACCTGGGTAGTTGCCTTAATGGCACAGGACTAGAGTGCAGGGCCTGGTGTCAGGAAGACTCATCTTCCTGAGTTCAAATCTGACCCCAAATGCTTGCTAGCTGTGTGACCTTGGGCAAGTCACTTAGCCTCTGTTTGCCTCAATTTCATCTGTAAAAGGAGCTAGAGTAGGAATGGCAAACCACTCCAGTATCTTTGCCAAGAAAATGGGGTCCCAAAGAGTCAGACATGACTGAAACAACTGAACAGCAAGCTGCCTTCATGTGTGGACACAGCTCTTTTCTCCCAGCCCTGGAGAAGGGAATACAAGAGGGAAGTGAACATTTCCAAATTGGCCGGAACTGTTAGATTCCAGTGCACCGCCACCCAGCCCTACATTCTGTGATGAGTTGTGGTGAAATCAATGCCTTAGGGAGGAGCTCTTTTCCTGCATTAGGATACTAACCACTATGTCCATATGGGGGGGGGAGGGGGAGAGTACTGTGAGTGGGAGGAAAATATTTCTACCTTAAAAAAACAAACCTTCTATGCCAAAGAAACAGAGGTGTGGGGTTGCGTTAATAGAAACCCTAGGGCAATATTTTATTCCTCTCCTTCCTGGCAAAAAGAAGACGAGTCAGATCGATTCTATCTTGAAGGAAGCCTCCACTATCTTAGACATGACAAACCATAGAGAAACTGTGCTTTCCCACCTCAAGATCCCACTTGATCCTTATCGACTCTTATGACTGCAAGGCTGGCTGGCATCCTTCCCCACCTTCCTTTCTGCTATAGAATGCCGCCGATTGGCTGCATACTCTAAACTAGCCTAAAAAGCTATAAAAACCCAAGTTACACTTTTAAGAAGTAGAAGCTTCTGCCAGCCCAAGCCATCTTCCATTACGCTCTAAAAAATCTTCCTCTCCTTCCCCCCCCCAATTTGGTTATTTCATTTTTAATCCCAGTCTTGCAGACTTCATAGTGGATGAGATTCTCCTTTGGCTCTCATGGGACCCAACCTAGAAAATTCTCACGAAACCCACAAGCCTGGATCAGTTAGTTCTTTCACAAATGCTCAGTGCCATGCAGCCTCCTACAGCTGCTTCCCCATGCAAAGTGACCTGCAGAATTAGGGAAAATATCAGATGGATTCAATAAACAAATCAGGCAACCCATTTGTGAATCCTACTATGGATAATTCAACATTTTTTTAAGCACCTACTGTGTGCAGCACTGGAGCTAGGGATACAAAGGCAAAAAATAGACCCTGTCCTGAAAAAACTCCCATTCTGTTGGGGGGATACATCATTCACACAAGTAGTATACCAAATAATTTCAAGAGGATAAAGATGCTCAGATGTGGGGGGATTATTAAAAGCCTTTTGTAGAAGGTACCATTGGAACAGCTAAGTGGCTCAACAGAGCACTGGGTTAGAATCAGGAAGACTCATCTTCATGAGTTCAAATACAGCCTCGAACAGTTACTAGCTGTGTGACCCTGGGCAAGTCACTTAACCCTGTTTGCTTCAGTGTCCTCATCTGTAAAATGAGCTGGAGAAGGAAACAGCAAACCATTACAGTATCATTGCCAAGAAAACCCCAAATGGGATCACAATGAGTCAGAAACGACCGAACCATAAAAGAAGGTACCATACATCTGAGCTGTACTTTGAAGAAAAATAAGAATTCTGTGATAGAGAAGTGAGGAGGGAGAAAATCAAAGACACAGATGAAAGATGGAATGGCCTCTACTTTAAGTAGGGTGTGGAAAGGGTAATAATGTGAAAGAAGGCTGAAAAGAGAAGTGGGAATAGGACTGGAGAGTTTTAAATGCCACTCTGAAGAGTTTGGGTTGTACTCTAAAGTTACTGAAGATTTTTGAATAATGGATTGAGATGGTCAGAGCAGCATTTAGAAATATTGATCAATACCTTCATGAAGGATAGAGTGGAGGGGGAAGAAACTGAAACCAGGCAGGTGGCCATGATGGTAGTCTGGGCAAGAGGTGATGCTGATCTCATCTGGGATAGCAATTATGAATGGAGAGAAGTGAATGTTTGTGAGAGATGATGGAGCAGCAGCAACAAGACTTGTCGACTGATTGAATATATGGAGTGAGGGAGTAGGAAGAGTCAAGGATCAGTCAGTCCATAAACATTCATTAAGCACTTGTTATATTCCACACACTGCTAAGCACAAGAGGATACAAAAAGAGGCAAAAGAGAGCCCCTGCCCTCAAGGAGGTTACAATCTAATGGATCAGTCATCAAGCATTTATTAAATACCTGTGTTCTGACACTGTGCTAGGCATTGGGGATACAAATATAATAAACTGAACAATTTGTATTTCCAAGGAACTTACTTTTTAATTGGAGAGACACCAGAGATATATAGAAGGATGTGTAGAATAAATACAAAATCATTAAACACAAGATAGTTTGGGCGGGAGAGTGCATTTGCAATGCAAGATTTCATGTAGAAAGTGATGTTTGACTTTTGTCTTGTGGGGAAAGAGGGTTTCTATGAGGTAGAGGTAAGGAGGAGTGCATTCCAGTCCTAGGAACAGTGCAGAGACAGGGAGATGAAGTGTTGTGTGTGAGGAGCACTGAGGCCGGTTTGTCTGCACCAAGGAGTGGGCATGCGGGATAACATCCAATGAAGCCGGAAAGATGGGCTGGGGCTAGGTTATGAAGGGCTTTGAAAGCTAACCAGAAGATTGTTAAAATGCTTCTGAATCAATATGAAGCCACTGGGGTTTACTGAATGGGAAAGTGACATAGTAAAATTTGTACTTGTAGAAAATCCCCACTTTGGCAGCAGTGTTGAGGATGTACTGAAGTAGAGAGAGACTTAGGCCAGAAAGACCATTTAGGATGCCATCATAGTAGTCTAGATGAAACATGATGAAGGCTTAATGTATGATTTCACATTGTGCCCTGGGTGCCTCTCCCCAGCTACAACTCTGCCAAGAGTTCAGGTGCCAAAGCTAAGTTTTGGATCAGGGTAATTTGTTCTGGGGCAGAAAGGGCAGCTAGGGAACACAGTGGATAGAGTGCCACACCTGGAGTCAGGAAGACCTGAATTCAAATCCAGTCTCAGATACTTACTAGCTGTGTGACCCTAGACAAGTCACTTAACCCTTTTTGCCTCGATTTCTTCATATGTGAAATTAATTGGAGAAGGAAATGGCAAACCATTCCAAAATCTTTGCCAAGAAAACCCCAAATAGGGTCACAAAGAGTTGGATGTGACTGAAATGATTGATCGACAACAACAAATTAAATGAAAAGCCCACTTTCAGCTGATTTATTGGCTAAGAATTTATGCAACTTAGGATCTAGATTACGTTGCTAATAATGATAATATTATCTTTGTAGAACACTTAAATATTTACCAAACATACATGGAAAGAGCACTGACCCTAGAGTCAGAAGACCTAAGTTCAAAATTTGGGCAAATCGCTGAACCTTCCTGGGCCTCAGCTTCCTCACCTGTAAAAATGACAAAAACCTACCTACATGGTCTTTGCAGTTCCTTCCAGCTCTAAATCTGTGACCCTAGAGAAGTCAACAGTGAGACTGAGCAACCTAAGTGGCTGCCATGCCACATGACTGCCTTGGAGCTTGCAGTCCACTAAAAGCCCAGCTCTTTTTCACAAGGATATCTAATCACCCCTCCTCTGTCCCTTACTCCTGCCGTTGCGTAGACTTCTGGGAGTCAGTCTGTCATCCTGTGACAATCCCTTGATCAACACAACCACCCAATGGTGAAGGCTAGGATTTTATCCCCAATTTACAAATGAAGAAACAGTCTCAGACCACAGTTACACAGCCAGTTAGAGGGTGAGCCAGAGCCAGCATACAGGCCTTTGGATTTCAGGCTTAGTCCTCTTTCCCCAGTATCACTAATTCTCAGAGTGTGCCTAGAACTCACTGTTGGCCCCAAGTTCTCCTTAGGTGAGCTACCAGGAGAATTATATTAAGCTTACACTTGCAATCACCTGCCCGAGTACCTCCAATTGTGTGGAACTTAGAATTGTAAAGTCACACGTGCACATGAGACTCCCCTAGTGTGTCACAATTCCCTACATTCATATATAATAACTGTGTGAAATTTTGTGGTAAAAAAAATTTTAAGGAACATTGCAGAAATAAATTTAAAAGCTTCTTTATATACAAAAAAAGGAAGAAAAAACATCGTTTGACGTCATTCTACTTAAAGGTTTTCTTTGCCTTAGCAATAGAGACCTGGCCAGAATCTACCTTTAAGTTTGTGATACATACATTTGCTCAAAGAAACCCCAACAAAATTTAGCCAATAAATATTTAATTTAACGTTTTTTGACAACCAACATACTTCACAAAGAAAACATTTGCGTGGGTGGCAAGTACTTCCATATGGAAACTGAGTTGCAACTGCCTGGAAAAACAAACATTTATTTGGGGATTGCCCCTCCCCCCCCCAATCCCTAAATATCTTTTATAGAAGAATACTTCCAACTTATTCTCCCACCTGAAAAGAAGTTGCTGGAAAGAAACAGATGTTGTCTCTCAGACTTTTACCTATGCTAGGAGACCGGGCCAAGGATCTGGACCTTGATTTCAGGGCCGTACAGCTCATTTGGGTGGTTGATCCCAGGCCGAGAGCAATGAATCTGAGGAAGGTGACTTGGACACTTCTGCTGTGACCTTGTGATTTAGCTCCTCTGGACCTGACCAGAATCAGAATTTTTCTATAATTAACTTAGCCCTGTACACACGTGAACCAGTCTCATTTTCCTCAAGGCCATCCCCTGACATACAAGTATGAGGGGCTGGAGGGAATATATGAGTGTGTATGTATATACATATGTAAGCATTATGTATACATATATGTACATATGTATATATGCATCTGTGTGTCATAAATTTGTTTTTGTTAATATATATAAACAGACATTTTTCCTCTCCTTTTAAGTGTTCAAAACTCCTTTAGTTTTCAGGCAGAAATTATTCTCTCCTTTTGAAGAGAACAACAAAGCAGGCAAAGAGAAGGTAAGCCATTTATCTGAGTTCACAAAGCAATTCAGAATAGGTGTGGCTTGGACTTGGGTTTTCCAAAACCAGAGTCTTATTTTTATTCTACCCTTAGAAAATACCTGGCTGCCTCTCCCAGTATCAGGTTATATGGTTGAAATTATCCAGAGAAATTGCTCTTCACTCTACCCTGCCCCTCCCTCCAAATAAAAAAAAAACCCTGCTGGTGTTAATTAAGGAAAAGCAGATTTAGGGACTGAGTTTTCCAGATGGGCTTAGTAACAGAGGCCAAATTCAGGAGAAAATCGCCTGTGTTCCTGATCCCTTTGTGCTGAGTAGTGCTCTCAGGAGGTAGCTATTTTTAGGTCCCAGATGATGTGTCCAGGTTCCTTCCAGCTCTCAGATTCTTCAGAGCTTGGGTATAGACTGAGGAAATCTCATTAACAGGATAGGATCTGTGCTGTAAAAATTGCTAACCAAGTGTTTCAGGGGCAGAAATAGCAGTGATGGCCCAGGGGAGTGAACTTTGGGTTTTTTTCTTTCCTTTGCAGTTCTGAAAGGAAGCAAACATAAATATATCTTTTTTGAAAGCATTCACTCTTTCATAGGAGTGTGTGTGTGTGTGTGTGTGTCTAACATTTTCCATGAAGAATGGAACATTCAATGATTCAACAATTCAGCATTTTTTTAAAGTGCCTACTATGTACCTACTGAGCTAAGCCCTAGAGAGAAAAGATGAAATATAAAAATGGCCCCAACACTCAAAGAATTTACAGTCCCCTGGGGAAAACCAGAAGAAGGATAAGATTATCTTTGAAATCTCTTAATTTTTAAATAGCCTCCAAATGACAGACTCATGAATATTCCCATGATGGGACAGTTGGGTAGTTGATCTCTGGATGGGAGATAGTACATTTCCTTTTCCTCTGAAAGGATTCATTTTTTAAGGAGCAGGTTAAGCTAACCTGTGGGTGCCTGAAAAGAACAGTGTCTTGACTAGGAACCTCCATCAGACTGTACACTGGAAGACTGCAGATAGCAACCACAGCCATAGCCACACAATAAAGAGCCATTTCCTTC
Source organism: Pseudochirops corinnae (assembly GCA_028646515.1). Classification (NCBI taxonomy): domain Eukaryota; kingdom Metazoa; phylum Chordata; class Mammalia; order Diprotodontia; family Pseudocheiridae; genus Pseudochirops; species Pseudochirops corinnae. The sequence goes on from CM053586.1 coordinate 258,699,768, forward strand.
TGTTACTTCACCTTTTGACTTCATGCTCAAAAAGAACAGTATTCCAACTCTTAGTTTGCAAGCTGCTGGTGTTTCTCAGTCATCCATAAGAACTGTGATCTAGTGGAAAGAACACTGTTCTTATTTTCTTTGGCTGTCCTTCGTTTTTGAGGACGAGTGACATCACAAGGCTATGTCTTGACAAGAACGCTGACTGTAGAATCAGAAGATTGGGAGAGGGGCACTTTCAAATCCCAATTCTGGTGCTCGTGTGTGCCTTTATGTAAGCTGTTCAGCTTTCATGAGCCTCAGTTTTCCCATCTATAAAAGGGGTTAGGGAGAGATGAGAGGAAGGAGAGACTAGAAGGTCTCCAGGGTGCCTTCTGAATCTGTGATCCTAAGACATCTTGGCTATCTGGGCAATCTCACTCATGGAATGCCTTCCTGGAGGAGAAATGAATTCTTCCTCCTCCCTCCCTGGAGTTCATTAAGAAAAGATACTATCATAGAAGCAGGAAAACTCCATGGCTCCCCCGATAACCACCTTAAATACCTATAAAATATGACTCTAAACAAATTTTAGAGCTCCAGAATCCACAAAGTGACAGAGAGAAACATATCTCCTGCTGAAGGCAGCCTGGCAGGCAGACAGGAAGGGTTCATCGCAGCACACTGGGAGCCAGGACCAGCCCAGCATTGCTTTTAGCCCTAGGGTGGCCTGGACCAGCTGCGGTTGGAGCATTCCAGAGAGTGGATCACAAGCAGCTGTGGTGGTTTCCAGAATTATCAACCCATAAATGCCAAAGACAAAGTAAAAGGTCAGTGGAACTCGGCTGGATTTGGGGGCAACAGAAGAGCGGATCTGGCCCTCTGCCCCCAGAGCTAGAAGCAGTGGAAGCTGCAGCCCTGCAGCCGCCTCCACATTACTGCTTCAGAGCTCCTGGCCTGCAGATCATGGCTGGGGGAGGGGTGCACACACCAAGCAACCATTCAGAGGCTAAGTGCCCTTGCCTTAACCTGCCTGGATAAGGATCATAATCTTGGGTGGGGGTCCTGAGGTGTGTGACCAGTGAGCCAAAGCCTAATAGCTTCACAGCAGCTGCAAAAACCCCAGCAATTTGGGACAAAGCTCTCCCTTCTGGAAGCAGAGTTCTACTGTGGCAAAGAGCTCAAAAGTCAAGTAATTGACTGGCAACATGAGCAAGCAAAAGAAGCAAAGTAAGCACAGCCATCCACCTTTAAATTCCTTTTTGGGGGACAAAAAGGATCAAAGCATGGAAAGGAAGGAAGACAACACAGTCAGAACTCCTGC
>CM053586.1:258701558-258736799 GCA_028646515.1 Pseudochirops corinnae
TGAAACTTTTCTCAGTATGAAGATAGTTGAAGGGAATATAAATGTGTGTGTGTGTATATACATACACATATGTCTATATAGGAGGGTATATATGCATATGAGGGCACAGGATCAATTGAATATGAAGGGATGATATTTTAAAAGGTGTAATTAAGAGGTGGGAGAGGAATAGAATGAGAGGAGTCAGGGAGAGACAGAATGGGGTTAATCATCTCATATGGAAGAAGCAAGGGATAACTGTTACAATGGAAGGGAAGAACAGGAAGGCAAAAGTGAATGGGTCGACCTTACTCTCATTGAATTTGGCTTAGGGAAGGAATGACATATACTCTAAATTGGGTATCTTGCCCTACAGGAAAGTAGGGGGGAAGGGGATGAGAGGGAGGATGATGGAGGGGAGGGCAGGTTGCAGGGGAGGGTTGTTAGAAGCACATACTTTTGTAAAGGGACAAGGACAAAGTAAAGAATAGAATAAGTGGGGGGTGGGATAGGATGGAGGGAAAAATAGTGAGTCTTTCACAATATGTCCGTTGTGGAGATGTTCTGCATAACTACACATGTGCGGCCTGTATTGAATTGCTTGTCTTCCCAGTGGGGGTGGGTGACGAGGGAGGAAGGGAAAGAATCTGGAATTTAAAGTTTTTAGATCAAAGATATACAGGCACTGTGGTAGGGAGCTCTATCTTGCCCTACTGGAAAGTTAGAGAGGTGATGGGGGAGGACATAGGAGAGAGCAGATTGGGGGAGGAGGTATGCAGTGGGATCACTGTTTTGGGGTGATAGGTAGGGGAAAGATGGGGAGAAAATTTGTAACTCAAAATCTTTGGAAATGAATGATGTAAAGTAAAAATAAAGAAAAGTTAATTTAAGAGATTAAAAAAAAAAAAGAAACTTCCCCAGCATTATACACTTAGTTCCTAAGACTGGATTTGAAATGAGGTCTTTCTGACTCCAGGCCTGGTGTTCAATCTTTTGTTGTTGTTGTTCAATTGTTTCAGTCATGTCAGATTCCCATTTGGGGTTTTCTTGGCAAAGATACAGGAAATGACAGTGGTTTGTCATTTCTTTCCGAAGCTCATTTTACAGATGAGGAAACTGAGGCTGAGTTAAATAATTTTTCCCAGGTTCCCACAGCTATTAAGTATTTGAGATTGGATTTGAACTCAGGTCTTCCTGACTCTAGGCCTGGTGCCCTATCCACTGTACCACTAGCTGCCTTGGTGTTCTGTATACTGTACCACCTAGATACCCCCAAGCATTAAGCACTTCACAAAACCTAAAGTATTGTAGAAATATGAACTCTTTTTCTATGTATATAATAAAAATATATTTCAAGACAAAAAAAACAGAAAAGATACTGTCTGTCCTAGATATTTATAACAGCATGGCGCAGGAGGAGAACTGGACAAGGGAGTCAGAAGATGTGGTGTGGAGATAGCAATCTATGTTTTACCTCCAGGCAGTCCCCCATGCCTGGAATCTACTCCCTCCTGACCTCCACTCTATTTAAAGCTGACTTCACATGTCACCATCTATATGAAACTTTTCTAGATCCTCCCAGCTCTTAGCAGCTTCTCCCACAAAATTCTCTTACAATGTATGTACATATTTCGTACATGTTTTTATATGTACATATCTCTCTGGATAGAATGTAAGCTCCTTGAGGGCAAGGACTGGTCTGGTTTGGGCTTTTTGTTTTGTTTGGGGTTGGTTTGTTTTTTTGGTCTTTGCCTCCCCAACAAGTTCGAGCCTAGTTCGTGGCATATAATAGAAGTTTAATAACAACTTGCTGATTAATTGTATAACCTTGGGAAAATCACCTGACCTCCGTAGGCTTCAGCAAAATGAATAAGTTAGCCTCAATGATATCTACACTTCTTTCTGGTTCTAATAATTGACAAGGGCAGATGACTGGGCCAGATGATCTCTCAAGGCTCCTTCCAGAATTCTGTTATTCTGTGAAAGAGGAGACTCAGTTCAATAGTTTTGTTCCACTGCCTAGTGTGCAAAGGAATGAATGAATGGATGAATGTACCAGGAGAGGTAGAATGGCTTCATATAACTTAGGAACAGTCAAATCCTTTTCTGTGAATTGGAATCCTGTTTTGTCCCTAGTATCCTTCCATTCCCTTTTCTGGGCTTCAGTTTTAGTCAGTCAGCTAAACTTTAAGTACCTACTATATGCCAGGCACTGTGGTAAGCACTGGGGATACGAAATTTCCCATGAAGTTACATTGTAGTGAGGTGAAAAAGTCTATGAGACTCCAGAGCAGGGTTTCTCAAACTTTTTCCACTTGAGACCCCTTCAGCACTTCTTAAGGCAACCAACAGTTTAAGAAACAATGCTCTAAAGCAGCGGTTCTCAACCTGTGGGTTATGTTCAATTTAAATACATCCTGCATATCAGATATTTACATTACGATTCATAACAGTAGCAAAATTACAGTTATGAAGTATCAACAAAAATAATTTTATGGTTGGGGGTCACCACAACATGAGGAACTGTATTAAAGGGTCACAGCATTAGGAAGGTTGAGAACCACTGCTCCAAAGAATTAGAACTTGATAGGAGAATGGATTATTTATTGTTTTTGCTGTTTCAGTTGTGCTCGACTCTTCATGACCCCATTTGGGGTTTTCTTGGCAGAGGTGGTTTGGCAGTTACTTCTCCAGCTCATTTTATGGATAAGGAAACTAAGGCAAACAAGGTTAAGTGACTTGCCCAGGATCACATAGCTAACAAGTGTCTGAGGTCAGATTTGAATTCAGATCCTCTGATCCAGGGATGGTACTCTATCTACTCAGCTACTGTCTACTACTAGCTGGCCCAGAGTGGATTATACAGTAGGCTTTACAAATTAGATAAATATCATCAGGGTCCCATTACCTCTGGCACAAGCATGCCTGAGGGAAAAGAAGGGCCCACAAACTCTGTTCAAAAACACAAAGTCTTCACTACCCAGACCTTTGGCATAGCCTGGGCCCCATAATGTCCAGCAGCCCATAGAAAAGAACACTGCATGAGGCAAACCTCCCCAGGGATCCAAACAACATAGGTGTACTCATATCTCCATGTAAGTACAGGGAAACTCATTCAGATAGTGAGGTTCCCAGTTGTCCTTGCTCTCTGCCCTGACCACGGTCCTTTCCATGGTGTCAAAGCTGTAGAAACACTAGGCCAGAATCCCTGGTCAGTCAGTCTCTTTGACACAGAAAAATTCCTTTCCAGAGCCATAAACCATACTCTTAACCATGGTCAACCTCCTCACGTATCCGTCTCTGGTTTCAAGAAGTGACCTGGCAAGACGCATCGGTCAATGAATGATTCAAAGGAATGCAGACAAGATCAACCATTTCTGTCCCGTGCTGCGATTGGATTGGGGGAGAGGAGGCAATATAGCTTGATCTTTGTCTAAAAATGCACCACATGTTATTAATACATCTTGAGTATATTAGTGAGAGAGACTATAGTCTAGTGGTAAGAGCACTAGAATCAGAGTCAGGAAACCACCAAGTCCTGGCTGTGATCCTTACGAGCTGGAGCTATATGGCCGTGAGCAAGTCACTTAATCATTGTGGGCCTCAGCCTCCTTCTCTAGAAAGTGTGTATAATACTGTTTGCCCTACCTACTCCACAGGCTTGTTGCCAGGAAAATGCCTTATAAATCTGAGAGTTGTTGTTGTTAGTAACGGTATTACAGGTATTACCATCAATTATCCAAAAAAGCGGGGGCGGCTAGGTGGTGCAGTGAAAAGAGCACCAGCCCTGGAGTCAGGAGGACCTAAATTCACATCCAGCCTCAAACACTTAACACAAAACACTAGCCGTGTGACTTTGGGCAAGTCACTAAACCCCAACTGTCCTACCTTCCCATCCAAAAAAAAAAAAAGAAAGCAAAAAAAAATTTAGAGAAAAAGCTGAGATTCACTCCAATGTACAAGGACTTGCAACAGTGTTCTACAGGCAGGAGGCCCTCAGTAAATGTTCATTGTTTCTTATGTTTATGATTTAACTACGTGTCCATTCCCCAGCCAGCAGGTGAGTAGGCAAACACCTGCCTACCCCCGCTACAGCTGCTGCACAGCCTGCCCAAGCAGCCAACCATCCAAGAAACATTAATTGTCTGCTATGGGCCAGGCACTGTGCTAAACACAGGGAAGGGTAGCGATGCAGACTGTGTATCATTAGCCTCTCGAGAGCTTATGATGCAATCTCTGTGGAGGAGGTGAAAGCAAAGGGGAAAGCCCACCCAGCCTCTTTCTTGCAGGGCTCTGGCGCAATTTTTTAAGGTCACAATCCATTTGGCTCTAGTTGCCAGGCAACCACCTCCCATCTAGTTGCATGTTTTGGCAGGGCTTTGATCACCGCCTTGAATCCTCTGCACTTCAAGTCGACATTTATTCACCACAAAACAACAAAGACTTCATCCCAAAGGTCCATTCTTTCAAACTCAAGTCACTTGATCTCTGGCAACAGGTCTTCTGACGGACAGTTCCATCGGTGTGTCCTCAGCTGTCAGCCACCCCAGGTAGGCTGCCCACCTCCACGGTTAGGTCAGTGTTAAGTCCCAGCTAAAATCTGACCTTTTCAGGAAACCTTTCCCAACCTCTCTTAATTCTAATACCTATCTTCTCTGGATCATTTCCTAATTATTCTTTATATTACTTGTTTGTATACAGTTGTTTGCTTGTTGTCCTCCCTACTAGATTGTGGGCTCCTTGAGGGCAGAAACTGTCTTGCCTCTTTTTGTACCCCCAATGTTAAGCACAGTGCTTGACGCATAGAAGGCACTTAATAAATGTTTATTGGCAGACTAATGGCATAGGAAAATAAATTTAGAGCTAGAAAGGACCTTACAGGTCAGTGACTCCAACTCCCTTATTTTCAGATGAAGAAACTGAGACCCATGGAAATTAAGTAGCTTGCCTAGGATCAAATGTCTCCCCTCCCCCAGGTCCAACTGAGTCTTTTCTATCCACTATCCCATGGCTTGTTGGTTTGGTTTTTTTTCCTTTATTTGCTATTTTTACATTTTTTTTGACATCTTTTGTTTTTCATTAACTGCATTTCCAAATATATCCCTCTCCTCTACCCAGAAAACCTTGTAACAAAGAAGAAAAAAGAAGAGGAGAAAAACATCAGCCATGCCTAATGGTACAGGGTGTCCCAAAAGTTTTATTGCAGTTTTAAGCTTTAGAAACTTACAACGGCAGTAAGACTTTTAGGAAGCCCTGTGTACACAACGTTCCACTTCCATAGTCCCCAACCTCTGGGAAAAAAAAAAAAAAGAGGTAGGTACATTTTCTCAGCTCTTTCTTTTTCTTTGCCTAGCTTGGTTATTACAGTTACACGGTGTTTACTCATGGTTTAGTTCTTTCCATTTACGTTATTCTGATCATGTATATTGTTCTCCTGGTTCTGCTTCTACCAGTCAGCATCAGTTAAATAGATTTAGAGCTGGAAGAGACCTCAGAGGCCACATTTTGCAGATAAGGAAACCGAGGTCCAAAGGGGTAAGCAGCTTGACCAGCCAATTTGTTGAGGCAGGATTTGAACCCAGATATTCCTGGCTCTGGTCCATTTCCCTGTCCACTCTATCATGCTGCCTCTGACTTCTCACAATTTTCTGAATTCTTCACATTTGCTTCTTTTACTGCTTATCTGCTGGTCTATTTGGTTCCTCCAGTCTCTCTGTTGAGGTGCTAAGTGAACCACAGAGTCAAACATTCCAAGTAACTTTCGTGGTAAGAATTTGAAAAAGCCATGGTGCAAAAATAAGAAGGAGGATAGGAGCAGCAAGGAAGAACCAAACAAGAAAGGCTTTCAGGACAGCCCACCAATCCCCACCATACCACCCCACCCCCGGATTCCTCCCTGGTCCCCTTCCCTTAGGGGAAGCACATTGGTTCTATCAGGCCATCTTTTCTCTTTTATCCTCTAGTCTATACTAACAACCAGTTGTCAGATCTCATCATTTCTCTTTCTCCTCTCATTTCCTATCCTCTCTCTACCCGATCCCTAACTATCTGGTCTCTGCCCCTGGTTCCTCAGGCACTGATAGGTGAGGTTTCACTTCATCTAGTCCAGAACAAGGTTCATCTCTTTATCTTGCTTTGCACCTACTGGGTGATCATCTGCTACCACCTTTTCCAGAGAGTTCCCCTTCGTGTGTTGTCTTCCCTCATGCAGGTACCATTTTGTTTGCTTGTATTTGTATACCCAATGCTTAGTAGTCCTTGGCACATAGTAAGCCCCTTTATAAGAACTTTATATATCTGTCTCTCCCTCTTCTCCTCTTCCACCCACTCTCTTTCCTCTTTTTTTCTCCTGTCTCTCCCCCCTTCTCTCCTTTTCTTCTTCTTCCTCTTCTTCTTCCTCTTCCTCTTCTTCTTCTTCTTCTCCTCTCTTCCTCCACCTCTTTCTTTCTCTCTCCTCTTCCCTCTCTCCCTGTCCCCCTTCCCTCCCCTCTTTCTCCTCTCTCTGTCTCCTCTCTGCCACTACCACCACATCAGTCTAGCAGCTCCTTGTCCCCCCTCCCTTCCGTTACAGCAGTAGCCTCCAAGATGGTCTTACTGCCTTAAATCTCTCCTGCTTGACTCACTTGACATTTATTCTTAGCTGCTTCCTATATTCAGAGTTCTGGAGGTACAAAGACTACAACAAACAGTCCTTGCTCTTAAATCATTAAGGGACTTCACACATCTCTGTTGGGGTCTAGTCTAATCCTGAGCAGTTTTCCACTGGCCCATTTTATAGATGCAAGAGCTTCCAGCAGATGAAGAACTTAACAAAGGGCCCTCAGTCAATGTAAATGTTCACTGTGCTATAACATGCTGTAGAACAGGGTTGGATTCGGTCAAAGAGCTACACTTGAGGACCTAGAGAGCCACATTGGTCTCGAGGCCACAGGTTCCCCACCGCTGTTTTAGAGTCTGAAGCTTGACTTAAAAAAGCTAAGAGTTAAATCATAAATTCAGGTCATGAATTTTGACACCTTTGTTTGTGTGAAACCAGGGGAGCTGCTCACAGCCCAACCAGAGCCAGGAAGAGCAGATACGCTGGCTATGAGAATTAGCCCAAAATCAGCAATACCATGAAGTCTTTCCCTTCCCCTTCCCTTTTATCCTATCAACCATTTCCAAAGTTCAGAGCTCATAAAGGGAGATCTGGAAGCAGAAGTAACAGATAAGTCAATGCAATAAATACTTATTAAGTGCCATCTATAGGCCAAGCACTGTGCTAAGCACTGGGGATTCAAATAAGGAAAAGAAAGACAGTCCTCCCCTGAAACAGCTTGCTGTCTAATGGAGGTAAAACCATCCACCAGTTGAATGGGGAGTGAGGCATCAGGCTACACTCAGGAGGCATGATGTTTGTGGAGTCAAAACCAAGCAGAGCTTCAGATGGAATATGGAGAGAGAACACTGCATTCCCCCACCGCCTCCCAACTCACTGTCTTAATACACTTCGGAAGTGAGCGAGCATCCTTAATACCCATCAGAGATGAAACTTTTCAAGTATACAAGAGGAAAGCTTGAAGCCCATAGAATTTTTTTTTAGTGAATTTCACTTGAATGTGTAATATAAGTAGTTGGACTTTTTTTTTATTATACTATTTTCCTTATTCTAGTCTTCCCTCTTTCCCCCCCCACCTCCCCCATCACCTACTGCAAAGGTCAAAGACTTTTAAAACCAAATTACACTCTGAGCATACCTACCTTACACAGCTAGTAAGTGTTGTGTCAGATTTGAACTCAGGTCCTCCTGACTTCAGGGATGGTGAATTTACTGCACCACCTAGCTGCCCCCCAAATCTCTTGTTTTTTCAATGACGAAACTGAGGCCCAGAGGAGTTATCATTTGCCCAAGATCACATGGGCAGTAAGTAGCAGACCTTGGCTTTATACTTAGGTTTTCTAACTCCAAATCCAGTAGTCTTCCTTCTACGCTGTATAGACTCTTCATCTCTCTCTCTCTCTCTCTCTCTCTCTCTCTCTCTCACACACACACACACACACACACACACACACACACACACACACACACACACTCACTCACTCACTTAGTTTTCAGGACGTGTTTATTTTCATCTCTGTGACTTTGGCCAAGTTGAGCCTCCCATCTGGAATACCCTCCCTCTTCCCCAAAGTCCCTCTTTCCCCAAATCCTACTCATCTTTTGAGTCCCTAATTCAAGGCTCCCTTCTTACATGAAACCCACCTACCCCAACTGTTCAAGCCTTTACTGACCTCTCAGTACCACACAGAATAACACTGAACTGTTTAGTAATTGGCCAACAGGTATGGCCGAGGTAGAGAAAAAACTTAATTTTTTCAGAGTGCCTGGGCCCAGAGAACAACTACCCTTTAGAAATCCCCAAGACACTCTTTCCCATTGGAGAATTATGTACCTTTGGTACTGGAGAATTGGCCATGGCTTGATGACATGTGAAAAAAAAAAAAAGAAGCAAGTACATAGGGTTTGAGTGAGGAGCTATCCGTAATTGTATTGTCAGGTCCCAGGAACCCAGGATTCCTGGTATGTTCCTGACAACCTATGGAGCAAGAAGAGATAGCTACCAAGAAAGGAAGAGATAACCCAGACCATCACAACACCAGCAGACTTGGTCTTCAATGCAAAAGATGCCTGCTTTAGAGGCTTCCTCCTGCCTCATTCTAGTACTAGAGAGGTGGGGAAAAGATTTTGCTGAAAGATCTCTCCTCCCTGGACTGTTTTTCCACATTACTTTGATAAGAATCAAAGATGAGTTAATACTTATTTGGAAATGAGTGTTGAAACATTTTTCTCTTGTGTTGTTTCATAATTCTCTCTCAATTAAATGTTTCGCTGTTTCAGTATGGTTCCTATCTGGTCTATTGGTAAGATGCCAGCTGAGTTATAATGGTATTTTAGATAATAACTTTTCTTATATCCAGCATTGCATGCATCACCGGATTGGGGTATAACAGAAGGAAATTGCAAATGACTCCAGTATCTTTGCCAAGAAAACCCCAAATGGGATCATGAAGAGTCAGGCACGACTGAACAGAAATAATGCTTAATAAATATTTGATCAATGAATTGTTATGTTATTAGGGCAATGACTGTGACTAATTCTGTTGGCTCCAAATGTGTTTCCCACGTTCCCCTCTTTGCTCCCATGTATTCCCTACCATCAGAGAGCTAGAGGAGGCATCACAGTGTAATGGAAAATGGGTTAGATTCAGGCCTTTGCTCTGCTAACTAACTGCACAACCTTAAATAAATCACTTCATATTTGTAAGCCTCCATTTTACCATCAGCAAAATAAGAGTTGAACCAGATGAATCCCAGAGGCCCCTTTAACTCTGTAATACTGGGTGCTATACTCCTGGGTCAAGGATGGGGAACCTGTGTCCTCAAGGCCACATGCATCCTTTGAGGTCCTTGGGTGCAACCTTTTGATTAAGTCCAAGTTTTACTGAACAAATCTTTTTATTAAGGGGATTTGTTCTGTGAAGTTTGGATTCAGTCAGAGGGCCACACTTGAGGACGTAAGAGGGCCACCTGTAGCCTTGAAGTCAAGGGTTCCCCATCCTTGTCCTAGGTGCTAGGCATGACACCTGGTTTAGTTGCAACCAACTGGTAGATTTTTGTGGGAGAGAACTCTCACATTTAAAAGAAAAACTAGCAGGAGAAAAAGAAACGGGGAGAAATAAACTGACTGGTGGGTTTTGGTTGTTTAAATTCCAGATGGTGAATTGGGTTTGCTTGGTAGATTTCCTCATTACTAAGCAGATCAGTTGAGTGTATGTGTCTGTCTGTCTATGTCTCTTCATTGTCATCAGCCTTTTGACCGCTTAGCACGTCAGTATTAAATTTTTCCTGAATCATCTTAATAACTCTGGTTATATTGCTTTGTCGTCATTCTCATGTCACCCATTTATCCTGTTTTCTCAATTGAAGACATCAGGCATAGTGGAAAGAGCACTGGTGTTGATGTCCAAAGACCTGAGTCTCAGCACCCGTTCTGGTAACTACTAGCTTTCTGATATGGTGCGCATCCCTTGTTAGCTTTCGTGAGCTTCTGTTTTCTCATCTGTATTATGGGAATAATAATGATTTCCTTACTTGGATAATAACAGCATCATGGATAGAGAACCCTTCGAGGGTAGTCAGCTACCCACAGTGACCGTATATCCAGATTTCCTGGGAGAGTCCCAAGTCCAAGAAAAGGAAGTGAACCTTGAACAAAGCAGAACAAATATCCCTTATCACACCATATGTCATAATATGCATCCACCACACCATAGCACCTGGATATGTGTTAACAACATAGGAACACTTAGCATGTGAGAGTGAGTGAGCTCCTGGTTAGATTAGAATCGTGGGGCTTTTCATGTGATGTTTAGGCAAAGTTCTAGTGCCCATTGTGTTTCAGTGGAGGAGACATCATTGTTTATGACTAAGTGTATTTGTCTCTGAATAAAGGAGAATTAATGAAATTCATTTCAGAACATTTTCATAGGCCTGGGCAACTATTTTTATCCCATTTGATTGATGACATGAATAGGCAGAAGGAAAGTAATATATTTAATTTGCATTGTGACAACTTGATTTGTTTTGAAATCTTTACAAATATAATTCTAAGTGACCATGAATGTTATAATTTAATAAATAATCCTGTAGAATATCCACCAATGCGATTTGGATCTCATTTTACCTTCTTCCTGATTTTAGTGAAATTGTATTTCTTTTAACATTGTATAGGGATGTGGCTTTAAAAGTAAGGAGGCTTCAGAGCTTGGTTGTCTGAATGAATGTGTCTGGTTTGCACATATACTGAGATAGAGCAGGGATCAGAACCAGACCCAAGTCATGGCCAGAGAATGTTCTCCAGATGATCAGTGGAAAACAAGGCAATCCCGAGAGCACACCACTGACAGCCCCTATGCAGACCTTTTTAAACTCTCTTCTTCTGTTTCTCTTATTCTAACATATTTCAGACTCACCAAATTTCTGAATTGTAAGAAATTTCAGTGGCCATGTTGTCCAACTCATACCCTGCCATCAAAAAAAAAAACAAACCCACTGTGTATGTGTGTGTGTGTGTGTGTGTGTATATGTGTGTATGTGTACACATATGTGTATATGTGTATATTTACACATATTTTATATATATGTGTGTATATACATATATATACACACACACACACACACACACAACATCCAAGGAATGGATCCTTCCTCTGTTAAATTCAATCAGTAAACATTTAGTACTTTCTATGTGCCAGGCACTGTGCTAAGCACTGGGAATACAAAGAAAAGTAAAAAACATTCCCTGCCCTCAAGGAGCTTACAATCTAATGGGAGAGCCAACATGTAAATAACTATGTATGGAAAAAAAGTTATATGCATATAAATTGGAAGAACTCCAATAAGTAAGGGAAGAAACCCTCCTAAGACAACCCCTTTACCTTTAGGATAACTCTAAACATTAAGAAGGTTTTTCTTGTATCAAGCCTAAATTTGTCTCATTGCCACATCTACCCATAACTCTTTAATTTTTCCTTCTGGGGCCAAATAAAACAAGACTAATTTCTCTTCCACATGACAGCCCTTCAAATACTTTCTAGGTGGCACAATGGATAGAATGTTGGGCCTGGAGTCAGGAAGACTCATCTGCCTGAGTTCAAATCTAGCCTTGGACACTTCCTAGATGTGTGACCCTAGGTAAGTCATTTTAACTCTGTCTCACTTCCTTCATCTGTAAAATGAGCTAGAGAAGGAAATAGCAAGTGAGGTCACAGAGAGTTGGACAGGACTGAAATAACTCAACAACAAAAGAACTGTAATTTCCTCCCCTCCACGTGTACCCCTGTTTCTCTAGTCTAAACACCCCCATTTCCTTTAACTGATACTCATATAATATGAATGCAAGGCAGCATCAAAACAGCCAGTTAATTTGGTGGACTCAATCAAACCACCAGCCTAGTTCAGCAAAATACTCAGTTGCACCAACAGTCAGCTCAGTTTGGGTGTGGGAGGCAGAGGTCAGAGAGAACAGAAGTCTAAAAGATAGGCCCAATGTATATATATATGTAATACCTGCTAACAAATGGATAGGGAGAAATTAAGATAAAGGATGGTTGTGAGGCTCAAAGGAGATCATAGTTGTAAAACTCTTTGCAAACCTTAAAGTTCTTAGAAATTAAAATTATTTTTTAAAATAAATTTTTATTGATATCTTTTTGTATTATATCACATTTCCACCTACCACCTCCCAGGTTTCCTTATTGTAAAATCCTTATTTACAAAGAATTAAGTTCTTCCTCTTATTTGCTCTTATGCTGACATGAACACAAGGAAATACATTCATTATTGTGCTTCCTTGAGGGTCTGTGTAGATTATTGTATCCTATACTACCCACTGCATAATTTTGTTTCCCATCAGCCATCTCAGGCCTCTGACCACTGGTGCCCCCACTTCAGGTTTCAAGATGCCACCATTTCTCCTTTCTCACCAGAGTCCCTAAATTCCAGGTCCCAGGCAGAGAAAAGAAAAGACCATCAAATTTTCTTTACTGAACTATGTGGCCTGCTCTCTGATGACAACATGCCAACATTTTAAAATATTTACAATATGAAGTCACACAGAGGAGTATACACTCATTAGCTGGTAGTCAACTCTCTAATGGGAGCTTCCTTGGGTGATAGACATATGGTTGTTGACTAGGCCTGAGCTAGAAGTCTTACCAGACAGATAGAACCTGTCAACTTGGACTAAAATTGTAGTGGGCAACAGGGCAAATGAGGAAATATAATTTGTCCCCAAGAATCATTGCATCCCACCAAAGAGCACCAACTCCTTGAGTGGTGAGGCAGGTTTTAATTAGAGAAAAGCAGCCTTAATAACTCTACTGTATATGAGTAGACACATAGTTTACACAGGGTAGCCCATTCAGTGTGGGCTTAGGCATAGCAACTGTTCTGCCTGCTAGGGATAGAGATTTCCCCAAGCCTCAATATAATTTCCCAAAGGCTCTGGGGCCATTGCTTGAGGCCATTAGGGGAATTACATATAATATCTGCTCATTCAGGTAGTGGTGAAAATGTGGCTAAGTGAATTCCCTAGAACTACCTAGAGACCTTTATAACACTCATGATCAGGGGTGGGGAACCTGCAGCATTGAGACCATATGTCGCCCTCCAGGTCCTCAAGTGAGCTCCTTTGACTGAATCCAAACTTCACGGAACAAATACCTTTAATAAAAGAATTTGTTTTATAAAATTTGGAGTCAGGCAAAAGGCCACCCCAAGGACCTAGAAGGCCACATGTGGCCTCAAGGCTGCAGGTTCCTCACCCTAGGGTCAATCTTAAAAGAAATACCCTAGTTTCAGCCAGGTAGAACAGTGGATAGAGTGCTAGACTCGGATTTAGGAAGACTCTTCTTTGTGAGTTCAAATCTGGTCTCAGATACTAGCTGTGTGACCCTGGGCAAGTCACTTAACCCTGTTTGCTTTAGTTTCTTCATCTGTAAAATGAGCTGGAGAAGGAAATGGCAAACCACTCCATTATCTTTGCCAAGGAAACCCAAAATAGGGTCACAAGAAGTTGGACACAATTGAACAATAACAACCTAGTTGAAGCTTCCATCTGGATTGAGGTTCCTATAGACACTTTTTAAGGTCTGTAATAGGACTTCCTTTGTTGCTGGAAAAGTCATCTTCTTTATTTAATCATTGATCTTTATCACTTTTAACAAAAAGTCTATTTTCCAACCATACTCTAGTTCTTGTCATGGCACTGCCACCATTCACTAGTAAGTGTGATAAAGGTAGAAAGTAGTAGGGGCAAAGGAGAGATCCAGACAAAGGACAGTTTGAGGGGGCAAAGAAATAATTTTCAGCTGGAGAAACCACAGAAGACTTCATGAAGGAAGTGACCCCTGAGATGGAACTCGAAAAGAGCATGCTCCAAACATGAGGGATGGCAGTGTGGTACAGTAGTAAGAGAATTAGATTTTAAGTTAGAAGACCTAGATGTAAATCCCAGTTCAGACGCTTATTGGCTATGTTAATATTATGTTGACATACATTGCTCCCTCACACTCCATTGAGGTGAGTATAACATGAATGAGTTGTTGAGGGTTACAGTTTGGTCAGACATTGAAGACATCAAAGTCAATCACTGTATCTCAGGCCGTCGCTGGTCTTGCCACTGGACTTTGATGACTCTGGAAGAGATGGTGAAGCTGATGACTTTGTGCAACCCTGCCTCACTTAAATCTAATTCGCAGCAAGTCAAGACACACTGCCATGATGTCCTTTTCAAACAAAAACCCAAAGAATAAACATTAACATTAAGCTCTTCATCTCCCAGGTCCAATTTCAGTGTTAAAAATTCTAATAAAAGGGCTGTTCTATTATAGAAAGACCATAAAATTATTTTTATTCACATTCTAAAATTTCTAGTTTGGAATCAATACCAGGGATTCAAAATTATAGCCATACTCTGGACCTGTGGCAAACATGTTGTTAGAATAGAGGACGTACCTCCTTTTGCTTAACTTCCTAACACTTTTTATATTAGACATTCTGTTGAAGTGCTATCCTTGAAGGTCAGAAACCAAAAGAACTCCCATATATGCCAAAATACTTTTTTTTTGTAGTAACAAAGAACTGAAAATAATACAGATGTCTGTTGTTTGCCAAATGGTTAAATTAATTGTGGTAGATGAATGTAGTAGTTACATTACCTCCTAGTAAAAAAGGATCCATATGAAGGAAGAACTGGCATATTCCAAGAAAGCTTTTTATTTACTCTGTTGCTTTCTCATTCTCAAGCTGCAGCTCCCAGGTGAACCTGTCTCACTTATGGAGAGTCTTATATGAGCTAATGCAAAGTAAATTAAGCAGAATCAGAGGAACGTGCACAATGACTACAACAAGCAATGAATGCTGTGTAATTGTAATCTCACCTCTGAAAAAGAGATAGGAGAATGCACCTCCCTTTTTCTTTATAGACATGGGTGAAAATGGCTATGGAATACGACATATACTGTAGAACTCAGTTGTTGCATTGGTTAGTTTTGGTGAACTGTTTGTTTCTCTTTTTAAAATTCTTTGTTGTAAGAGAGAGTTTATAACAATATGGGTGGGGGAGGACCATATTCAGAAATTAAGGCAATGCTTCAAAACATGATAATGAAAGATGCCAATAAAAATAAAGATACTGTGCTGGAAGCAGCATGAATTCGGTATAGTGGGATCTCTTCCCATCCCAGTATTCTGTAATTCTATAAATTATAGCTACATATGGCTATTGTCCTCAATTAGAAAACCAGTCAAACTAAACAGATTGGTCCTGACACAGTCCATGCCTCACTCTGCATCTAGGCCAGAACTATATATCTTGTAATCTATTAAGAGCCTAGCATATGCTGAGCAATTAATGTTTAATGATAACTCCTTTTCACCATTAGGGCACACTTCAGAGATATTGATCTGAAGTTTCATAGGCATGATGGCTGACTCGGGAGAGGTCTACACATAATAAAAGGAATTAATGAGACAAGAAGAACCTTGATGATCTACTCCATTCTCTCATTCCGAAAAAGATCTGGGCCAATTCAAGAGTAGAAAGGACACCTCTCTGTTTTTCTCCCACATTTTCTCCTAAAATTAGCAGCCTATGCAAGACAACTAGTAAGCTCTTCCTGGCACCTCTCAGAGAATGGCACCTTAAAGTATAGCGATGAGGTCAGCCTTATGCTCTCAGGAGAATCCTAAGTGCACGGTGCTTCCATACATCATAATTGGGGAGCCCCCGATAGGATGAGAGTTATGACAGAAAAAAGAAATGGAGAAAGGTCTGGAGGGTTTCTGCTCTCTGAGGAGTTCCCCATGGAACAGAAACCACACCTCTGAATGGATCAATCAACCAACAAACATATATTCAGTGCCAAATAGGTGCTAGAATTTAATGATACAGAGAAAACAATGAAACCGTCCCTGCCCCCAAGGAACTTATATTCTACTGGTGGAGAAAACCTGTACATCTCTGAGCTTGTACCATTTTTCACCACATAACCCTGACAGATTTCATGCCAAATTTTTTTTACAAAAAAGTTGAATGTGACCATTATGTGAAGCATTAAGAAAAAAAATTATTCCAGTCTTTAAAATAATTTATTACTGAAGTGTCTTTGGTACAAGATTAGGATGCATAGAATATTCGTAAATATACATTAAAATTGAATACTGTTAACAGTGTGTGTGAGCTCACACTCCAATGCTTGTCCATATGCCACTGGTGAATACATTGCTTCTCTGTTTACCTTTTAAGCGAATTATACCATGGAATGATTACATGATGAATGGTTATAAAACCAATTTTTGGACTGAAAAAATGGGGTGCGATGATTATGGGGTAGCGACAACAAAACCAGTAGGGAGGGGAAGGCACTAATAGCTAAGGCAAATCAGGAAAAGACCCAATGTAGATGTCTTTTGAACTGAATTTTGAAGGAAACTAGTCATTGTTGGGAGTGGTGGTGAAGAGAGAGTGCATTCCAGGCATAGGGGGTTAGCCCATGTAAAATCATGGAGAAAGGAGATGGGTGAGGAACACCAAGAAGGCCAATTTGTTGGGATGGCAGAGTGCATGAAGGGCAGTTATGTAAATAAGGGTGGAAAGCTAGATTTAGAATCCCATTAGGGAAGGCTTTACATGCCAAACAAAGGTGCACTTAGCACTACACCTGGCATATAATGAGTATTTAGATGACTGGTTGATCCTGTGGAGATAGAATCCATGGCAACCGGTCAGCCGTCTCAGCAAACTTGGTAGCTGATGGCCTGTGCCAGTTTCACCAGAAGTCAGAAATCTTGGAATGCTTTTGCCTGAGATGGGTTGAATAGTTTTCGATAATAGTGTCTAGCACGTAGCTTCTCAAATGTTCTCAGAAACTGCAAAATCTCATCAAAGGAGAAAACAGGCAAGCTCTCCATGAATTTGGTGTAACCTTCATAGCAACATTCATACATTCAAATATGTGAATGTGTGTATACACATTTCATATTGGGGGATGTACGTGTACATGTTTATGTATGTGTGTGTGCATGTGTGTAGATTCATATATGTGCATTTGGGGCACATTGCATATATATGTGAATATCTTATTTGGATTTTTCTAAATTGTCATATTTTCCATTGAATTACATTCTTATTCTAGTTACATTATGCTTCCATTCCTAACTGATTTCCAATCTGTAATGACTCTCTTTAGTTTTAATTTTCTCTGTTCCAATCCCTTCTACACTCATTCCCATCCTAGGTCTGTCAAATAATGAATGATCTGTAAGCAAATACTTAAATGATGTAGGGAAGCTCAGCATTTAAGGAAACTCTACACCTTTCTGAAAAGAGAACTGATATACTCTCATTTATTTGTAACCCATGGTTCATGCCCTTCCCTTCCACCTTTTCCCTACTCTCCACCCTGGGAATCTGAGACCACAGGGACTGGATCTGACCCATGCAGGCCATTTTCTCTGTTTTCCTCACGGAGTTCACCTGGAGTTGTTTCAAGAAAATATCCTTATAACTTGTGTGTAGGTTTCCCCAAATATGGATAAAAAGTGTTCCCAGCTCAAGGAATTCAAGATATAATACAAGGATAGAGTGTTGAACCTCAAGTTAGGAAGAGATAAATTCAAATCCAAACATTTACTAGCTGTGCAACCCTGTGCCCTTAACCCTTTATGCCTCAGTGTCTTTATCTGTAAAATGTAATACCCCCTCCCCCCCAGGGTTTTGGTATCAAGTGAGACGATGTTGATCAGAAGCATTTTGCTATCCTTTAAGTGCTCTATAAATGCTTGCTATTGGCTTTGGGCAATTTTTATTACATCCCAAAGAAAATGCAAAAGAGAAAAGGGCTAACAACTTTAAATAGTTCATCAGCTCTTTTCTCCTTACCCTCAGACCTCAAAAGGAAACTGAACTTGGAGTTGCCCTTAGAATACCCCAGCCTTCCAATGTAATACTGTCCTACACACAGCCTCGTCCAGTCTCATAGTGACACACCTTGTACTTTTTACTTACCCTCCCAGAAGACAAACCTACTTTGGGGACTGCTGAAAAACCGGCCTTGGAATCAGAAGGACCTGAGGTTCAAATCCGGCCTCAGACACTTGACACACTAGCTATGTGACCTTGGGCAAGTCACTTAACCCCAATTTCCTTGCCTTCTTCCTCCAAAAAACAAAACAAAACACTCAGACACTTACTGTGTGATCCTGAGCAAGACACTTAACCCTGTTTACCTCAGTTTCCTCATCTGTAAAATGAGCTGGAGAAGGAAATGGCAAATCACTCCTATATTTGCCAAGAAAACCCCAAAATGGGGTCATAGAGTCCAACACAACTGAAATGACTGAAAGAAATTGTCTTTCCATCAGCGTTCCACCATCAGTTCACTAACTTTGCTCTTCAAGTAGGACCCTGCTCAGGGGCCATGTAGATTATCCTCTTCTTTCCCAAGAAGTATGGTCCAACAGGAAACCTTCTTTCTCTAGAACAGAGTTTTCCAAACTGTGGATATGGATGGGGAAGATGGAGGTGGTGACTCAAGACCTTGGAGGAAGGGGCAAAGCAATCATCTAAGATACTGGGTATTTCCTAGCGTAATGGGCATCTGGTACATGTGCAGACACCATCAATTCACTAAGATGCCATCATCCATGTGGAAGGAGCCAGGGACCTGCTTCCAGAAGAATCAGTGAGGACTGAAGCATACTTGAACAGACTGTATTGGCCTACCACATGGTTAGGAAAGTCCTTTTTGGTTTCACAATGGAGGGGAAGAGAGGGAAGGTGAGAGGAAATGAGTGAACCTTACTCTCATCAGATTTGGCTTAAGAAGGGAATAACATACATACTCAACTGGGTATGGAAATCTATCTTACCCTACAGGAAAGTAAGGGAAGAAGGAGAGGGGTGGGAAATGGTAAAAAGGAAGGCAGATTGGGGAAGGGGGTAGTTAGAAGCAAACTCTTTTGAAAAGGGACAGGGTCAAAGGAGAGAATAGAACAAGTGGGGGGCAGGATATGATAGAAATAAAGTTAGTCTTTCACAACATGACTATTATGGAAGTGTTTTGCGTAACTACACATGTATAACCTATACTGAATTGCTTGCCTTCTCAATGAGGGTGGGTGGGGAGGGAAGAAGGATGAGAATTTGTAACTCAAAGTTTTAAAAATAAATGTTAAAAATTGTTTTTACATGCAACTAGGAAATAAGATATACAGTCAGTGGGATAGAGAACTCTATCTTGCCCTACAAGAAAATAAGGGGGAAGGAGATAAGAGGAGGGGCATGAGAGAAGGGAGGGCAGACTGGGGGAAGGAGTAACAAGAATGCACAGCCCCCTTGGGGTGGGGGGAGGGGAGAGATGGGGAGAAAATTTGGAACTCAAATCTTGTGGAAATGAATGTTGAAAACTAAAAATAAATTAATTAATTTTTGAAAAGAAAGAAAGAAAAGGCCTTTTTTTCCGTTGGCTACATCATCCAAACTCTCAATATCTTTGAAAGGGCTTATGTCAAAGGGTTTTACTGAGTTCATTAATGTCTTCCTATGAGAGAACCATGAGATAAGGATAAGGCTAGGGGAGGGAGGTAGATTCACCCCTACCCTTAGGCCTTTATAGCCTTGAGAAGGAGGCCTGGTGGGACTTTTTGTTCATTCTTTTCCATTCCAGGTGCAGGGAATGGAGGCTTCAGTCTGTTCCCTGAGTAGTAGCCACAGATCCAGGAGTCCAGGAACCCCGGTTAGGTGTTGTAGCCCTCCCTTCAGTGAAACTTTGAGGAATAATGGTCTGAGACTCCAACACAGCAGACTTTGAAAGTAAACTTGGTAAGACCACTGCCATGGGAGAACTGAGCTCTGGTGAGCTTAATCCCGCGCCCCCCCCCCACCCCCCCATCTCCTCCAGACACTGAGGTGACTTGGGAAGGATTATAATCCCCAGATGTTGGGGAAGATGTTTGTACTTTGTTCTGGCTGTCTTTCTGTAAATGACCCTTTGAAAAACTGCCTAATGTATGTGGTTAAATAGAGCTAAAGTGATAGATGCTGGCCTCCTAAAATGGGGGTCACAGACAATGGTGTTCTAGACACTGGCCTTCCAGAGAGAGGAACGTGGCCAATGATGGCTCAAGTCAGTGGCACAGAAAGATTACCCCTCATGGTAGCTGAGAATCTGGAGCTAAGAGAGAAGGGATAATGAAATAGGTCTGGCCTTGGGACAGTGGCAGGGGCTAGGGTTAACCATATTACACTAGAACAATTCCCTCATAAAAACATTCCCTTTTTATTTATTTGTGGGGAGGGAGATGGAAGGGGAGGGTTAAGTGACTTGCCCAGGATCACACAGCTAGTAAGTATCTGAAGCTGGATTTGAACTCAGGTCCTCCTGACTCCAGGGCCAGAACATTTCCTTTTTAAAAAGAAAACAGTTCAAATCAAAGTCATCAAAGTGATGCTAACACAACAGATTTGCTACAGCTGACAGTGACCACAGCACAAGTAATAGGGTATGGCTCTGGAAACCCGTTGAACTCTCCTTGAATCTTTGCCCTTGATAATCCCCTCAACTGGCCTTTCATTATCACTATGCCGAATTCTCTCATAACCTAGCCCAGGCCTTCATTGTCTGTTACCTCTGGATCCTATCTAAACTCCATTCTCTTGGTTCCTGGCTTCCGACCTCTAGTCACCCCAGGCTACTGGTCACTCCCATCAAGATCCTCCCTAGACCCTTCCTCCAATCACCCCAGCTACTTGGCCAACCCTAGATCCCTCCCACAGTCTTTCTGTATATAAGACCCATCTTGGCTTCCATTAAGGTGCTCAACTTCAGTCTGGTCTGCTTGCCAATACAAGTGTCACAAATGTTCTGATTCCTTAAGAGTCTGGCCAATATAACAGATTTTTAATAAACTTTGGGTTTTTTTGATTGAAAGAAAGTTTGGGTTGAATGCATTCGGGCAGGACCCATGCGTTTCTGTTTCAGGGTCCCAGCACCCCTAAATCTCAACACAGTGATGATATAACAGAATATATACAAATGAGGTCCAAATTGAGTTGGGCATCAGTGTCAATGTGGGTGCAATCTGCCCTCATCACTGTAGGTCAACATAGAGTCATGGCACAGTTGAATTGCCTCATCAAGATGCTCATTTCATTCAAATGTAAAGTGTGTGAACTCAAAGTTAAACAATCTTTGTGTAGCCCAAACTGCCCATAAATGTGTAATCTCCCTAGTGTTGGGATATTTGTTATTTTTCTCAATGTCATTCATTTTGGTGAGTAAAATATTATGAGCTGTTTTTTTTTTAAAGACATTAAAGCTGTTTTTTTTTTAAAGTTTAAACACTGAAATAACTTGAGAAAGGTTTTAAAGAATCATTTAAAATGTCCAACTATTAAATTGTCTTAATTTTTTTAATCTAAATGTTTTTTAATTTATTTTGCTTTTTTTTTTTTGGAAGGGGGAGGGCAGGCAATTGGGGTTAAGTGACTTGCCCATGGTCACACAGCTAGTAAATGTTAAGTGTCTGAGGCTGGATTTGAACTCAGGTCCTCTTGATTCCAGAGCCAGTGCTCTATTCACTATGCCACCTGGCTGCCCCTTAAACTAAGTTTTAAAAAGTGAAATAATATACCTTCACGATGGATAAATACATAATCAGTTTGATGAGGAAATGCATCAGAGCAGCTAGAACTAGGGAAAGCAAAGAAAAAAAAAACTTAATTAGCTGAAATATAGAAACACAAAATACAAAAGACCAAATCTAGAATAGATGATGCACTATATTTATCAATGGAGCAGTTAGGTGGCACAATGGATAGAATGCCAGTCCTGAAGTTAGGAAGACTCATCCTCCTGAGTTCAAATCTGGCCTCAGACATTTCTTAGTTGTGTGACTCTGGTCAAATCACTTAACCTTGTTTACCTCGGTTTCCTCATCTGTAAAATAATCTGAAGAAGGAAATGGCAAACCACTCCAGTATCTTTGCTAAGAAAACCCCAAATGGGGTCACTAAAAACAACTAAATGATAACAACAAAAACATTTGTCAGTGAGAGCCATATCAAATATTCAAGAGATATAGTTTCTGGATAATTAATCATGCTAGTATATAATTAATAAAAAGAGGTGAGTGACACTCAAATGCCAAAGACCCCTTATAGAACCACTGAATGCTTATATACCCTTAGGAAAGTGGGTGTTCCTGAGGGTGGAAATCAGCTCTGTTAACCAATTAATTGGTTAACAATTAATGAGAAAATGAATATTATAAGAAGAGGTAGGCTTATTCTAATGAGGGTTATTCTGATCACTCAGTCTTGGTCAAAGTTATCTACATACCTATCCCATCTAAGGTAATTGAGACAAAAGGGAGAATCCACATCCTCCCCCCCACCCCAACTGTTGCAGTAAAACACAATGGGCTGGAATCCATCAATTCATTCAAATTTAAATCTCTTTAACTTTTGAACAGACCAGAGTTTTCCCTCTCATTATCAGCCCTGAACTTCAAAGGCTGGCTGAATAACCTACAGACGCTGATTTCTCAATGACAAAGTAGAAAAGGGAAAACTTTAGTCCTGATTCAGTAATTGGTTATTAATAGAAGAGAGAAATAATCATTTCTCTCAACTGTAATCAAGAAGAGGAATGACTGCTATTTTTTATATGTGTGTTAGCTGCAGATAGCATGTAAATTAATAAATTGAAATGACTTCTTGAAAATATATATGCAGGGTACTCTGGCAAGAAAAAAATTATTTTTCTATGTAAAATTAATCAGTACTAGGGATACAGATACAAAAAAAAATGAACCCTCTCTAGTCTCATGGAGCTTATATTGTTTTAGGGAAGAGAATGTATATATTTATACATACAAATGATGAGGTGTGAAGTTAGAGCAGATTCAGGTATGAAAGAATTCACCTCCTAGACCTTCTCTGTAGCCATTGGGAGTTTTATTGATGCAAAAGCAGTGTGGGTTTCTAGCAAGAAAGCTAGGGGAGACCCAGATATTTGGAGCAGTTATGCTTATATAGAGGTTTCAGAATGATGATGTAGTTTTAGAGGTTTTTATGGAGGTTAAAGATTAAAAACAGGACAGGATGACATAGGATGAGGGAGAGAAAGGGAATTCTTTGTGGTTTAAGGATTTAAAGACCAAGCAGAAGGACAGAGGTTAAACATTAAAGGACAGGGGGAACATAGCAGTTCTTTTGGTACAGGTTCAAGATGAAGGGGGAAAGAAGGACTTTAGGGCACCTTCAGGTTACAGAATAAACTAGGGGCTTCACAAAGTACTGGAAAAGCAACCCTTAATATTATTTTTAACCCTTAGGGCACTGTTTGTATCTGCATCACATGCATATATATATGTGTGTCAATATACATACATATATGGGGATATGTGTGCATTGTATATATACATACATACATATATTTATGTGTGTGGACACACACACAATTGATGCATCATAAACCCAAGGTAGTTAAATATGAGCTAATTAAGAAGGGATTTTTCTACCAGTTGGGGCAGGCAGTGGAGTGAGGGGTGGGGGGGAAGCTCAGTAAGGATTTAATGTAGTAGATACTGCATGAGCTGCATCTTGTAGGAAGAGAGAAATTCTATGAGGCAAAGGTAAAAAGGGGGAACATACAGTATAAAAACCCAGAAATGCGAGATGTGATATGTGAGGAACAGAGAGAAGACGTGTTTGGCTACTGGGAGTGGGGAACCCGCAGCCTCAAGGCCATGTGGCCTCAAGTTTGGGTTCTGTCAAAGGATCACACTTGAGGACACAGAGGTCCACATTTTGCTCCCCCCTGGGCTAGACCGTAGAGTATGGAAAATAATAGGACTGGAAAGAGAAGGTCTTTAAAATCTAAACAGAAGGATTTCTATTTTATTCTTGAGGTCACTGGAGTTTACTAAATATGAGAGATATTGTTAGATCTTAATGAAAATCACATTGGCAACTGTGTGATACGTTAATAGGAGTGGGGAGAGACTTGAAGCAAAGAGACCAATTAGGGGACTGTTGCCATAATCTAGGCAAGAGATAACGAGCAAAGGTGTTCTCTGTTTGAGGAGAGAAAAAGGAATAGACGTGAGAGATGTTGTAGAAGCAGAAAGGCAAGATTTGGTGACTGGCTGGTTTTGTGGAATGGGGAAGAGTGAAGAGTCAAGGATAACATCAAAGTCACAAGCCTGGCGAACAGAAGAATGGGGGTGTCTTTGAAAGAAAAGTAGTTTTAAGGAAAAGATAGTTTCAAACATGGTAGATCTGCTGTGTCTCTGGGACATCCAGTTTGAAATATTTAATAGACAATTAGTAATTAGGGACTAAAACTCAGAGGAGAAACTGAGGCTAAACATATGAATCTTTGAGTCATCTGCATAGAGATGATAAACCCATTTGAGCTTTCAAGGTTACCAAGAGACAAAATATAGACAGAAGAGGGTGCAAGAGAGATTTGGGGAGCACCTATATTTAAGAGATATGATATGGATGATATAGCAGCAAAAGAAACTGAGACTAAGTGGTCAGACCAGTAGGAAAATTAGGAGAGGGAAGTTTCATAAAAACCCCAGGGTTTTTCATAAAAACCTTGTTTCATAAAAAGGGGCAGCTAGGTGGCACAGTGAATAGAGCACTGGCCGTGGAGTCAGGAGGACCTGACTTCAAATCTGGCCTCAGACACTTAACACTAGCCATGTGACCTCGGGCAAGTCACTTTACCCTAACTGCCCTGTCCTCCCCACTCCAAAAAGCAAAAACAAAAATAAAAGCCCAGGAAAAAAATTAAAAAATTAAAACCCAGAGAAGAGAAAACACCCAGAAGGGAAAGGTGGTCAGCAGTATGGCATGAGGCAGATTGGTAAAGGAGGAGAACTGAGCAAAGACCATCAGTATCCTTGGGAGTTGTGTAAGCAGCATTTCTTGAGAAATCCATTTTCCAACAGGAAAAATTGAAATAGCTACACAGTGCAGGGACCAGAATGTTGATGTCAGAGGACCTGGGTTTAAAACCCACCACTGACCAGCTCTATCACTAGAGCAAGTCACTGCCCCTCTCTGGGTCTCAGTTTCCTCATCTGTGAAATGATAGGGTTAGAACAGATGGTCTCTAAAGTTCCTTCCAAATCTAGGCTCTTAAGGAATTTAATCTTTGGAGATAAAAGCCCTACTTCACCCAATTCTTCATATCGCTATTTCCATGCACAACTTTGTTATACTAGTGACTTGGGTACAGTTTAAAGTTTTGGAAGCCCTGTGTTTGTGTTGGTAATAAGAGATGCCTTGTGATGAACTGAGTTATCAGTTCTAAAGTAGTTTAAGGAATCGGGAATCCACCCCGCCAAGGAGACAGGCGTATGTGTGCAATGGTGACACCAAGTGGTCACAGCTAAAATAGCACCATAAAGTCACTTTAAAAAGCATCACAGGTTTGTTCTGTTTCAGTCATGTCTGACTATTCCTGACCCCTTTTTGGGAGGTTTCCTGACAAAGATAATGAAGTCATTTCCCATGTTCTTCTCCAGATCATTTTACAGATGAGGATCTGAAGCAAATGGGTTAAGTGACTTGCCCAGGGTCACACAACTAGTAAGTGTCTGAGGCTGGATTTGAACTCATGAAGAAGCATCTTCTTGACTCCAGGCCTGACATGCTATCCACTGTGCCACCCAACTGTCCCTGTCCCTGCTGCCACCACCCTAGTAAAGATCCTTCATTACCATCTACGTGGACTATTGCAATAACCTCCTAATGGGTTTTTCTGCCTCTACTTTCTGTTCTAAAGTAAAATTCTAAAATAATTAATATTTCTTATGAACAGATTCTAGTCCTTATTTCTACATTCAGTGTGGTACAGTACAGAGCTGAATTTGGAGTCAAAAAAACTATGGTTTAATTTCTGGTTCTAATCATTTAGACAGTACCTTTGTGACAGGTCAGCAAACCTCTCTGGGCTTCAGTTCCTAGTTGATAAAATGAGTATGAATAACCTATAAGAACCCATCCAGTTTGAAATCTATCTCCTTATAAATCTATGATCAAACATCTTCAGTGAGTTTCTCCTTCCCGCTGAGTAGATTTACTAACAATTTAGAACTACCTAAAAATAAAACAGGTCCCTTTTCCCTCCAGAAAATCCAAAGCAAAATTCACTCAAGCATTGTCAAAAGGCCAAACCAAGAGGACATCAGAGTTTCTCTTAATCACCAAAGTAAGATCAGCGATATAGAATTGGTTAGAACCTTAGGGGTCATCTAACCCAAACTCTTCATTTAATATATGAAGAAACTACAACCCGGCTGCAAGGGAGGGAGTAACCCAATGTTACTTCAGTTGTAGTTGCTAGAGCAAGAATTTGAGCTCTGGTCTTCTATTTATCTAAATGCACCACTCTTCTCACTGAATGAAAATGAGCAACTGGTTGCAGAAGTAGAGATTCAGAGTAAGCCCGGAGAGTGACTCATTTTGTTACCAGATAGGAAAAGAGCTGACTTTTATGGATTTTGTTTCACCAAAGAAAATCCTCTGGCAATGGCTACTTGAACTCACAAAATCTCAGAGTCAAGGGGACATGAGAGCCATCTAGTCTGACTCATACCTGAAGAGTAATCTCCTCTCTGTCTGCATAATAAGTGGCCATCCACGTTTTAAAATAATAACTAATGTTCGTATCTCTTTTTTAACCTTACTACAATCTACTATAAGTATCCCACCCCCATATTAGAGACAAGGAAATTGTGGCTTAGAGAAGTTGTTACTTTCCCATGACCAACCAATCATCAAATGTCAGCAGCAAGATTTGAACCTGGGTCTTCATGACTCCAATTTCAGCACACTACATACTATACAAGAAGACTTCTAGTGAGGAGCAACCCTCTCTATCTCACAGGCAGCCTATTCTACTTTTGGAAAGTCTCTATTGTTAGGAGAGGGCAGCTAGATGGCACCATGGTTAGAGTTGTGGACGTGGAGTCAGGAAGACTTGTCTTCCTGATTTCAAATCTGGCCTCTAACCATTACTAGCTGTGTGACCCTGGGCAAGTCACTTAATTCTGTTTGCCTCAGTTTCCTCAACTATAAAATGAGCTGGAGAAGGAAACTGGCAAATCACTCCAGTGTCTTTGCCAAGAAAACCCCAGAAGGGCCATGAAGAGTCGACACAACTGAAAATGACTGAACAACAAACAACATGTCCAAATACCCGCTCTTTAGGAAATCAGTCTTACAGCTGAGTAGAAGATGTGCAGGAGAGGGAAAAGACCTAAGGCAGACAGACTAACCAGCAGTCTATTGCAATAAGGAAGGCTTTCCTCACCTGAAAGTGAAATATGTTTTTCCCCCCTCATTTCCATCCTTTATTACTAGTTCAGCCCTCTGGTCAGAATAAACCTAATTCCTCTTCCATATGACATGGTCCTACAAACGCTTGAAAATAGCCATCATCCTTGTTCTTCTCCCCCAAGTCTTTTTTTTTTAATCCTGGCTAAACATCCCCAGCTCCTTCAACCAAGTCCATAAAAGGCAAGATCTCAAGGCCTTTCACCATTTAGTTGTCTTCCTTTGGTTACTTTTTAGTTTATCCATGGCCTGCCCTAAATATAGGGCACAGAACTGACCATCTCCAGATGTGAATGGACTAGGTCAGAGTACAGTGGGCCTAAAACCTGCCTGGTCCTAGATTTAGTTCTACTTTCCTCTCCTCCCACTCAATTAGGCTACTTAATGCAGCCTAAGATTGTAGGAGTTGTTTGTTTTTTTTCACTGCCCAATCATGTTGCTGCTTCATACTAAACCCATTAAGCCGTCAGATCTTTTTCAGATGGATGGCTGCCTGACCACACCTTCCCTACTGTATGCTGATGCATTTATCTCTATTAAATGTTATCTTATTTGGTTTGGCCCTGTGTTCTAGATTAGGAGTCAGCAAACCACAGCTCAGGAGTCATATCTGGCCCGCAGCCTGCTTTTTGTGTGGCCAGCGAGCTAAGACGCTTAGACTTTTTGTAATATAATCCCCACCTCCACTCCAACCCCAACAATAGTTTGCCAACCTCTTTTCTAGATTATTGAGAGCTTTTTGGATCCTTACTCTGTCATCCGATGTATTATTTATCCCTCATGGCACTGGATCATATACACAGTTGATAAGCAGCCCATTCGTGCCTTGGTCTCCAACTCATTGATGATCTGAGGAAGAGCCAGGAGGAAGCATGTTCCAGGTGAGTTCAATCGTTATCACTGCCTTGACCACCATCTCCCCTAAGACCATGATGGAGACATGCCAGGACCCTGAACTGAAGAGCCCTGAGAAGAGGACTTCCCGCCTGGTGCCTGCAGCCATCAATCACCATGGAAAGAAATCCCTATGGAAAGGCAGCCTGGCAAATGTTCTTGCATCCCTACTCAAGACCCAGAAAAGAAAGTTTTTGTCTTCAAAGTCTTTGGCACTGTCAAATCAGAAAGTGATGTGAATCTATCAGTGGAAATGACAGTAAAGAAGAGGCTTTAATGTCTTCTTTGCCACTGCATCCTAAGGACGATAGGACTTTTCCATCTTAAACCTGCTGTCTCCCCCATTAGAAAATCAGCTCCTTGAAAGCAGGTTAATATCTTACTTTTCTATTTGCACATCTAGTACTTTGTAGATAGTAAACACTTAATAAATGCTTTATTAAGTCATTCATTGATAAAAATATTGAATAGTACAAGGCTAAGCACAGATCCCTTTTTCACTACTAAAGACCACTTCATGTTAATACTGAATCATTAATGTCAATATTATTGAATCATTATGTTAATGTTGAATTATTAATAATGTTAATATTGTATCATTAATGATACATCTTTAGTTCCATCCACCCAACCAGTTCTGAATATATCTACCTGGACTGCCTAGTTTACCAAGGGCTTCAGAGCGTGAGCAGATCACCTAACTTGGAAGCACCCTGCTTCTGGAAGAAGACATCCTTCACTCCCCTACCACAGGATGGGAGTGGCCTCCTTCTGTTGGCTGAGTAGCTACAACAAGCTGTGTCTTCCTATGTGTTATCCATAGAGGATAAAAGTTCACCCACAGAGCAGGTACCATGAAATGACTGGGTGAGGTGAAGGGAAACCTTTTTAGGCCATATGGTCCTGAAAAACAGACCTGGGATTTTTGTTTGTTCTATTTCTTATGACCTTTCTCAGTTTTAGGTGCAGGTAATAGAATCCTGAGTAGACCCAGAACCAAGTCATGATGACCTTGAAGCCAAGATTCTAGGCCCAACGTTCAGCTAGACCTAGAAAGGGAGCCTAAAAAAGCCAGAGTACCTGGTACTCAAACCCAGGGGAGCCCTTGAACTTGGAGCTTGCAACTAAATTCCATAACAGAAGTCAGCAAACTTACTTGAAAAGTTAAAACTATTAGTTCATGGGACATTCAAAAACTGCTATCAGGCTAGATTTGGTCCATGAAATACAATTTGCCAACCTCTGCTAAATAGGAACTCAGGTAAGCTGTGAACCTAATCCTCCTCCTCTAAGAGGCGATACTAGGCCAGATTGTGCCCTGAATATTGGGAAGTAATAGGGTTGTGTGTTTGTTATTATACCTTTGAAGTCAATATTTCTTTGTAAAAACTAATCCATTAAGTGTTTAAATCAAACTGGGATTGAAGATAGCTCCTGTATTGAGGGAAAACCATCAGTAGGGACTGAAGCCAATGGCAGAGAGCCTAGACACCACAAACACCCCCTAAAATACTTGAAAACCTTGAAGGAGAGATGAAGGGAAGGGCCAAGGCAATTATACTACAATAAATAATTCCCATCTTATCTATGAGAAAAATATGAAATTTTATTTTAAAGAAAAATTGCTTCCATGAAATCCATTCAGATGTTATCTTACAGCATTCCCATGCTCTATGAGTGTAGTGATTTTGGGTTTGTTTTTTTTTTTGATGAAGCCATGGAGACGTGGTGGCTTGTCTGCATCTGAAACATGGCAGCTCTTTGCAATCGCTTCTTCCTTTTCTAGATGTTCACTAACCATGATACATTCTAGAATTTCCTCTGGAATCCAAATCAAGCTCACAGATCTACAATTTACTATCTACTCTCTCTCTCTCTCTCTCTCTCTCTCTCTCTCTCCCTGCCTCCCTCCCCCCCCTTTTTAAAAATTGCCACATATTTACCCTTCTCCAATTCTGGAATATCTCCAGGTGCTCCAGCCAGCCATGATTTTTTGAAGGTCACTGACAAGTGCTTCAGCAAGCACATCTGCCACATCTTTTAGAAAACTTTGGTGTAATTCTTCTGGTGCTAGGGACTTAAACTCATTAAGGACATTGAGGATCTCTCTATCTTCCTACTTACCTTGAGAATTAACTCTCTCCATCTTTTTTGTTCCATTTTCTGTCCGAAAATCATTCTCCTCCATAGATGAACCTCAATGAAACAAGATAAAAATGAAGCTTCTGTTATTTTTCACCATTATCCCTTCAAGCCAGAGCAGTGGTCCTCTCTGTTCTTTGATCTTCTTCCCCCAAATACAGTTAATATTGGGATGAAAATGACAGCAATTGAGTCAGGAACACAGGGCAAAGACAGCCAACTCTTTATGTTACGTGTGTCTTTGAGGTGTGTTCCAAAGTTCCTTTATCCTTCCAGTCACCCATGTACACAAACCTCTGTCACCCTTGATTCTTTTCTCTCCTTCATACCAATCATCTACCAACTGCTATACCAATTTAGCAAATACCAATTGCTAAATGTTGTTGTTTCCATTTCCACCAGATCTCTTACATCCATCCCCTTCTCTCCATTCAGATAGCCACCACTCTTGTTCAAGCCCTAATCTTCCCTCACCTGGACTTCTAAGGAGCCTCCTAATTGGTCTCCTAGTCTGTGTTCTCTCCTCCACTTTAACCCATCTACCATACAGCCACCAAAGTGATTTTCCTATAAAGTGCCAAACTGGTCATGGAACCCCTTTTACTCAACAGACTCCAGCCTTGTTATACACTATTCTTCTCTGCCTGCTCTATAGTCCAGACATACTGTCTTAAGCACTGTTCCTCACATATAGAGATGACATCTCCCATATCTGTGTTTTGTACTGTGGCAAGAATGCTCTCCCTCCTCACCTCTTTCTCATAGAATTTCTAGTTTCCCTCAAGACCCAGTTCAAATGCCAGCTTCTGTAGGAAGTCTTTCCCACCCCCTCACCCTAAGCAGCTAATGTACCCCTCCTCAAGGTTATTTGTATATGATATAGATATAGCTATACATACACACGCGTGTGTACATATGTGCACAGCATGTGTGATGTATACAGAAATACACAGCCTACATATGCTATGTACACATGTGGTGTGTCATAAATATCGGCTATATATGAGAGGTGTGTGTACATATATGTACATATATGTGTGCTTGTGTACATGTGGTTCTCAACCTGTGGGTTTTGTTCAATTTGTAACAATGAAAATACATCCTGCATATCAGATAGATTCATAACAGGAACAAAATTACAGTTATGAAGTAGCAACGAAAATAATTTTATGGTTGGGGGTCACCACAACATGAGGAACTGTATTAAAGGGTCGCAGCATTAGGAAGGTTGAGAACCACTGCAACAGGAATCAACATACAAAATATATTTACATATGCACATCAAAAAGCTCTAGCTAATTGCTAGCTGTTATAAATTCTATCATTATGGTATCTAAGTCAATGGGTCTAGCAAAAGAGCTAAAAAATATATTAATTAACCATAAATGGTCAGTTTCACAAAAGAAAGCTAGCATTCCCTTTAAAGAAAATGAAATCCCAGCAATGGAAGACAGTTCCAGCAGATGGCAGCAGATCAGCAGAAAAGACTCAGCGGTGGCTCAGGGATGCAGCAAGATGCAGCTTTGAAAGTAGCCAATAGCAGTGAGGCACCAGCCTACTGCTGAGAGATGAGGAGCCCAGAGAATAATACACCTGAGAGAGAGATCTGTCCAGAGTGTCTTACTTCTCTCATTAGCAACATGGGCATCTGTGAGCTATTTCATCCCTTTGTGTTTTGGAGGGCAATGCCCTTTTATTTTATCTTTTAAATTTATTTTTATTTTTTACATTATTTTTTAAAATGCCTTTGCTTTTCTCTCCTAATCAAGTTCATTAGAGCTAAGATCAAATCTGTCCTCAGACACTTTATTAGTTCAATGACCCTGGGCAAGTCACTTAACCTCTGTATATCTCAAGTTTTCTTAACTGTAAAGTAAGGAATATAATGTCCTACCTCCCAAGCTGTTGTGAAGATCAAATGAGATAATATGTGTAAAGAGTTTAGCACAGTGCCAGGCACATAGGAGGTGCTTAATAAATGCTAGTTATTATTGTAGTAGCTTTGATAATTATTTATCAATGGCTTCTGAGGTTCTTTCCATCTCTGAATCTATAATTCTATTGCCCTGTAATTAAAAAAAAAGTTTTATTGGACAAATAATGAAGGAAACAAGCATTTATTAGTCACTTGCTATGTTCTAAGTGCTGGGGATACAAAAGACAAGCAAAAAGAAAGACAGTCCCTGCCCTCAAGGAGCTTTCTTTCAAATGGGGGGAGGGAGGGTAGAGAAGGAGAAGGCAACACACAAAAAAGAGCAAAAAAATTTTTTTTGGCAGAGGGAACAAAGGCACACAGCTTAGAGGGCATGGTTTTGAAGGCCAGAAGGGGAAAGTTTTGAAGGGGCAGGAGAGGAATGAAGGTGGCCTGGACCACTCTACAAAAATGGGGGAAGAGGGGTGGGCCTTATAGAGGGATATCACATGGTGAGAAGGCCACAACAATGGTAGGTGGGATGTTCCCAAGGCAAAGGGGTGACAAATGGTGATAGAAGTTTCAGGATGAGCTAGCAATAGAGGCATGGTTCTGAAATCCATTAAATTGGGAATAAGGCCAGAAGGGAAATGATTCGGCATTTTACATTTTTCTGTAACTCTGCATGATGTGCATGGTCTCCCTCAGCAATCCAAGTAAGAGCTTAGACTCATTCTACTGTTGGTGGTCATTTTCTCTGATGAAGAGGAAGAAATTTCCCTTGTTACTAGTCAGCTCCTCCTGAGAGACTCAAGACTTCTCGAATTCACAAGGTCATCTGAAAGCCTGGACATATCTATGTCAAGAATCTGTCTGCAAGCTGGTACACACAGCTACGTCAGCAAATATAGAAATTAGTACCCCTAAACCAAATTTTCTGTAAGTTGTTTTCAGTTATATCATCTCATGATGCTCCTGTTTCTGACCTAATGCTCATTTAAAAGGAAAAAGATTTTTATGAAAAAAATGCAACTTATCTAACTGTGAGAAATGCTAGCAATTTGGTTTCCATAGATTCTATAGGAACAATAGATGTTCTAAAAACAGATGTTACACAGGATGTGCAGGAAAGTGTAAATCAGGACGAGGGGAGGAAGGGCAGAGGACCCTATCCAGTCATATAACTGGAAGAAATCCCTAAGTTTACCCTTGGAAGAAGCCTGGGCTAATCTGGCTCAAACTGGCTAGGGTCAAAGGATGGTCACCAACTTTTCATTAACACACATGCTTAACTAGCTTCATACATATTAGCTGACACACCCCACATAGAATTAGAGCCTCATTATCCGATCATGGAACCCATGTTAGCCCATTTTTGGGAGGAGAGAACATACAAAGGAATAAATGTGTAGTGGGCAGGTCAGAAAGATTGTAACCCAAAAGAGCTGGAAGAAGGGAGGAACAAGGCAGAAAATTCAAATGGAAGCAGCATAAAAGTGCTTGCATTTGTCTGATTCTCTGTAGGCTTTTGAAGAAGCTACCCATTTACTCAGGAAAAAATAAATGTAACATAAAGGTAATAAAAACCTTCTTGGCTCTGGATCCAGCAAGTATTGATCTATTCCTAGACTAAGTATGTTTCTAACATAGCCATGTGTATTTTCTGAGGAATGTTTCTGGTAAAGTTAGACATGACATTAGAAAACTAAGGCACAAAAAGATTTCTAGCTATCACAATATGGTTAGCTTAGTAAAGACAGTAAAAGTAAGACAGAAAAGTGAACTATTATATTTTTTAACAATTTTTACCCAGAAGAATTAAACCAAAAGGTTTACCAAATTAAACCAAAAGGGTGGGGTGTGTCATTAGTTACACAAACCCATATCCTAAACATTCCAATTAATCAAGGTTATGTTTTAATACTGTTTATAGACCAAAATATGCTTGCATTTATGTACCACAGAAAAATAAAATTATACAATGAAATAATTTATATAATTAGATTTTGATTTGTTAGTATTTGTGTATCAAATTCTCTCATTAAAGGTAAGTTCTATCAAAAAAAAAAAAAGAATGACGTTTGGTCACTTACTGAGGAAAACAAACATAAACTGGAAAAAGCAGCTGGGACCCAGGCACAAGCTTGTCTAGTTGAGTCCATACTCTACATGGAGTAGTTAACCCAACCCTCCAACCCTTCAGGGGGAGTCAAGTGCCACCCCAGAAAGTCAAAGCCAGAGAGGTAGCCAGAAATTTTTTCTACTTTTTAATTGATGTAGCATTAGGCAGGGAGGGGGACTAAGGGATCATCCAGTGTTTTCTGAGTCATACCAAAGCACCCAGTCTCCTCAGCACTGAGTTATGCAAAAAGGTCAGCTGTGGCCAGTCCCCTTGTTTGACTTCCATTACAGCTGTCAATAACATCCTTGGAATATAATCCTAGTAGCCAGATCATTGGGTCAAAGGATATGGAGAGCTATATCTGTCTTGTCACAAAAATATAACAATTTACCTTTCTATCAGCAGTTTGGTAGTAGGCTGCTTTTTCTTAGCCTGGTCAGCATTAATTTTTTTTAACTGTCTTTAACAATTTCAAGATTTGAAAGGTGTCTTAGGCTAGGTGGTGCAGTGAGTAGAGCACCCGCCCAGAAGTCAGAAGGGCCTGAGTTCAAATGTGACCTCAGACACTTAACACTTACTAGCCATGTGACCTTGGGCAAGTCACTTAATTGCCCTGCCCTCCCCCCTCCAAAAAAAGGCAAAAAAAAAAGATGTCTCAATTGGCATTTTTCTTATAATTGAAAGTTTGAACAGTTTTTCTGATGGTTATCAGTAATCTGAGTTGCTTCTTTTAA
>CM053586.1:258744165-258797457 GCA_028646515.1 Pseudochirops corinnae
AGAAGGATAAAATAATATAGGTAACCCAAAAACCAGTTGATTTCACTTTAGAAATCTTTTTTTTGTACTTCAGATCATAATATTTGGAGCCAGAAGAGAACTTCCTGATCATTCAGACTAATCCCCTCATCTTTCAAATAAAGAAACCAAGTCCCATAGACAATAAGGTCACAAAGGTAGTAAGTATAGAATTGGGATTCAGACCCAGCACTGTTGTCTCCAATGCTCTTTCTCCTGTGCTGATTATCTTTCTTATATTTGAAAATGGGTGTTTCTGGAAATTCACAGGTACTTCAAACAAAATTGTAAAACCAGCTCGACAAAGATAAAGTTAGAAATTGTTCCTACTTTTCAGCCCATCTCCGTGCTCAATTCCTCCCAGGTTGGAAATAGAGTATGACATCTCCCAGTTTGATAAAAAGCAAAAGCCTAAGGCATACCTGGCCTCTTTCTTTGAACTTGCTGGTTCTTGCCTTCCCCAGAATCAAGGGCATGAGGAACATCTTTCAGGTGCTGCTTAACTAGAATAAATAAAGATCCTATTTATACAAGCAAAAAGCTTATGTTTATATTCCATGTTTTAAGATTTGGAAAACACCCCTCCCCCCTTTTTTTTTTTAACTGAAGCCTAGGTGAAGTAGGTGCTTTACATATTATTATTTTGATTTTACAGATGAGGAAACTGAGTCTCAAAGAGTTAAAACATAATTTGTATGTTGTTACACAGCTAGCAAATGTAAGAATCAAGATTCAAATCCAGGTCTCTCCTGACTCCAAACCCAGTGCTTTTCCCACTAATCCAAGTAACCAGAGTCATTGACAAACAGCATCAGTGAGAAAATGACAGAAACATTTTACTTGGCTCATGTAATCCCTCAGATACATTTTCTTTTT
The DNA here is from genome assembly GCA_028646515.1 of Pseudochirops corinnae. Lineage (NCBI taxonomy): Eukaryota > Metazoa > Chordata > Mammalia > Diprotodontia > Pseudocheiridae > Pseudochirops > Pseudochirops corinnae. The sequence continues at coordinate 258,745,060 of CM053586.1, forward strand.
AGTATTACATCATCTGGGCTGGTTAGCTCATTTGGTTAGCAGATGATGATAATAAAATTAAAAACAATGGATTCAATGTTTAATGTTGATGAGGTTGCATCTGACACCCCGATGGACTATGCCCTGATTTTGGTCCCCAGTATATCAAATGCAGTGATTAAGGGGGCCCTGGTGAGATTGTGAATGACAGCAGAAATCTACTTCCACTACCTGGAAAACAATGCAAAGTAAATGTCCTGCTGGGGATAGGTCAGTAGTGTTTTCTTCCTATATGAATACTTTTTTTGTTTTTTTTAGTGTTGTGGTAGTTAGCTAAATGGCAAAGTAGATAGTGTGCTGGATTGGAGTCAGGAAGTCTTAAATTCAAATCTAGCCTCAGACTTTAGCTGTATGACCCTGGGCAAGTCCTTTAACCTCAGACTCTCTCAGTTTCCTCATTTATAAAATTGGGATAATACCTCAGAGGTTGTTGTGAAAAGAAAATGAGATATTTGTAAAAACACTTTGCAAACCTTAAAGTACTATATAAATGCCAGCTATTATTATTATTATTTAAAAAAAATTTTTTTTGCTTTTTTGGAGGGGGGAAGGCAGGGCAATTGGGATTAAGTGACTTGCGCAAGGTCACACAGCTAGTGAGTGTTAAATGTCTGCGGCTGGATTTGAACTCAGGTCCTCCTGACTGCAGGGCTGGTGCTCTATTCACTGTGCCACCTAGCTGCCCTATTACTATTATTGTTAGTGTCACTGCTAGGACTAATAATAATACTACTAGTGAAACATCAGCAACAAGAATAAGAGACCAGATTACATTTTTCTTTTAGCAAGCATGGAAGAGATACACAGACATATCTGCGAATCAAGAATTTCTCATTTAATTATATATGTTAACAGTAGATAATGATAATAATTCACATTTAGCTAGCACTTAAAAGATTTATGAATTGATTTCCTGAGAACAGCCTATAATGGGCCCTCAAAAGAATCAAAGGAGGAGATTTATTAAGCAAGCAATTATTTCTACCTTGTACTATTACTATCAAACTGGTATTTTCATTTCTTTAAGAGGGAGAAAGATGTCACTATTTGCTTTCTTTTTTTGTGTGTGTGGTCAGTTTTCCCCCGCCAGAATTTATTTATTTATTTTTAGTTTTCAACATTCATTTCCACAAGATTTTGAGTTACAAATTTTCTCACCATCTCTCCTCTACCCCCACCCCAAGATGGCAAAGTATACTGAATACTTCTTCCCCCAGTCTGCCCTCTCTTATATCCACCCCCATCCCTTTCCTTCTCCCATTCCCTCTTATTTTCTTGTAGGGCAAGATGGATTTCTATACCCCTGTTTGCTTTCAAAACAATTCCTCCTCTTGACTCTCCTATTTCTCTCTCCTGGCTCTCTCTAATTTTTAACAATATGACACACAGGAAAGTTTTTAATAAATACCATGTTACTACTCAATATCTAGGCAAGGTAGGCATGTTTTTCCCTCTATTCCACTAAAAAAATTTATGATTTTCACATAGTGATACCTAGGGGAGTGGTTAATATACCTATCATAGTATTGTCTTTCTGGCCAAGGATGACATTTCTGCAAAGGATTCTGGAGATTTGGAAAACAAAGGTGCCTTACAAAAATTAATTTAGCACCATTTGAGTTATACAGCGAATTGGAACAATGGCCCTGATCTCATTCTTTGGGGACACCTGAAGAGCCAGTTGGGAAGCTTTACGTCCTGATGCTAACAACAAAAAAAAAAGGTGTGAGGTTCCTAGTGGCTTCTACTATCACAGAAGGCAAAGATGTGTCAATTTTCTCTTCTCCCTATACACACTCTTGGAGATGTTCTTTCCTTCTCTAATTTTTTCCTTTTCCTTTTTTTGTTTTTAAAAAAATTATGTTCATTTTTAAACAGTCTTTATTTATTTTGAATTCTAAATTCTTTCCCTCCAGTCAGCCCCTCCTCCACCTATTGAAAAGGCAAGCCATATGATTCCCATTATACATGTGAAGGTATGCAAAACATAGGTATTCATTTTAGCCTGATTTTTCAGGTATAAAAGATGTTTGCCTGGGAGTTAAGGCTACAAAAGCTTCCCTACAAACCCTTAGGATGGTCCTGCTTTGTGGTTCAGTTGTGTACAATTTAATCTATAGGTAACCAAGAGTTTTGTTTTTGTTTTTTAAAGAGAAAATATTACAGTCATAGTCTGGAGCCAAAAGAGACCCTAGAAATTATCTAGTCCAACCTCTTCATTTTCTATATGAGGGAATTAAGATTTGGAAAGCTTAAGTGACTTGACCAACATCATATAGGTAGTAAGTAGCAAAACATCTTTTCAAATCAGAGTTATAACTAGTAGGTTTGGTATCCAGGGCAAGCCATGTAAAGCATGGCGAGAGCAAATAGTTCTTAAATCAACTTTTAAAGAAAACTCACTTTGGGTGAGAGTGGGAGCAGAGGAGACCCTATAACAATGTCCTATTTACTGGTCTTTTGTAGGAGAGCTTGGAATAGCAGTGCTAGTTGGGGGATATGGAGTGGGATAGAGGATGGCATGAAGAGGAAGAGCTATGAACTCCGAGGGTTGATTTATATACGTTTATATAGACATGTTCTGAGGTATTAAAATGTTTTGAATGACTAGTTAAAAAAAAGAAGCATGCTATCTGGTAAGCTTCTTATTTTAACTGATTATTCCTGCTAACCAGATGCTAAGTTCAATTGGTTTTATGATGCTAAAAGAATCAGAATGCTGTCAGCATCCTCTAAATGTTGGCACCCTTGGACCAAACTGTTGTTGTCCTGACCTAGTTATAGCTTTGATTCAAACCCAAGTCCTCTGATTCCAAATCTAACACTCTATGCATACATCAATGTGCCACAGACATTATACAACCTTTTTTATTTACTCCTATTAAAAATGTTCCTGCTTCCATAAAATATTACATCTCTTCACTAATGGCAATACAGTTCATAAAGCTAACCAAGAGGGTTTGCCAAGACTAGCTAGAAGTGACAGAAAACATATAAATACCGGTGAAACTCAAGAAGACTTCAAGAATCTTATGCAATCCAAGTACATACTCCCTTTACTCTTCAGAAGAAGAAAAAGATCTAGGAGTCAGATCTGGACGCATACCTTTAGTCATTCTGTTGGCCAATCCAGCAACTTTGAATTAATTCTCCTCCCTTCTTTCCCCTCACCTTATATTCACTTATGATTGGAGAGTTAATTGGATAGATCAATTTTTATTAGCCTTCCCAAACTGTACCAGAGCTCTGCCTTGTTAAACAAACCTGAATTTCTGCAAGCTATAAACTATCTTTTAAGCATTCTTTTTCTTCCAGAAATACAAGTGTTGCAGATTCAAACTTTACAAGTTTGCTTTTGTGTGCAAGGGAAATAGATTCGCTAAAATCACAGATTGATTGATCCTCATGGATTTAGAGGCGAGCAACCCATCACAGAGCCATGGGCTTAATCCTTAGGGCTCTCTGCTGTGTGCAGATGAAAGTAGATTGTCCCCCTCCCCATCTCCTACTTTGATCTTACACAGATCTCATGCAGCCCATTTTCTGTGTTTTGTGGTGTTTCTCCTTAGTAAGGGTAGAGGTGGTCAGTTAGGAAAAGTACAGCTCTGGCTGTTTTTCTGTAATATTCCGTAATTCCATTTTCTTTCATTACACAAATATCTATGGACTGGTTTCCGTCAGACCTCTTGAAAGTCCCGCCCATACCAAAGCACTGAGTAGTCACGGGGAAGGGGCAAAGATAAGAATCTAACCTTCCTACACCCAGAAAGGTTTGTTGATTGCATCCTTCCAAGTTAAAAAAAAGAATTAAGACTTCTTTTTCTAGGAAACAAGGCTCAATTTAGTGTGTCCAGTAGGGTTGTGTATATATTTTTTTTGTCTCTGCTGAGAAGAGGCTCAATTAATTTTGCCAATCATGTTTTCACTAAGCCCTTTTGGGGAAGTTCTGTTTTGTTATGTTTTGTTTCTGAGGAATAAGATAAATGTTTCTCTATCAATTCTCCTAATTCTAGATTTAACTAGGAAGCTCAAATAAACCATTAAAAAAAAAACAAACTTTCAGTTGCTTGAGAGCTAGAATCTGTCTTCATATAGTAAGATAGGTCCTAGACTATAATGTGTTTTTTGGGATAACTGGAAAACCCCTTTCAGCCTCACCCTATCAATTCTCTTCCCTCAGGTACCATAGTATAAGAATTCCAACATGAAAGATTAAGAAAAAACAAAAACAAAACAGGAGAGCAAAAGGAATTAAGGAGCAAACATTTCTGAGAGGCCTAACACAATGAGGTAATTCACATCAAGGCATTATTTACTCCTCAGATTCCCACCTGAGAGGCCTGGGTATCCTGAGGAAAGTTTGTTAAAAGGAAAAGGTAGAACCCCCAAAGAAGGAGATAGGCAAGGTATAGTAGGTTAAGGGAAAAATGAGTTTAGAAGTGGTATGCAGAAGTGGCATAGTGATAGGAATAGGGAAAGGAGAAGGAGATGGAAGTGTTTATGCAGGAGGGGAAATGCTATACAGACAGGGAGAAGAAGCATGTTAACTAGTAACCAGTTTGGGGGTGAGTTTTAAGAAGGAAGAGCTCCACCTTCCTTTCCCTCTATATGGTCACCATAATTTTTACTTCTCAGTATGTTCCTTAACATTAGACAGAATGAACGTGGTGAAATAGCATAATGTGCATAGGAGGAAACAGAGTGGAAAAATACATGAAGTAAGCGTGAGGAAGTAGGAACAGATAGATAACTGATTGACCATGTGTCTGGAGGGAGCAAAGTGAAAGCAGGAGACATTTTTTTTTTAAGTGCCTTAGGCTGGAATGCTTTGCTCTTCCTTGGGCACAAGTCAGGAGAGACTTTTAAATGGGACTTATCCTGAGCCTTGCCTGTTTTTAGCATGAAGAGTGCTATAAGAGATATTTCTATACTATAGAAATTTCTATAGACATTTCTATACTAAACCTATGACATAAATGATATAAAATAAACCTAGTAAATTAACTTTCCCTTTACAGGCTTCATATATTTCCCTTTTTTGTATTTCCACAGATAGATGTGTGTGTGTGTATATGTGTGTGTGTGTGTGTGTGTGTGTGTGTGTGTGTGTGTGTGCAGCCAGGAAATTCATACACAATAACTAAGCAACTGGATAGTAGTGATTCCAGCTCCTGAGGCAGAGGGGCTGAAGTCTCATGGTACTCCTTGAGGCAAAGAGGAAATGTTTCTGGACCACATCCAAAAAACTGGGATTAGGTTATAAATGTGTGTATATATATATGTATATATATATATATATATATATATATATATATATATATATATATATATATACATATATATATACACACACACTGACTGCCCAGCTGCCAAACCACTGTGTCTAGGATTTCCATGATGTAGGTTCAGGTAGGCCTTCAGCGATCTTGTTGCATATTATCAATTTCCAATCCTCAACTTGGTCTTTACAAAGGTTCATGGTCTCTTGCACATCTTTTGACCATGTGTCCTTAATTCAGTGTTTCTTGAGAACTTATACAAAAAGAACTGTGTTGGCAGTTAGGAGAGATGAAAATATAAATAAGAGAAGATCTCTGATTTCAGGGAGCTTACAATCTAATGAGAAAGTAAGACATTTAAAATAACTATAATATAAAATAGAACCTAAGTGTATAAGGAGGGTATGAAATGCTCTAAGAATCCGTGAAGGAAAAAGACTTTATTTGTTTTGGTTTTTTTTTGTTTGTTTTTGGAGGGGTTTAGGGATAGTTTCGTGAAGGAGGTGGCATTTAACAATACTAGCAATATTAAATAGCATTTACATAGTGCTTTAGAGTCTACAAATCCTTTACATATATCATCTCATTTGATCCTTACAACAACTCTGGGAGGTAGTGCTATTATAATGCCCATTTTATAGATGAAGAAATTGGTTAGAAAAGGTAAATGACTTGCCCAAGGGCTTCCTAATTCCAAGTCCAGAAATCTGTTCACTCTGCTAACTAGCTGCCTCTGCATTGTCAAAATGGGGAGAGGAAGAAGGAAAAGGAAGAAGCTGTAAGGAAGGAAGGAACTATATTCCAGCAGTAGGGAAAGGCATCTGCCAAGTTACGGAATTGATCAAATATAGGACACAGTCCTAGAACTGGAAGTAAGTCAGTTTGTTTGGAACATAAAGGAGAATAATATGAACCAGTTCTACAAAAGTAGGTTGGTTCTGGGTTGAAGAAGGCCTTATTGGGCTAAGGAGTCTGATCTTTATCCTATGAGCCTATCAAAATCATCTGACAACTCTTTGTTATTCCAGTCACATTTTTTTTGAGACTGAATCTCCCCAACTAAAGCTTAAAATACAAAGGCCACTCACCTGAACCTGATTCCACTCTTAGGTCTGATTCCATTACTGACTGATGTAGGAGCTTCATCCTGTTCTGGTTTTGACCTGGGTCAGTTCACACCTTCTTAGGCATCATGGTGCCTCCCCAAACCCCAGATCAGAACTCTGAAGCTCAAACAATCTACCAGTCTTGGCTTCCTCAGTAGAAGAGATGACAATCATGTACTGCCCCTTTCCATGGTGTCAAGACTTGTTAAGTTGGAAGCATTCCCTAGAGGACTGAAAATGTAGTCTAATACTAAATTCTAAGCTGGGTAAACAAGTATTTTTAAATGTCTGTTTACCCTATGCCCTGTCCTTTTACAAGTTGTCTTCTAGTGGAAGACATTTTCTGTTTCTGATGTGAATTGGGAAGATAACTAACACCCATGAAATGGTGAGCTAACAATTTATCCAGTATTATAAATAGTTAATGTTAACTTGGTATGTTAAATAGAATTAAATTAGTAATTTTAAATAGTAATTGTTAAATCCAGAGTTTTAAATAGCTGTTTCCAAGTTGTGTCCTCCATTAGAGTATAAGCTATTTGTGAATGGGAACTGTTTTTTGCCCCTATTTGTCTCCTCAGAGCTTAGCACATAGTAAGTACAAGGGTGAATCAGGAAGGGCTTCATGTAGAAGGTGATATTTGAACTGAGTCTTGAAGGAAAATTCTATAGGATCAGAAGTGAAATGAGGTAGAAAATTCCAGGAAAGAGGAGCAATTGGTGAAAAGCAGAGATGGGGGATGGAGTGCCATGTGTGAGGAGCATTGAGAATGCCAGTTTGGCTAGATCATAGAGTATAGGAAGGGGAAAAATGTATGACGCTAGAAAGGGAGGGTGAGGCTATATTATAAAAAGCTTTAGAAGCCAAATATTAATTTATATTTTATCCCAGGGGCAACAGGAAAGTACTGGAATTTATTGAGCAGAGGAGTGAGATTGTCAAACTTACTCTTGTGGAAAATCACATTGGTAGCTGTGTAGAGGAAAGATTAGAATGGGAAGAGACTTGAGACCAGGAAACCAATTAGGAAGTTATAGTAATAGCCTAAGCAAGAGGTGATAAGATGTGTGCAAATAGTGAGAAGAGGGCAGATTCAAGAGATGCTGAGTAAGAAATGGCAAAATTTGGCAAGTAATTGGATACAAGAGGTGAGAGAAAGTGAGAAATCCAGGATAAGACTGAATTTATAAACCCAGGACACTGGAAAGGGTGGTGGTGCCAAAGATTAAAATAGGAAAGTTTGGAAAAGGGGTTGTTTTTTGGGGAAAATATATGAAGTTCTGTTTTTGACAGATTGCATTTGAGACATCTATGGTTCATCCAGTTTGCATTGTGCAACAGGCAATTAGTATTACAGGCCTGGAATTCAGAAGAGAAACTGAGGCTGGATATTTGGATCCTGGTGGCATTTGAATAGAGATGATCATTAAACCCTTAGGAGCTGATGAGTTTTTCAAGGGAGGGAGTATAGAAAGCACCTAGGACTGAGAACTGAGGGATACCTATAGTTAAGGATGTGATATGCATGTGTCAGGAAAGGAGACTGAGTCTGAGCCAGACAAGGAGAAGGAGAACCAGGAGAGAAAAGAATCACAAAAACCCAGCAGGGAGAGAGTATTTAGGAGGAGAGAATGGTACACAGTGCTAATGCTGAAGAAAGGGTGGTGTTTTTTTGCTATTTTTTTTTTCTTAAATTATTTTTAGTTTTCAACATTCACTTCCATAAGCATTAAATTTTCTCCCCCTCTCTCTCCCCAAGATGGCTTGCAATCTGATATGGGCTCTACATATACATTCTTATTAAACACATTTTCACATTAGTCATGTTGCATAGAAGAATTATAATGAATGGGAAAAAGCATGAGAAAGAAAAAAAACAATATAAAACAAAACAAAACAAAAAGGAAAATAGTCTGCTTCGTTCTGGATTCCGACTCTATAGTTCTTTCTCTGGATGTGGCTGGCATTTGCCATCACGTATCCTTAGGAATTGTTTTAGGTCCTTACATTGCTGAGAAGGGCTAAGTCTATCAAAATCGGTCCTTGAACACTGTGGCTGTTACTGCGCACAATGTTCTCCAGGTTCTACTCCCCTCACTCAGCATCAGTTCATATAAGTCTTTCCAGGTTTTCTGTAGCCTGGCCATCACTATTTTAGTTCAGCTCTTGCTCTCTATTCATTTTTGGATAACTATCAAGTTCTCCTATTGAATTCTCACTATAGATGTGCTTATACACACATACGTATATAAAAACACACACGTGTATCCATATACACACATAGATACATAGACTATAGACTATATATGTATATGTATACATATATGTAATAGAATTAAAACCAGCTATTATTGCTTTTAAACCCATTGAGTTTCCTTTAGCTCACTGAAACTTTTTTTTTCTTGTTTCTTCTTTCTTGTGGTTTCTCCAATTGGTCAATAAAGTTTCTTTTAAATACATTGTTTCTTCAGATGTTAACCTCTTAGATCTTTGAATTTGCAAATGAATTGTCCCTTTTAGCGTCTTAGGTGTATTTTGATAATATTTCTCAACTTTCGAGTCTCATTAGGCAGCTAGGTGGCTCAGTAGATAGAGTGCTTGACCTAGATTCAGGAAGACCTGAGTCCAAATCTAGCTTCAGACACTTAATAATCGTGTGACTCTGGGCAAGCCAACCTCAGTTTCCTCATCTGTAAAACTGGGATTATAATAGTACTTACTTCCTTGGATTGTTATGGTGATCCGATGAGATAATAATCTTAAGAGTTCTTAGCATAGTGTCTGGCACAAAGTAAATCATATAAATATTAGGTATTATGTGCAAGTGATCACTTCTTTTTCTGAATGGTTGCCATTATCTCATAACCTCTACTAAAACAATCAGAGATTTATAAATGGAAGGGACTTCAGAGTTCATTTAGTATGATCTCATGTTATAGATGATGAAACTGAGGCCTAGAATTTTTCTGCTTTTCAAATTTGCTATCATCTATCTATCTATCTATCATCTATCTATCTATCTATCTATCATCTATCAGTCTATCATCTATCTACCTATCTATCTATCAATCAATCAATCTATCTATATCTATCAATCTATCAATCTATCTATCTTTTCCACTACTGTAGTTAGGGGGTAGTTAATCACTTTAAGAGTCTCCTAGCTAGAACAGCACTTTCACAACAATGGCGAATGAATAAGACTAAGATAAGAGTGTTCTTGCTCCATGCTATGTTGATTATTTTCTTAATGTGAAGTAGTTCTGGGTTAATGTGATCCGCTTTTTCCTGATGGGCATGTTTTTAGCTAGAAGAGATGCTTTGATATCCTAGATTTTCTATAATATTTTTGAGGTATCCCTGACTAAAATGATCATTTAAGAGTCATACAGATTTACCTGAATTTAAATCAGTCAACAAGCATTAAGGATTTACTATGTAAATCACTTAAAATCTAATACCCAAAAAGAAAGAATTTACCTAGTTGAATCTAATTATAGAAAGAGAGAATCAAAGACTGACACCATCCATTAGAATAAGGTGTTTTCAAAAAGATGTCATTTATATTAAAACTTGTAGGCCATAGTGCTATCCATGTTTCATCTAAATTAAGGCATTTTATGTGGTTTTAAAAGCCCAAATCTACACCACTGAACCCCAGAATGCCGTGTTGGATAGAGTATTTGTGTTTGTCATGCTCGCTGATGTTTTTGAAATAAGTTTCTATAGATAATAACCATTTGAAAAGGAGTAAGAATTATTTTAATTTGTAAGTAAGTCTTTGGGTTCTATCACCAACTGTTTACTAATGATTTCTTTATATAATATAGTCAGGGTTTTTTGCTTGAATAGTTTACATTTCCTTTTTTAAAATTTCTGATATGTTTGCTTCATGAAACAGTACGGCATAGTGATCAAAATGGGGCTGATTTTGGCTGTTAGGAAGACCTTGGTTCAAATCCTACCTTTGGCTGTGAGACTGAGGGCAAATCATTTAACCTCTTAATGTTCTAGGCAACTGAGCCACCAAGTCACAAATATATTGCCATGCTAAAGCTTCCCTGTACAATTCCAGGTTTTTAAGTCTTCCATATTGGATTTTGGTTATATTAAATATTAACTTGGAAATCATGTTACCCTTAAGATAATCATAATTTCCTATCTCTGTGGTGAATCATGTTATGAGTATTGGAGATAGCTAGTTTCAATTTCTTTCTCACTCCTAGTTGCTGGTATTTGGCTAAAATGTGTGAGGCTACTACACTGGAAAGACAAAGATTGAATGAACTTAAGGCATGGGTGCTGTGGTTGAGTCTATCCAGTATTGCATTCTGATGGTGGCATGACAGGCATTCAAATGGGAAAACACAGTTGTCTTTTTAGCACTGACCTCAGGTTAGCAAAAGATTCATAGTAACTCTTTTTAATAATCTGTTATAGAGATATCACTTGCAAATGATGTTAATATACTTCTTTATTGAATACTTAATTTTAAGTTGCTTTTCTTACCACCATCACCCTTTCCCCCCCTTCACACCCTCCTCCCCCCAAAGTCTCTGGAAGGCTTTAGAATCTTAGTGAACAGGCAATTCAAGTCTCTTTTGTATCCTTCTTCAGGGGAAGTTATTTGAGCTTTTGCTTTTACAACACAATAGATCTTCCTGAAGGTGTAGTAGGAATAGGTTTCTTTATATCCTGCCTCTGACACTACCAGAATAACCTCGGGCAAGGTACTTAACCTTAGCATTGACCTCAGGGTTAGCAAGAGACTCAGAATTGCCCTAACTTTTAAAAAACTTTGTTATTGACTGATAGGCCTCAGTTTCCTCATCTGGAAAGTGAAAGAATTGTACTTAAAAAGTATGAGATATATGTGTATATATATATATGTATGTATATATATATATATATATATATATACACACACACATACATACACACATATATACGTACTCAAATATATCTTTAATATCTATATTTTGTATAAGCTTAAATATAATTTGTTTAATATATATGACAAATGTATTTATAATATATACATTCATATCTATCTCATCCTGTTCAATCTTCAATAAGTCTGTGAGACAGATAACATACATACTATTATCTACACTATATGGGCAAGGAAACAAGATTAGAAGGTAAAGTGACTTGGCCTATGTCAGTTAAAGTACATGGCAGGGTTAAGACTTAGAGCCCTGGTCTTTTGAGCTAACTCCCCTGTTCTTTTCACTAGATCCCACGTTTCCTCCCACATAAGGACCATAATACACAGAAGCATCACAACTACTAAAAGAGCAGTAAGAACTTGTTTGATTTCCATTAAAAAAAAAAGCAAGAATTCTGTGTGCATCTACATATGTGTGTGTATATATGTGTATACGTATATATAAATATATATATACGTATACACACACTAAATAGTATAGCACAGACCAAAAATTAAAATAGAATATAGGAATGAGGTCCACTCCAATTCGAATCAATGAAGATATCTATGCTTTTAATATTTACAGTCTCGATTCTCCCCAGTAGTTTATAAAGTCTTTAAGTACTAGTCAATGCACATTTTGAAAAGTATTTGTATTTCTCTTATTATAAGTGTTTTTCCAGTTAAACATTTAATGTGTTAGGCATACAAGCTTTAATTTTATGTTTTCCACTTACATAGTAAGGAACTGTTTTATTTTTAACAATACTAAGACGTGAGTAACATTTAAGGACAATTCTAAGTATTCAAACCCAAATCTGGATTTTTCAAGGACTCAGGGGGGGACCTTTTTCTATTTCCATTCTTGACCAACTATTCTTTTGGCCCTCCCATAGTTAGGACTCCCACCATATGCAGTGCAAAAGCAAAAAGAGCTCCCACTCTGCTTTTACCACTTCTTAGTAACTATTATATAAATGCAAATTAATGGCTAAAATGAGTCTCAAAAAAATTTCTTTGGTCTTTTATTATCTAGGCTATTCCTCTCCATATGTAACTGAGACAATTTGACATTTATGAAGCTCAGGTCATTTTGCAAACATTAAATATTTTATTTATCCTTACATTTTCCTGTGAACGCATGCTTCCAGAGAATTCAAAGTTGTAGGTGACCCAAAAGGGTAAAGGAGAGAGACATGAGGCAATGGGCATAAGCAGCATATTGCTGACCTAGGTGTAAGAAGTGGTACAGGCAGTATCATCAACGGAATGCATGGTTTTAAAAAAAAAAAAAGGAGGTGGGCCGCTAACGACTCAGATGCTGTAACTGGTTTCCATAAAAGTTAAAAAGGCCTGGAGGCCCTCCTCCAGGATAGTGGGCAGAGATTCCATGAAGGATCTCAGGTACCACAGGGACAAGAATCTCACAAGGATGGGCTGTGATCTGCTAGCTGTGTGTACATACAAGTTCAGATTTAAGCGGTAAAACATCTATGTAAAATGGATGAAAAGCTGGCACTGGAGGGGAAAAAGGGATCTTCAGACTGGATTCTTATTAAGAAGGAGTAGGCCAGGCCTACTATGAAGAAATCTATGAATGTAGGGAACATGGTTCTTAATTCAAACTGCTATCTTGTGACATAGAACAAAAACCACAGTAATAACACTGCTATCAAAACAACACTTTACAGTCAGTGGATTAACACCTACGTCAGAGATAATAGCGATTTAGGGGTCTATTTGCTGTGTAAAACAAGTAAGTTTTAGGGACTACCATCTTAAATTTCAGTTCTGGGCCTCTTAAGCAAAAAATTCACAAAAGGCTGGTAATTATTCTGGTTCTGAGTCTAAGATCTTATGTTTAAAACATTTTTTTAAAGAAAGAAAAGATATTGAGGGAATAGTTTTCACCCAGGGTGCTGCGAAGATGACATTGGCAGCTCTGATGCTGACAAATCCCTAACCATCTTCTCTCTCAGAAGAGCAGGGCAGGCCTTTGTTTTTCCCATGTAGCTGGTGCCTGGACTTGAGTATCCTGCAGAGGCAGGATCAGAATCAGAGGGCACCACACTAGGGGTAAGAGAATCATTCATGGATAATTCTCCAGATTTATCCAGAGGTCTCTGCTGTACGATGACTAAAACAGCTTCTAAGATCAGACATACCTAAACTGGCAGGATTCTCAAACGCCCCAGAGGAGTTTCCTTTAATAAAAATAAGGAGGGAGCCGGAGATGCACCTTTCTGGGTTAACGGGCACAAGAGATTTCAGTTCAGGCTTAGGAGGTGCCAAGCACTGTGCAGGGCCTTGGGGGTAAAGAAAATAAAGACACTGCTCCTTCTAGAGAAACTTAAAAATCTAACGGGGACCCCAAAAGGCATAAGACTGAATGATTAGAAAAAAATTAGGCGCTTAAGTGTAAGGCACGGAGCAAAAACGCACAGCAATTCAGGGTCGGCATGATGCAGGATAAGAAAATAGGAAAAATACCGATGCATTAAGTTCAGCTAGAAAAAGGATGTAAAATGTCTGCAGGAATGGACACGTTTGGATCTAAGTGAACTCCAGGCTGAGGCACGGGGGAGTTGGTTATTTTCTCTATGGAACTACAAGGGCTGCATTCCGTGCTGGGTCCGGTTCACTGCAAGCCTTTTCCGCACGGCCTCCATTTGCCTAGGGCCGCTAGGAAGGGCACCCTAGCCTTAAGCGCTCCGCTCCCGAAAGGTAGTGTGGGGGATAACTACCGTAATGAGGCAGAAGGAGGCCTGAGCCAGCCTCCTCCGCAGAAGCAGCAGCAGCGCGCAGCGCGGGCTTTTCCACTGCGCAGCAACTATCGTAGGGGAGGAGGAGGGGCGGGTATATTACGTGCGCGACACCGCCCCGACGAGAGGACGTTGCGTGCTCGCTCGCGCCGGGCGAGTCTCCGCGTCTCCCTCGCGAACTCGGTGAAAGGAATTGGCGCCGTTCGACTCCAGGCGGGTCCGCTCTGCAGCACGAACCCCCCCTCCAGCCGCAGCCGCAGCCGCCGCCCGGGGCCGAGGAGCAGCCGCAGCAGCCGCCGCCAGTGGCCGTGTGAGCGGAGCCGAGTCGCAGACAGCGCCGAGCGGTCAATTGGGGCCTCACGATGAGTTCCTCGCCAGTGAACGTGAAGAAGCTGAAGGTGTCGGAGCTAAAGGAGGAGCTCAAGAAGCGGCGCCTCTCTGACAAGGGCCTTAAGGCCGAGCTCATGGAACGGCTCCAGGCCGCGCTAGACGACGAAGAGGCCTCCGGAGGCCGCCCCACCTTGGAGCCCGGGAACGGCAGCCTGGACCTGGGCGGGGATTCCGCTGGACGCTCGCACACGCAGCCCTCGGGAGCAGGCCTCGAGCAGGAGGCCGCGACCACGGCCGACGAGGAAGAGGAGGAGGAGGAAGAAGAAGAGGAGGAGGGGATTGCGGCCCTGGATGGCGACCAGATGGAGCTAGGGGAAGAAAACGGGGCCGCGGGGGCGGCTGATTCGGGCCCAATGGAGGAGGAGGAGGCGGGCGGCTCCTCGGAGGACGAAAACGGCGACGACCAGGGCTTCCAGGAAGGGGAAGACGAGCTCGGGGACGAGGAGGAGGAAGCGGGCGCGGGAGACGAGAACGGACACGGGGAGCAGCAGTCTCAACCGCCGACTACGCCGCAGCAGCAGCAGCCTCAGCAGCAGCGCGGGGCGGCGAAGGAGGCCGCGGGGAAGAGCGGCGGCCCCACCTCACTGTTTGCCGTGACGGTGGCGCCTCCCTCGGCAGCGAGGCAGGCCCAGCAGCAGGCGGGAGGCAAGAAGAAGGCGGAAGGCGGCGGAGGCGGCGGTCGCCCCGGGGCTCCGGCGGCGGGTGAGTGGCGTTTTGTGAAGGGGGGGAGGGAGAGAGGACGGGAGGCCTGGGGTGGGGTGGGGACTGTGCCCCGGGGCCTCCACTAGTCTCCCCCCCTTGAGGGGCCTGGGAGGGTGGGGAAGCGGCTTGGGTAGGGCGAAAGGCATTATAGTCGACGGGCGAGGAAAGGGCGGAGGCGCCGGTGCATTTCCCCGTGGCCGGCATGGTGGATGGGGGAGGGGAAAGTGGGGGGGGGGGCGGTTGCGGGGGAATCCCAGATTAGCCGTGAGGTCTTGAGCTGTGTGTATGTGTATGTGTGACGGCGGCGCCACCATTATCTGGCTCGAGAGCCAGGGGGAGCTGCAGCTGCCGCTGGAGGGGGAGGAGCGGCCGCTGGCGGCGGGAGAAGGCCGCCCCCCCCCTCCGTCCTCGGCGCTGCTGCGTGCGCGCGGTGCGGGCACATGTCTCCGCACTGGGGGGAGGGGAGGGAAAAGGGAGGACGATGGGAGGGGGGGTGGAGATCGAGGTCCCGGGGCGGGCGCGCGGTGGCGGCTCGGGCTCTCACGTTGCCACCGTATTGTGCAAGGAGCGCTGGGGCTCTGGCGTGACGTCATTTCCGGTTGGCGGTCCCTGCGGGGAGGGGGTAGGGGTGGGGTGGGATGGGGGGAGAGTTAGAACGACGATCCGTACAATGCAGCCGCGGGCAGCGCGGGCCCAGCCGGAGTGGGGGGAGGGGAGGGGGAGAAAAAGCTCGGAGTTCCTCCTCCTCCTCTCTTCTCTGTGCTCTCATTGGGATACACGTGGGCTCTGCTTATTCCGCGCTATTCTCTGTGGTGCTCGCTGGAATCATCGAGCAGCCTGGGAGATTCGTGCTATCTCTACGCTGCGTCACGAACTTCAATCCTTATCCAACCCTACCGCTTCTTCAGTTAATATATGGTTGGCAAATTAAGGGATTGTTGAAACCGGGAAAAAATGGCAGGTTAACATGGCAAGCTTTTTAAGCGTTCCAGATTACAATTGGAATAGGCTTTTTCGGGTCAGCGGGGTTTTTTTGTTTTTTGATTTTTCTTATTTTTAATCTAAAAAGATGTCCTAATCTTTGTAGGAGATGGCAAAACAGAACAGAAAGGTGGAGACAAAAAGAGAGGTGTTAAAAGACCTCGTGAAGATCATGGCCGGGGCTATTTTGAGTACATTGAAGAAAACAAGTATAGCAGGTAGGGAAGTTTAACCGATATTTTCACTGAATCATGAAATGAATCAAATAATGAGAAAGCTGTATCAGGAGATGATTTCTTTTTTCAGAGCTAAATCTCCTCAGCCACCGGTTGAAGAGGAAGATGAACACTTTGATGACACAGTGGTTTGTCTTGATACTTGTAAGTGGATATCCTCCAATCTGATCTTCTTGATTTTGTATAGGACCAAAATTTACCGTGTTTTTAGGATATTTGCATTTATGAAAAATAGCTTGTACAAGTGTAGAAATAATCTGTTTAATAACTTGTGTGCCAGTCTTTTGAAATAAAGGTTACCACAATCCACATGGAAATCACTAGGTAAGGAAGGCATAAACAAAATGGTATTTTAAAATTTAGTCATGTTCTGGTCTGGCAACTTGGTGATTTTTTTTTTCCTTGGAAGTGTGGAATATTTTGGTGATTAACTTCAATAGCAAAGGTAATTTATAAGTATATATTCTCATTTTGTCCTTTCAGTTTTGTAAGAAAATGTAGTAAGTATCAGTGGTGGGAAATTTAATAATTGACCTATTGGGACTAGTGTTTATTATAAGATCTTAAAGTTTCATTAAGTGGATTTAGGACTTCCATTGTCCCAATTTTTCAGTACTGGAATTACCAGGTTTATCTTTACTAATGACTTTCCCTTTAGTTAACAAGTATATTCCCTTTTTTCTAATATTTAAACTGTAACATTACTTTCTCAATAACTGCTGTTTTGTTCTCAATTGCAGTTCAGTAGCTGCTGCTTTAACATAAGTTGGTGTCTTCCAAAGACCTGGGGCAGCAGCAGTGGCTATCTCTGGGCCACTAGCTTTCTTCAGCAGCGAATGGTATCAAGGGCAGCACTGTAATGCTGCTACTTTTACCCAGATGGGTTGTAATTCATTATGTGGAAGCATTGCAAACCTATAAGTGGGCCTTGGCTGTCTCTGTTCAGTTAATTTTAGTGGTTGTGTGTCTTTAAAAAAAATGTACCTGATTCATTATTTGGTCAAAATTTACTAATGTAGGTGGTCTTTTGGGGGAACAAAGGGTAGAAATGGGAATTGATATTCAGACAGGTAAGGTGTGTTTTGTAGAAAAATTTAAAAACTCGGTAATATAAGCCCCCAAAAAGCAAATTTTTAGTAGAAACAGTGCAAGAGAATTGGAGATTAGGGTGGTAGAACATTACTAATGAGAGCTTTCCATTTTAAAGGCGACAGTATTCAGATTTTTGGTTTGTTTAAATACTGGGCCCAAAGTAATGTACATAGAGGAAGTGGTAGTACTTAGAAAACAGCAGTGTAAATTAGTGTTGGGTTTTTTTTGAACTTGAGAGGAAAGGATTACCAAAATCATATTAATTTGCTTATCATGCCTTCATCACATAAAGAGAAAGTTCAGGTCAGTTGGCAAAGCAATATTCCATCTTTGTTATAAAAGGGTAGAGGAATATAATACCCATGGATAAACAAACTAAAAGGATTTCTAACCCCTTATTTTCTCTAATAAGTTAACTTGAGTTTCTTTACCCAGAAAGGAATTTACCTATTCTAAGACTAGTCAAAAAGTGCTAATAAGCAGTAAGCTCCCAAACAAAAAAAAAATTTGTATGGTACACAGGTCCTGAATACAATGAAGAGGTAGATATATCTGGATTATGATCTCGAGGGGGAGGTGCTTAGTGACTTTCTATAAATACCTTGACAATATTGAGATTTCATTCACAAATCTTTGAAGAAAACTTAAGACCTTGGGCCCTGAGGTAGTCTAATATTTATAAAGGGCTGAGACCCACAACTCACACCTATTTTAAACCAGTTGGTCATGGCCTCCCTACCTTCAATTGTGTTGTGGCACTGGTAAATGCTACCTGACTCTGGCATGCTTCACTTTGTGATTTCCTGCTATCCTCTGCTGCTTGGCTCTAAATCAAGGTAAAGAGCAGAGCAGGTATGTATGAACATCACATTGTCTTCATTACCTGTCTTAAGTGGCTTTTTTTTTTTAAAGTGTACATATATAAAACCATGGAGAGTTATCTTTTTATTTTTTTTGTCTGATTTGCCGCCTTCCAATTCAGAATTTGGCACCAGAATTTTTGGCGGGAGTGGGGTTTATTTACTCTCTGAGCAGTCCAGGTAGAGTAATGATTCATCCCAATGTAAAGTCTTTATGCAGCATCAAGAAAGTTGTAATACTTTGGGGGATTAGTTTATATGGTCCTTAGACTTAAAAATTAGTATGAAGGGGAAAATAATAGATATTTGTTAACTTACAGATAACTGTGATCTGCATTTTAAAATCTCAAGAGACCGTCTCAGTGCTTCTTCACTTACTATGGAGAGTTTTGCTTTTCTTTGGGCTGGAGGAAGAGCTTCTTACGGCGTTTCAAAAGGCAAAGTTTGCTTTGAGATGAAGGTAAAACAAATTCTGTAATGAGTCCTAGTTGCTGCAGTTTTTGGCATTTATTTTTAACTCTTAAGTAGAATCCTAAAATCTTAAACATTATTGAATTTTTCTATGGGACACAAAGGAAATTAATATAAACTCACTGTGTAACACTCAAATATGGGAAGAAAATCATTATGGTGGGACTGGGCTAGAATTGGACCAAATAGTTTTATTTTTCAATAGGAATGGGGAAAATGAAGTGTTTAAGTTGAAAGCTATGTTAATAGGAAAATGAGAGCCATATTGCATGAATAAGTCCACAGTTGTGAAAAAAGTTAGGCAAAAATCTTCATCACAGCAGCAGTCGGCAGAGACAAGTAATACTGAATTTAACATCAGCAGAAATACCAAACTAGATCCAGAAATTTCTCATTCCTAGTCTATATAGAGACTTGGTGATTTGTCTTCCTCTTCAGGTTACAGAGAAGATCCCAGTGAGGCATTTATATACAAAAGATATTGATATACATGAAGTGCGGATTGGCTGGTCACTTACTACAAGTGGAATGTTACTTGGTAAGACCATCTGTGTGCATTGTATATGAGATATACGTAGGTTTCACCACAAGTTAGCTTAGGTTTATGGCTAAAATTTGAATTCATATGATAAAAGCTAGATTTCTACAATAACCCATTCCTATTTAGTTTTCTGTCTGCTTTCAGCAATTTTAGACAGAGTCTAAATTAGACATAGTCTATCAAGTGCTCAGAATTAAGAATCTGGGTTCTGGGTACACAAAACCTGTTTCTAAATTTTCTCAGGTCCCTCCCCCCTAAGGGAAAGTGCCACCTCAAATTGAAATGGAAGTTCATATTAGAGTTTTAATAAATTCCTTCTGACAATTGCAAACTGTATTTTTTTCTACTTTTAGGTGAAGAAGAATTTTCTTATGGGTATTCTCTAAAAGGAATAAAAACATGTAACTGTGAGACTGAAGACTATGGGGACAAGTTTGATGAAAATGATGTGATTTCCTGTTTTGCTGTAAGTTGTAACTATAAACACAATTTTAAATGTATTCTTAAATATACCATTAAAATGAGATTAGCAAAGTGTGTAGAATGAGTGTTCTTTCTGGGCAATAATAAAGGGGGTTGGCTTTTAGTAGTTTGGGATAACTTAATTTTACAAACAGTATTTTTTAGATTTTTTCAGGAATGGAAAATCATTAAAACATAACATGGGCATAACTTATGTACTGATTGTCATTTTCATTAAGATAGTGTGGACCTTGAATTTAACCAAATTTGAGACCTGTTATTTCTTGAAATTTTACTTTTGAAACTTCACTGGATTTTAGATAATGTCGAATAGACTAGTTACTGAAGTATTAATTGTTCAACAGAATTTTGAAGGTGAAGAAGTGGAGCTTTCCTATGCAAAGAACGGACAAGATCTTGGTGTTGCTTTCAAAATTAACAAGGAGGTTCTTGCTGGACGGCCTCTTTTCCCTCATGTTCTCTGCCATAACTGTGCAGTTGAATTTAATTTTGGTCAGAAGGAAGAGCCATATTTCCCAATACCTGAAGAATATACTTTCATCCAGAATGTTTCATTAGATGATCGTGTTAGAGGGCCAAAAGGACCAGATGAGAAGAAAGATTGTGAAGTAAGTGATAGTCTTTTCTCTCTTTACAGTCATTTTGAGATTGAATGTTTCCTAATTCTGTACTGCTTAGTGTTGTAAAGCATTGTAACTACGAGATTAGTTTGAACTTTTAAAATTTTACCTTTAAGTGTAGCTTTGCTAATTTCTTAAGTGCTCTATCTGTACATCTTCATTTAGATAGTACAGATATTTCAGCATGTTATTATTTGTGCTTTAAGGGCAAGACAGTGTTTCTGGCACAGTCATAATTGGTTTTTTTTCCTCTTTGTCTTTAAATAGTTGTGTTTATTTGTATGTTTAAAAGCCTAATAACTTTGAAAATACTTCATCTTCCTGTAGGTTGAGAAACTGAGACTATATAGTTGTGATTAAGTCTTAAATCCTGTCAATTTATAGATGAGGAAGCTGAGACTAAATGAATTGTCCAAGGACACATAGCTAGTTAATGTCAGTTCTTGATTCAGTATATAATAGGCACAGCAGTTT
The DNA here is from genome assembly GCA_028646515.1 of Pseudochirops corinnae. Lineage (NCBI taxonomy): Eukaryota > Metazoa > Chordata > Mammalia > Diprotodontia > Pseudocheiridae > Pseudochirops > Pseudochirops corinnae. The sequence continues at coordinate 258,766,027 of CM053586.1, forward strand.
TTCCATGGCAACCTACTGAAAAATATTTGCAATTAAATATGATTTTTTTTAAAAGTACGCTTCCTTATTCACAGAGTAGTCACATGAACCAATACAGTGAAAGTCCTTTACATAGTACTGCCATTAGAGAAATGCATACAAGTTTTTATGTTTGGGTATAGGGAATAGGTAGTATTCTTAATTTTTTGAAAATAAATTAATTTTAAAATGTCAGTCTAGCCTTTTGGATGTAGTTGAATAGGAAAGTAATGTTTTTGCTTTTTGATTGCAGGTTGTGATGATGATTGGCTTGCCAGGAGCAGGAAAAACCACCTGGGTCACTAAGCATGCAGCAGAAAATCCTGGTAAATACAACATTCTTGGAACAAACACTATTATGGATAAAATGATGGTAAGTAATATGTCTATAATTTGGGAAGTCTGACATGTTCATTTGAAATCTTTTTGACTTTCTAATAGTTCACCTACGTGATAATCACATATAATAGGAAATTTGTTGCTTTAAAGTAGGCTTCATGATCTTAATTGCACTATTTGCAGTTTATTTCTAAGTTACACAATTGACAGTTTTGTAAGTCCTTTAAAGGGAAAGTACCTTATGAGAATGGAGTTGCTTCCTATATTAATTTTAAAAACTCAAGTTTTTAAAAATTATCTTGAGTCTTTTTAACAAAACTCATGAGAAAGTGTCTCCTCCTAGGTGGCAGGCTTTAAGAGACAGATGGCTGATACTGGAAAATTGAACACACTGTTGCAGAGAGCCCCACAGTGTCTTGGAAAATTCATTGAAATAGCCGCTCGTAAGAAGCGGAACTTTATTCTGGATCAGGTATGCTGTGGCTTTAAGAAGGGATTATTTTTCACGTAGGTTATTTAGAAGCCTAAACTGGAATGTTCTAGCAGTTGGGAATACTCTTTCTTTCAATGACGTTTTGGTGGAAGAGTTATTTTAATCTTGTGTGGCACTTGGCACATAACTATGCACAATTGCCTAATAAACACTGATAACGTTCACAACAAATGGATGAATATTCTCTTTGCAGCTGACCATAGCTGTCAAATTTATTATTACGTAACTTTTGTTCTAGACAAATGTGTCTGCAGCTGCCCAGAGGAGAAAAATGTGCCTGTTTGCAGGCTTTCAGCGCAAAGCTGTAGTAGTTTGCCCAAAAGATGAAGACTACAAGCAAAGAACACAGAAGAAGGCAGAGGTGGAGGGAAAGGATCTCCCAGAACATGCAGTTCTCAAAATGAAAGGCATGAAACTGTTTTGATACCTTTTAAAGGCCATTGTTTAGATTCTTAGGTCTTTACAAGCAGTTCATTTGTCATCTTCAAAGCCAGAACACATTTTAAAGTGTTTACTTTCTGTTACTAATATTGTGTTGGTGTAATCACTTTGTCTATTTAGCTCTTTTTAACCTTTAAAAGAGGATAAAATGATAATGAAAGAGATTGTAGCAATTTCTGGTCAAAGCCTAAAATATTTTTAGATGTTTAATACTGTTTATTTTCTTCACTTTATAGGGAACTTTACACTGCCAGAGGTAGCTGAGTGTTTTGATGAGATAACCTATGTAGAGCTGCAGAAAGAAGAAGCCCAAAAGCTTTTGGAGCAATATAAGGAAGAAAGTAAAAAATCTCTTCCTCCAGAAAAGAAACAGAATACTGGCTCTAAGAAGAGCAATAAGAATAAGAGTGGCAAAAACCAGTTTAATAGAGGTGGTGGTCATAGAGGTCGTGGAGGATTTAACATGCGTGGTGGAAACTTCAGAGGAGGGGGTAAGTTGAAATTTTTAGTTAAGTTTCTCACAGTGTTTCTAAATTGGGCTAAAATGAAATGATTCAGTAATGTGAAATGAAATATAAATCCAACTTCATTTTGATTTGAACTTAAACACTAAATAAGATAAGCATCTTTATCTACAAAGTAGAACAAAAAAGCTTACGTATTTAATAGAGTCGTACATTGAAATTTTGTCTCAGTTTACTAGTATTTGGAATTAGTATTACTATCTGGTATGTATTATCATCTGTGATTGATACTAAAATAATGTGAAAACATGTGGTAGGTGTATTATAACCTTAGTCTGCAGTGTAACTTATTTTTAAAACAATCGATGTTAAGATTCTGTTTAAATTGTGGTGTTAAATTTTTAGTTTGTGTGAATGTAAAAAGATAAAATTTCCTTTCATTTTAGCTCCTGGAAATCGTGGTGGTTATAATAGGAGGGGAAATATGCCACAGCGTGGTGGTGGTGGAGGAGGAAGTGGAGGAATTGGTTATCCATACCCTCGTGGCCCTGTTTTTCCCAGCAGAGGTGGTTATTCAAACAGAGGCAACTACAACAGAGGTGGAATGCCCAACAGGGGGAACTACAACCAGGTAATCTTTCCTAATAATCTACAGGCACTACACTGACTTTTCTAGATATATGTTCTATATTTGTGTTTTGTAGAGTAGAAGGTGCTTTCAAATTAATTGTGGAGATTGAAAGTAGTAAATTTGAGATTTGTTTCTGTTGGTTCAGGTGTCTAAAGCTTGAGTAATTAATTTTTGCTTGTTTTTAAGAAATCCAGCAACTCCAGTGTTCACATAAACAGTTTCATGTGCCTGAATTTCTTCGGAATATGAAGATGCTACTCTCTTTTGCTGCCATTTTAAAAGAAACTTAATTTTTTATTAGCTTTCTTGATAATTTCTTAAGAGCTGTAGTTCTAAAATGAAGTCAGCAAACATGGAATGGTTAAAAAATTTTTAGTAGACAGTGACAACCCAATTTTAGGGCTTTAAAAGGTGTCAGAATGCCCAATTGATTATGATTTATTTGAGATACCAGTAGGAGGAGCCCAGAGCTTCTAGAATTTAGCTAATAAGGGATACTGGTTAGGTGACCAGTCTCTCAAACCTCCTCCCTAGCCCCTGTCTTCTTCAAGTTAAGATGTTGATAGAATGTTAGTTTTGTTTTTAATATCTAGTGACCCTCTTTCACCCATTGTAGAGCATGGAACAAGTTGTACAAGGACAAATTACCGTGTTTGTTAGCAGTACTTAGATTAATTTTCTTTTTCCTTCTAGAACTTCAGAGGCCGAGGAAACAATCGTGGCTACAAAAATCAATCTCAGGGCTACAACCAGTGGCAGCAGGGTGTAAGTAATTTTATGCACTTTCCACTTAAAATTATATGTATCTTGAGTTTGGAACAAGAATCAGTCCTGAAAACTCTTCCACTGGTTACCAAAATGTTAAAATGCAATGGTGAAATGTCCCACACTGGCACTAACCAGTGTTTTTGTGGAAGTTCTTCTAGCCCAAAATTCATCTTCAGGTACAACAAATGATAGTCTGATTTGATAGTTAACAAATTGTTATATAATATATGGTATTTAGTTTTAGCTAACTAGTTGCTGGTGTGCCTTTTTATAATGTGTTGATCATTTGGGGATATTAATGCTATAATTAAATATGGTGTTTTAATGAAATCAGAGGTAAGACAGGTCTAATCTGTTCTAGCAGACACATTGCTCTGCGTTAGATTCAATGTCATATCCTAAAAGCAACTTGAGTGGCTTATTGATGTGTTTTTTCTTTAAAAAAAACAAATTTTCTCTTGCAGCAATTCTGGGGTCAGAAGCCATGGAGTCAGCATTATCACCAAGGATATTATTGAATACCCAAATAAAAACGAACTGATACATATTTCTCCAAAACCTTCACAAGAAGTCGACTGTTTTCTTTAGTAGGCTAACTTTTTAAACATTCCACAAGAGGAAGTGCCTGCGGGTTCCTTTTTTAGAAGCTTTGTGGGTTGATTTTTTTCTTTTCTTTTTTGTACATTTTTAATTGCAGTTTTAAAGTGAATCGTAAGAGAACCTCAGCATTGTGCACGATAAGAGAATGTGTCAGTATTTCAGGGTTCTACATTTTATCTGTAAAATGTGACTTTTTTTTTTACCACAACAAAAGTAAAATGTTGCTTTGTACCTGGTGTCTTTTATTAAGATTTACTCCCCCCATTTCTCACCGAGAATTAACAGTCGGGAGTCATTTGTCACAATACAATAGAAATGTTAGCAACCAGATTCATGTAAGGGCTTTAGTGGTCCTCATGAATTTCACGACTTTGTACTGCTCACATTACACTCCATCCTCTCTGTAGTTTGGTGGGTAGAGGAGGGGTAAACTAAGCAGTAGTTCTTGGCAATAACTGGGATGGGTTTTTATAGCAATGGAATTGTCATAGCTGGGGAATTGAAGGTAAAACTTGGAGCCAAATAGGGAAGATGGAGTGTATGTAGAAGGGCTCTTTAAAATGTAAAACTTGGTTGCATTATCTGTGGAGGCTCAAACTTGTGAAGGTACAACACCATAATTTTTTTCCATTTGTTCTGCATTTTGATTCTGAAAAGAAAGCTGGCTTTGCCCATTTCTTATTAAACAAAACTTGTTGTAAATCCAGTTGTCTAATGGGATCTATATGAAGTTAGCTATGTCTGTATACCCCTTCTCCCACAAAATACTGTATACCTAGTGTGCTTGTAGTAGTTAACTCCACCATCTTTGTAAGCTAATGAACTTGTGAGTCACCCATTTATATCTAATTTTTAATCATGTCAGTTCTTGAATGGGTATCTCCTTAGCCTGCTGATTTCTTTTTCTTTCTAAAGAAAGTGGGTGGAGAAATTAATTTAGACGTTTGTTTGCAATAAAATGAATTCATTTTACTCTTGTTTGGGATTCTCGCCATCAAGGTCCAAAATCCCTTTAAAATCTCCCGAAAGGGGGAGAATTTATAAGTGTGTGCTTTCTGGACAGCTTCATTTCTCTGCACTTGGAACATTTAGGTTTTAAAAACTTAAATGTATACTGGCAACTGATTTATTTAGAAATACTGATGTAAAGTTGTATTTTCCCCCCCGCCCCCAAGACTTTAAAATGTTAGGAGGGGAAAGGGTACTGGCTGGGAGAAGTTATTACTGTTTTATCATTACATATTAAAAGATGTTCAAATTGCTGTCCACAAATGTATTTATAGTACATGTAACCCTCTGTATGGGAACAATTGCTTTTAGAAGCTATTGATCATATGAGCCAGTCATCATTGATTCACTACTACACAACACTGCTAACTTAATATTATAGCTATGTGATAATTAGATCCCCTAATTGTAATTTTATTGGGTTTGCACAGAACACAAATTTTAAAGGATTCTCACTGTAAAGTGAGGAAATAGGAGTCAAACTGTAGAACTAAAATTTGACTTCAAGTTTTTCTTTCCCAGTTTAGGTTGTTAATCAGCATTACTTTTAATGGATTTTCTAATAATTAGTTTTGTTATTAGTTTTATATAAAATTTTAAGCTTTTTCATTATCTAGAGGCTAGTAATCCCTTTGAGAAGATGTTTTTTATGTAAAGTGGTGGTTAGGGCTTATTCAGAATTAGTTGCAACAAAAACAATTTTTACCATCAACTTTTGTAGTTAAGAGGACCCTAGCAAATATTTAAAAATGGCAATGGTAAGAGACATAACATAAGCTACTGAAAATGAGTTCTTGCTGTAGATAAGAATTGGTTTACTATTTACTTACTGTCTAAATTTGGTGGCCTAAATTGTCAGTATTTTTCCCATTCTTGAGTTAGTAAGGAGGAAAAAGCCCAATGATTTTATTTATAGACTTGTTTATTGGGCACGTAAGTGTCTTAACCAAGACTAAATACTGTTGGAAATCAGATTTAATTGAACTGCTTATCACTATTATGAGATACAACAATGACAACCAGAACATCTCCCATTACTGTCTGTCGAGTTTCTTTTCAGAAATAGGAAGGATCATACAATTCAAAATTTGCATGCATTCCAGTTCACCAGGTGATTAGCTTGTCCTTTAGAAAATAGATAGTGGAAGAATCCCTCAGAAAAATTAAGGAATCAGGCTCGGAGAGAGGATTGCCCAAATAACAGCCACGACTTGAACAAGGTCTTTCGACTTTGATGCTGATTGGTGCTTGGTAATAGCCCTATTTGCAAATTGGTATTCATCAGATGGCAACCAGAAAAACATAAAACTTTAGTTGGGTTTTAGTTTCAGTAAGAAAATTATTTTAGTAGTTAAGGAATTATATAATTTTAAGACATTTCACCAGAGTAAGATAAGGAACCCACTAAGTGAATTTGTGAATGTGTAAGAGAAAATTATGTTATTTTCCTTTTTTCCCCCAGTAGAGGACAAATTGCATCAGAATAATTCAGGAATTTATGATGGGTTATTCCAACCCAATGACAGTTCTTTTTTTCAATTTACACTTTTTAAAGCAAAACGATGAATAGCAAACCAATCTAGTAACTATTTGTTTTTTTAAAGAGAATAAAGATGGCAGTGGTTTATATTAGCATTCTCAGTGAACTTTTTTTGCTTTTTTCTTTTGGAGATGGGAAGGCAGAGCAGTTGGGGTTAAGTGACTTGCCCAAGGTCACACAGCTAGTAAGTGTTAGGTGTTTGAGGTCAGATTTGAATTCAGGTTGTCCTGGTCCCAGGGCCAGTCCTCTACTCACTGTGCCACCTAGCCATCCCTATGTGGCATTCTCAATAAAGTAGGTTGGAGGCAATTTGAAGATTGAATGATTTGGGGTTAAATTGTGGCAATTAAGGAATTTAGGTTAAGGTAAGAATTGTATGCAGGGTTTAAAAAGGATAGTAAATATGACAAGAAAACTTGAAGGGTAGTAAATTAGCCCTGATTTAGCAATATGGCATTGTACATAAGGAAAGTATGACTGGAAAGTCATACTACATTGGTTTACTCAATAATGATCAGTTCTTGGGCAGGCAGCTGTCATCTGTGATTTATAATTTAAGATCAGGAAGAAGTTGAAGTGTTCAAGGATGTTTAAGACACACTTAACCTAAAGGATAACTTAGCATCTAATTTCTTAAGGAAAATAGCTAGGGAAAAGCAATTAATTTAACATGAAGTGATTAGATAACCAGTAAAGGTTGTTCAGGAAGGCTTGAGTGATCAAGGAAGATGAGATTTGTAAAAAGTAAATCGGCTTATTTTCATGGAATGGTTTAATTGGTCCTGCCTGAAGTTCAGAATGTAAGTTCTTTGTAGCAAATATAGGCCTATTTGTGAAAGTTAATGGTCTTTTTTTCCCCTCCAATATTTTGTACTTGTTTTAGCAGAGGTGTCAGAAATCCTTAAATTCTTTTTGAGGATTCTGGTATCTTAATTGATCACTTTTTTGTTTTTAGTTTTTTACTCTGGAGCAGTTTTATTCTGAATAGTTATGAAGTGACCGGGAGGTATCTGATTGTTTGCCATTGTCTGAACTGAGTATCAGAAAAGATTTTATGCTTTTGGTTATTGATGAAAACTGGGCCATAGAAAAGTAGGTCAGAAACAGCCAAGTAAACACCTATTTAGGTATTAATGTTTAGAACAAGAAGAGTGATGCAATAGGTTGCACTATTCAAAAGCTATGAAGAGACAGTTATTAAAAGTAAGCTTTTTTAATATCCTAATTTTAGAGCTGATTAATTAACATCCCTTCCCCTCCAGTTTTTAGAGGTCTTACAGAGGTTAAATGACTTAAATCCAATTTAGTTGTACCAAGTATCCAGAGTCAAGATTTTATTCAGTACCAATACATAACTTTCCACTGTGCTACCTGGCTCAAATATGATGAAAATTGTGATTATCTTGATAGAGGGGCAAAATAGATTTGTTAGAAAGTAGGCTTTTGTGTCCCTAACACAAAATCTTGGACAGATTACTCATTCCTACCTTTCTGTTGGTGAAGATTAATCACCATAATGGGTTATATACCTCTGACGTTACAGGGGTACAATGGTAAAACACTTAAATTTACTGGTTTCCCATTTCTTTTAGTTACAGTTAAAATGATTGTTTTCTCAGAAGTGTTTAAAGAATCAGAAACTGAACTTCTCCACTCACATTCTCAAAATATGTAGACTTTGGCTCAATAACAAATCTAGATATTAAGGCCTGTGGTATCCCATCTTTTAAAAATTCTCTTCCTGGTATTATTAACATAACTAAAGGGGAACAGTTTGCTGTTGGGAGTTCTTTACACGGTTGCAGTGAGCTAATGACTCAGCAAGCATTAGTTTTTGGTTTGGGCCTCAAGAGTTTAGTCCTGAGCCACTCTACTTGTCTACAGTTTTGTGGAACCTAAAGTAGTTTCTGTGCTGTAGTCTCGAACTTAAGCATGAAAATTTGACTTACTTTCTGCAATTCAGTACGTGAACAGTAAGTAGCTAATGAAAACCAGAATACCCACACAATTTGATCAGTGCCTAGAAAGTATAGAAATAGGAATATAGTACATTAAATGTCCTCCTTGAGCATATACTAAAATCCTTAATTTGTTAACTTAATTATGGCCTCATTAAATTGTGTAATTGCTGTTACATTTTAAAAATCCTTGCTTAGATTATAGTCTAAAATTTTGTTTTTACTTTTGGTGGGGGCGGGGAGAAACTTAAAATTTGGATGTGTTCAGTTTATATTTACGATTTCTTCGACCAAGTGAAGGTTTTATGAAGTTACTTTCTGGACACATCTGTCACGTTACTATATCCAAAATATGCTAAGTTAAGATCTCATATTTTAAAGGCAGAGAGCAATTTCAAGAACTGGGTCATTAAGCACTTAATACTCTTTAAATAAAGATGACAATTGTCATGTGTCAAGTGTTTTGAGGCATGATGATGGGCTTGCACTGAACCATCCAGCTCCATCATATAATCAAGTGGCACACATTCGAAAAACTAGTCTGTAGTTTAGAGGGTTTTCTGTACAAAAATTAGGCTCTATCCAATTTTTATGGGATTAAATATGCCCCCTTAGTTTCATGTAATAGAGGTATATATGTATATAACACCCTACTTATTAATAGGGCTCTCAAACTTTTTGAACATGACCTGGAACCCAGGGGGAAAGCTGCTAACAAAGTGACTACCAAATGTACATTGTGCTAGGGAAGGAACTAAATTTAGTGGCAAAATCAGATGTAAAAGTTAGGGTTAACAGTTTTCCAAACTTGGTAATTGGTTTTTCTCTAGCAATTTCAAGTCTTTATAGGTCATATAGAAGAATGCTAGAAACTTACACTGAGAAGTTGACATCAAAGCAAGAGACAAGGATTATATGAAAAATAGAAATATCTGAAAGGGCAAACAGCCATACAAACCTAGTTCATTAGCCTTTTGAGTGCAATAGTGTTTTATAAATACATGGTTTCAATCAAAACAGTGGGCTCAAAGGCCTTAAAAAAAAGTTCAAAATAGTCTTAAGTGAGGTAGGGAAGTAGTGTTTCAAATTTTTATCAAAGTATTTTTAAGGTTTGACACTTTTAAGAGGTAAGCTTTCAGTCATCTGAAAAGTTTTAAGTGGGACACCTCATTCCCCAGAGGGGTCTAAATGTGGGGTTGGGAGAATACACCGGCATTGTTTGGGGGTGAGATTTATCACAAAATAGGTTTACAGCATTTTACAACTAAACAGTCACTGCTTGATTAGGTGACATAGCTGGTTGAGACAATGTATTAATGAATTTGTAGCCATGTGAAGTTTTAAATTGTTTTGGGATCTATGTAAAATACACGGGCTTCAAATATAAAACAACAAACCTTGATAATTAGCTAACAGACAACTAAGAAGCAACAGCTAAGGAAAGATCTTAATGATTGCACTCAGAATCCAAACATCACACCATCTTTTGAGGAGAACTTGGCTCTTATAAGTCAAATGTCAGGCAAATGGCCTAGTTTCTTTTGAAGGTATCTACCTAAAGTCCCCATGTATAACCACTTCTCAATCATCAAGTGGCAATGGTTCATCAGAAAGAACACAGAACATAGGATTTTAGAGATAAGCTGCTCCAACCTCATTTTACGAATGAGGAAACTGAAGAGATTGCCTTTGAATACTGGATTTCAGGTACATTTATCATAGTTTATTTAGCCATTTGGTAACTAAATAAAAACATTAAGTTTCATACAACCGAAATATTTTGCTTTCTGTCAGCACTTAGTCTGATAGAACTGTTGGAAGACATCTTGGAATGGTTCTTAGTATGTTTTGATGAGCAATACTAATTTGTTTTCCTCATTTGTGAAAAAGATTTTGTAATGAAAAATCGTAGTGCCATTAAGCCCCACTTGAGGGGTTTCCACTGAAAACCCTATATTTTAGGTTAAAATTGCTTATATACAAATTAAGGAAACTTATTAGCAATTAAAGACCTTGAGAATTTTAGTTGGATTTTAGGTTCAATTTGACATTGATGCTAGGCTATATTAATTAATGGGTCTGTAATGGGAGGTAATAATCCTTGATGAGATCAGTTGAGGAATTGTGAACAGTGGCTAAATGCATTTATTCCAGGCCTTTTTCTTCTTAGTTTTCCAATAAGGTTTTATGCTGAAGCCTCATCCTGGCATGAAGATGAAGCTGGGTCCTTGAAAGCTATGCCACTAGGGTACATGCTCTGGCATACCCTACCAGACTAGGAAAAAAGCTCACTGTTATGTGAGGACCAGCTTAGCTAAATCAAGAGATTGCTCACCGGAAGTTTGCCCACAAGGTGATAAGTATTTGGCCACAGTTTTTGAACACCATCTGCTGAGGCACTGAGTTTGGGTGACCTGCTTTGATAGTGGGAATATCCACATGGAGGAAATCGTGGATCTTTTGAAATCTTAAATATTATTAATATTGGAACACAACTAAATTTTATTTTGGGAAAATTTGTAAGAAGCAATCAGTGCTGATTCCACATGTAACTTTCACATATTCCTGGATGAAGCAGCCTTTCTTCCAAGATAAGGTAATTGACATTTTAAAAATGACAAAACATGCCTTTTAAGTTCCAAAGTAAAACCTCAAGTCTAAATATTAGGAGAACAATTTCTTAGCAAAATATTTAAGACATTTGTCTTGAAATATAAAATTTTAAAATGCTACTCATTTTATATAAGAATGCTGAAAGTTGGCAATAAGTTGTCCCACCAGCTAGGCAAATGAGCAATTAACAGCCCTTTTACTACAAGATAACTGAGGAAATTATTTTAATACCAAAAAAGGGTGGGGGGGAAGTATGCTCACATTCAACTGAGCACGAGATTCTGAAGTGAACTGCTGTCCTGATCTATCTTAGAAACAAGTCAAAATCAGCTTTGGAGCCAGAAGGTTTAGGAACTTTGGAAATCATCTAGCCTACCAACCCCAGTGAGGCAAAATATGGTTGATCAAACTAGGACAAGAATAGTCCAGTTGGCCCTTGATCTTATTTACCCAGCTATCCGTTGGGGACAACCATATGAAGGAACAAATACTTCCTCAAAGTTGGAAAAATCAAAATAGGTGAGAACGTGACAGAAAAGATTTCAGATAATACTATGGTTTGCAATTAATGTACTATTAACACTTCAGTATTGCCAAATATTCTTTACAGTGACTTTTTATGCTCTTCTAAAAATCTTAAATTTTAAGGTAAATTATGATGGAATTGAGATTTTTTTTTTTTAGAAATATTACCTTAGACTAAAATTTTTTCCTGCAACAAGTTTTAAGATCATTTGGTAAAACACTTGAAAATTTAGTTGAAAGCTTTTTCACATGTGACATGCTACTTTACATTTTAAGCATTTTTAAAGGAGATTTTGATTTTTCATTAGTGACATTGTGAAGTTTGCGTATTTATGTGAAAAAGGGTCATGGGATCAAATTCTAGTTTGCTACAATATTTATTCTATTGAAGTGATCTGGTGAGGAGGAATAATTCCCTATGGAGCACAATATTATGAGGTATAGCTAAAATGTGTAATTTTTAGAAACATGTTCCTAGGGGGAAAATGTAAAAAAAAAAAATAAATGGCAGTAAACCAAGTGAAATGAATTTCCATAATCAGCACTCCCTATTGAATAGCCATACTACAATATCTAAATGGCCTCAGAAAATCTCAGATGTTGATAATTTCATAAAATAACTAAACAGACGAATATAGTCTTTGCTGAGAAATTAATAATCCTGATTTTAATACCAAGAAAGCCCTTATTTAAAATAGATGAAAGGGGCTAACTCCAGATACATAGGACCATCCTCTGCTTAAATCACAGTCACAACCTCTGCCTATCTCGAACCAGTAGTCTAAAGAAAAGATTACTGGTTAAAATTTTAAATCCCCATGGCGATCTGGTCCTATTCCTCAGGTTTTAAAAACAAATACTACTGAAAGCGGTGGGATGGTAAAGGGAACAAAAGCATCAAAGAGCACTGAACACACCTTGTGTACATGTAGCAAGATAATGAACCAGTTTTCACTGAAACTTCTAATTACCACCATTCTATTTCATCAGCTGTTTAGCTGGTATCTACTGCCATTTCACCTAGACTGAAAATTCTGAATTAATGGAATGTGGAGGAAATTGTGCTGCTGATGGCCCTAGGTGGCCTTTTAGTTCTAAAAGGTAAGGTGTCTTTTTATTAAGACCATTATTAGAAAAAAGTAAAAACTCCAAGAAGTCATAGCTACACTAGCAGGTGTCTCCAAAATAGAAGACTTTATCATACAGCTAATTTCATTCTAAGGTGCTCTAATTGTCCAAAATTAGTCAAAATACCACTCAATTTTAGTAGATAACATTTTCAAAATGGATTTTAAAAAAAATCCTACAAGTAAAATATTGCACATCTAGATGTTCAATTTATGCAAAACTTTTCACTTCAAGAAGTTAACTTCATCTCAATCACAGCAGATTGCTTATTTCCTTGGGACTGTAACTTGCTTGGCGATCATCTAGTCCAAGACTTTCATTTTACATACGGAGAAAAGTTAAAACAGAATTATCCTGTCTTATACAATCAAAAATTGTCAGAATCAAAAGTACAACCCAAGTGATGCTGACTCCCAGTCCAGTTTTATTACTACACATTATTAAAATCTATTTTTAACTATCTGGATATTCTGGTCCTGATGATTCGAATAAAGCAGACCACTGAGGAAAAATCAAGTGTTGATACAAATATATTTATATTCCTTATGCTACTTGCTGTTTTCTCCCTCTCTTTTCCTAACAAAGTATTTTGGTTGCTAAGTAGAAACATCAGTATACTGAGAAATTTGGCTTTCAGAGTACTTCAAAGATATAAAACGACCATTTACTTAGGAAAAAAAGCCACACAATAGTTAAGACATTTGTTAAAGCATTTCTTAAAATATTTATTCTAACCTACAATAAGAAGCTAAGATAGCTTGAAGGTGAGAAAAGAGGTAACTTGCTTCATGTACTTGAAGCAAATCTCATTTTCTCCTTTGTTGATGTTGGGAACAAAGAAAAAAATGCCATCTTATATTTGTACAACACTTTTGAAGTCTTTTTCTTTTTAGAGGAGTACATACCATATTTTCCCCCCTTCGTACCTTAACTTTGGGTGCCAAAACAATTTTGGGAATTCCTGTACAACCCCAGGGGAACAGAATTGGTAAATGACTAATTTTTACTATTACCAGTTGATACCTTATCCATGCCAGGAAACACTATTTTCTATTCTGCCAACCAGTTTCATTCTTCTAAATAATGCCCTAAAGAAAAAAATCCTTTTGCTTTGTGAAGAATAACTAGTTTGAAGAAAGGAAGATGAAAAGATGAGCACTGGGTGGGACTTGTAGGATCACTTTGGGCAAATCATGATCTCTTTTCATCTTCAAAATGAGTGGATTGGACTTAAGATGAAAGTTTCTCCTAGTCTCCAAGACTATGAAGATGCATCTCGTAGAAACCTTGCCTGCAATTTCCAGAGAAAAATAGGTAGAGCAATGCCCCCCATACCCAGTGTGTGTAAATAGATTTGTCCTTATAATACACATATCATTTCATATGTACACATAACATAAACCTGTTTAAAGTAAACAATATCCCAATGCCCTAGAAAATATGCTGACACGAATAAAGAATTTAGGCAGAGGTTAGGTCTTTGTAAAAACTATTGTTGTAGATGATTAAACAAGAACTCAGTTTGATAGACGAGACCATCTTTATATTAATTTTTGGGGGGGGAAGGCAGAGCAACTGGGGTTAAGTGACTTGCCCAAGGTCACATGGCTAGTAAGTGTTAAGTGTCTGAGGCTGGAGTTGAACTCAGGTCCTCCTGATTCCAGGGCTGGTGCACTATTCACTGCACTACCTAGCCACCCCTTATGACCATCTTTTTCAAACTATTTTGGGTGGGTGACAAAGGTTAATAAAGAATAATGGATAAAAAGATGTCAGGTTTTTTTCCTTGAAATGTTCATAGACATTTATATTAAAAGTACATCTCTGTGTCTTCATTTAGTGAATGCTAGAGATGGACCATTATACTGAAAAAGAAAAAGAAATGAGGAAATGAGTGAAAATCTAAGGGTAAGTAACTTTAATCCCCTCTCCCCTATAATTTCTAAGGGTTCTAACACTTGCAGTCCCAAGTTTTCTCAAAGTATAAGGTGGAATAGAGGACATCTAACTCATAAACTTATAGTTGATAATACTGCCCTGATTAAAATGTAAACAGTAAGATTTTTCTAAAGTTGTTTCAGAATAATACAAATGAGAAGCAAAGTTTTGAGTCCTAGAAACATTATTAACTTGTTATGGTATTCCAAAAGATAAAAGTGGATGGAAACTTGCTGTTGTAGTAAAAGAATTATTAGAAGGTATATTTGGAAACCTAGAAAGTCATTAACTAAGAATCGTAATTTTAAAAAGTAAAAAAATTTCATACTTACAAAAATTTCCAAGTATGCCAAAGACTTAATTTTTTCATTTATTCACTGTCACAATTCTAGATTTTTGTTGCACTATCAGAAAAGTTTGACATTTAACAATGACAATGAAATGTTAACCACTTTTATACACTGCAGATATTTTTAAAATAAAATTTCCATTTTTTTCAAGTGTCCCTGTTGAATGTTTCTACAACTGATCAACTTTGTTCATAGTCCGTGATTTCAAAGAAGGCTTTAAGTTGTACTCTAGCTTTCTGGCATAGATTAAGAGCTGCTGCTTTTGGTGCCGATTTGTTTTCTTTCAGGATCAAGGTGGGTGCTTTCAAACAAAATCTTGTTTTTTATTCCTTCTTGGACAATTCTTTGCTGGATTCTTTGCTTTGCATAATTATATCTACAAGGAAACCTTTAAGAAAGATTGATAAAAAAATTTCCATTGAAATAATGGTAATTTAACAGTTACATTTCTTTTTCTAAAGACTGAAACATGTTTTTAGAGATCACTACTACTACAAATTGAAATACAGATGTTCTTCAGTAGTTTAACTGATAAGCAAATTTTCAGTACTCATAAATTAAAAAAAAATTGTTGGAGGCTATCCCACATTGAAAAAGTGCTTCCCAAACTTTTACTGTTAAGTATTAGCTATGTATGACAGTTCTTTTTTTAAAAAATTCATTTAATATTTTACCTTTTCCCCAATTACATGTAAAAATAATTTTTAACAGTTGTTTTTAGAACATCTTGAGTTCTGAATTTCTCTTTGCCTTTCCCTTCCCCTCACCCTTCATTGAGAGAGCAAGCATTTTGCTATAGATCATGCATGTGAGTATAACAATTTTTAAAGAAGAAAATAGGCTTAATTTTCTTCTCCTGCAGCTTTTTGTGGATCCTGCCACCACCTTTCTCCCATCCTGTCTAATTTTACTTAAACAGCATAGCTGTTTCTGCATTTGGGTATCCCCACAGCACATATTCTCCTTAAAACCCTTCTTGTGACAGGCATTTAAGAGTTTGGTACAACTGGAATCTTATATCAGACTATGCAAATACTATAGGTGCCAGATACTGATACACTATAGATTACATATTCTGTAAAATTAATCAGTTCCTTATTTTGTTAAACTTGTATTAAAAATTTCGTTATCAGTTTATTAAAAATTCAGTTTGTCTATTAAAGCATGTAAATAGCCAAAATGAGTTAGTTTGCATTTTTTCCCTGTAAGGAAAAAAATTACATTTAGAAACAATAGCAAGGACAGATTTAAAAACCTTTGAATTCTTTATTATTAGATTTCACTTAAGAAATGTTGAGTACCTCTGTTCAGAAAATAAGCATACATACCAGCATCCTAAAGTTCCCAAAATAAACCCTGCTACTGCAATGTCACAAGATCTTCTAAGTCTACCTGTTAAATAAATATCACCCACATGTTAGTTTTAATCTCTGAAACTACTGCAATTAAAACATTTTTATATGTATATATACAATTTATTAAGTGCAGATACTCACTAGTAAATAAAAAATGTCCAAAGCCAGCTACGACAAATCCTAATGAGCCATAGAGGACAGAGTCTCGTGCACAGGGTACATTTTGGACATCTAAAATACCTAGAAGCTTAAAGGGCTAGGATTAAAGGAAAAAAAAAGTTTTGTTTGAAGAAAAGGAAATATTTTCTTCTTTAAGTTTATTTGGTAGAGATGGCATTCACAACCACATCTTCCTTTCACATTTTGAATTTAAATATTCCCCACCTCCAAAGATGTATCTTTTAAAATTTCAACTGCTATTATAAGTTAAATTAATTTTTGTTTTAGTTAACATCATTGATTTCCACAAGATTTTGAGTTACAGATTTTCTCCCTGTCTTTCCCCTACCCACCACCCCAAAACAGCGATCCCATTGTATACCCCCTCCCCCAATATGCTCTCTCCGATATCCTCCCCCATCACCCCTCTGACTTTCTGGTAGGGCAAGATGGATCTCCCTATTCCCAGTGTCTATCTTATTTCCCAGTGCTATTTTATGTTTAACTTGCTTTTCTAACAGTATTCCATTATCTGTAATCATTGGAGCCATAAACCTATGGCACACAATGTGGGACATTGTCTAAATAGACAGTGAGTTTACTGAATATGAGAATCCTGAAAATTTGATTAGAAAGCCTTGTTCATAGGAATTTGTTAGCTGCTAATTAGGGGATTTTAAAATACTTAAAAAAGATTGCGTATACATACACAGATTTAACTGGGGGAGTGGGCTAGTTAAGTTAGGCAGTTCTGAAAATGTAAAGCTAGTGTTGAATCTAGCAAGTAGTTTTGATTTAGGACAGATTGCACATATGTGTACACAGATACATAAAGCCTCCCCCCCACCTTATCAGTTCATATATAATAGAAATCTATTTTGAAACAAAACTGCTAATATGATTACAACATTCAGTCTTATGCTTTATTTGTAGCAAAATAACATCTGCTTTTAATTCTATAATGACAGTATTCTCTCTGGCTTTTATTTCTCTAGTCTACTTATGTCACTTGTAACAAAGTTTTTGTGCCTTTTATTCTTTTAATTACTTAACCAAGTTCTTGGTAGATGAATTTCCAGTTACAAAAAGAAGCAGCAGCTGTTTTTGGAACTTAAGGAAAATAGTCATATGGCCAGGGAAATTTTAGTAGACTGACTTTTGTTTGGAAAGAAAAATTAATACCTTTTTATCTGTAAAAGAAAATGGGTATTAAAAGTTAAAAAAAAATGTGGTAAGTAGAAGGATCACTGTAATAGGAGTTAGGAGATGTGGATTCTAAGTCCTGCTCTGCCAGTAACAAGTTATGCACACTGTGGTAAGTCATTGAGCCATCTTAGGCCTCAACTTTATAAAAACATCTATAAAATGGAAAGGTTTAGATCTATCAAAGTAGCTTTTTCTCAAGTTTTTCTCACAACATCACTTAACCTGACACACAACATATATCCATATATTTTATAGCAAGCAGAGTAGTAGGAAAGGTTTCTTTTACCAGTGCAGACTGCAACCCTTCCATTCCTTTGTAATGGTTGGTTTGCCATATGGAGGAATAAAAACAAATACAAGGTATGATAGTTTAAAATTGCAATGTAAGTTTTGGAGTACTCAGTATAAGAAATATTTACTCTGCTCAGTGAGCTTAAACTTTTATTTTGAGGACAATACATAGAATAAATAGCAGCACACATTATTGGCATATAAAAATACTAAACGAGATGTCACAAATCACTATATGATTAATTACAAAACTGGCAGCAGAGACAGTAACTTGGATTATGAACCAGAATAGTTTGGTAAACCCATTCAGACCCTAGAGTGTGGACAATGTTTAAATAAATTTAAAGTAGACAATTTTTTGTAATAGTCCTGTTTGATTCTATTCTTGACTTTAAGGATCTGATTTTTGCCCACCTTTAAAAAGAGCAGAGTACACTGTTCCTACCGAAAAGCATTTTTCTCAAAAATATATGTAAAACAGGGTGGCTAGGTGGCTCAGTGAATAGAGCACCAGCCCTGGAGTCAGGAGGACCTGAGTTCAAATCCAGCCTCATACACTGAACACAAAACCTAGCCGTGTGACCTTGGGCAAGTCACTTAATCCCAATTGTCTTCCAATATATATATATTGAATATATATATATATATATATATATGTAAAACACAGCAACCGGGGTGACTGGCTTTGGTAAACAGAACTCAGGTGAGTTGTCAAGACCAAGACTATTTATGTAAATAGGGATGTTTGGTTATCCTAACTATGAGGTAACTCTAAAGAAGAAACTTAACCGAACAGTGAGGCTACCCAGAAAGATTGACAGAAATTTATAGAGGTAATCTAGCCCAAGCTCTTTTTTGTTCCTTTATAGATCATAAAAGTGCATGAAAAATTGTAGGATTTGTCGAAGATCATACAGCAACTACTAGCCTGGTAACTAAGGTTATTTTCTTTCTACTACAATCGCTATTTCTTAACTAAAAGTTCTTGACTGTGGAATGGAATACTCATTTAAAATCTTCACATCTGTCGAATTTCACTTATTTCTGTTATGAGAATCAAATGAGATCATGCAGACGAAGTGGTATGCGCATGTAACAGTACAAATAGAATTCTTGTCATTTTACAGATGAGGAAACTCAGGCGCAAAGATCATAGAATCATAAATTTTAAAGTGAACGGGAGAAGTTAAAAGTTGTGTAGTCAAATATTTATTTTGCAGATGAAGTGAATTGCTTTATGGTCACAAAGATAGTAAATGGCAGAGGCAGCGTTCAAATCCAGGTCCTGACGCCAAATCCAGAGTTCTTGGCACTGCACCACACCACCTGGGTGTGCTGTCCATAGTTTTGTTCAGACAGGTTGTGAGTGTGTCAGAACTACAATAATATCCAGGAAAACTGAGTTGTATTAGGAGTAAAACAGTAAAGTGAAAAAGATGGGTTTATGAAGATTAGAGTTTATAGAAAGAAATATCTATTTTATCAAATGTCTTGTTTTATGCATTTTATTAAAATTCCTTGCAGTGTCCCCCTACCTCTGGAGTCCTTCCTTCAGTTTAAAGAGGATATTGATAAACTGGATATCCAGTGGACAGCAACTAAGACTTTAGAGATTATGGTTTGAAAAGGCTTTGAGATTATGCCATACAAGGTTCCCTTAACGAACTTATTGATTATTACACCTAGAAGTGGAATTGAGATTTGGTCTGTTTGGCCCCAGACAGCTGAATCAGAAGCAGGGTATGGGAGATGCAAAAAGGATAATTGACTTGATATCAGAAAAAAAAAATTCTTAACCTATCCATAAAGTAGCAGCAAGGTGGCCCAAGTCCATAAACTGCTGGACTTTGCAACAGTAAAACCAGAACTGGACTTCCTCCTCAGCAAGCTAAAACATCTCAGCTTTAGTTTCCTCATCTGTAAAATGGGGATAATTATAGCACTTAGCTCAGTGTTGCTCTGAGGATCAGATGTTACAAAGCCTTTGCAAATCTTAAAGCCCTGTGTAAATGCCAGTGAAATAGTAGCTCAGGAGACAGTCTTCAAGTAGAGGATGTAACCACTTGTCAAGAACATCATGGTTGGGCTCCCCTTTTGAGAGTTGGCTGGGACTAACTGGCTGGAATTATGTATTTCTCTAACAAGCTGAATATAACAAGGTGCAGGTGAACTAGAAGAAAGCAGTTCCTGTTTTAAAGGTTCCAGTTCAGTTGAATATGTCATAAAACCAGATGACTGGTTATCTCATATTTTACTGAAAAAGTTGAAGCCATTTGTTGAGATCCTCTTCTCACATCACCTAGGTTCTGCCACTATGTTATGCAACTCCTCTTGAGAACATGCAGAGCTTCCCATCCCCTTGGCAAACTTCTCTCTATAGATGAGTGATCCCATTCCATCCCATTTTCTCCAGGAGATTTCCCTCTCCATTTCTACCTTCTCGTTTACCTTCTTTTCTATTGTGTCTCCTTAGTCCTCAAAAAAACCCTTACTTGATCATCCATCCCAACTACTAGTTATTGTGTCACCTTCCTTTTGTAGCTAAACTCCTCGAGAATACTATCTAGGATATGTACTTCCACTCCTTATCTCTCAATTCTACAATCAGCCTTCCAACTTCAACTGAAACTCCTCCCTCTAAAGTTAAATGATCTCTTCTAGGGTTCTTTTCCAAATGCTTATCCTTGACTTCTCTTCAGCCTTTGATGCTGACAATCACCTTCCAGCCCTATTCTCCTTTACTATTTCACTTGGTGATATCTGATGAGCTCCCATGGTTTTGTTTATCCCTGTGCTGATTTTTCTTAGGTCTACTTAGCAGCCCTAACCTTTCTCTTAACCTCCAGAATGCATGTCCAACTGCCTATCAGATATGTCCAACTTGATGTCCGGTAGACATTTTAACATGTCTAAAACTGGACTCGTCTCACAGGCAGTTAGAAATGACTGGGAAGATGATGGCCTTCAACAGTAACAGGGAAGGCTGGAAAGTGTCAGGATTTGGGGGGGGGAAGATGAGTTCAGTTTTGGACATGTTTAAGATGTATACATCAGGTTGGACATAGGGCAGCACCACCATCCTCCCAGTCATCCAGGCTCTCAATCTAGGTCTCATCTTTCATGCCTCACTCTCTCTTCCCCTATCTAACCTGTTGCCAAATACTGTCAGTTTTACCTTTAATAATATCTACTCCTCTCCTACACTGCAACCATGCTGGTGCAGGTCCCCCCACCTCAGGCCTGGACTATTCCAACTTCTGGTTGGTCTCCCTGCCACAAGTCTCTCACTGCAGTCCATCAAACCAATCTTCTTAAAGCACAGATCTGACTTTTAAGATAAAATATTTAGCCTTGTTATTCTTGAAGCAAGACACTCCATCTCCAAACTCCTTTTCACTGGCTGTTCACCTCATGCCTGGGATGCTGTCTCTCTTTGTCTTAGCTCCATACTTCAAAGTTTCAAATCCCAGATAAAATATCCTCTAATATGAGAAGCCTTTCATGATCCCCCTAATATTAGTGGCTTCGATTATTTAGTGTAAAGAGTCAGTTCTGCTATAATTTGATACTTGTGTTCTCAAAAAGCAAATTTGTGCCATTAAAAATCATAGGACTTATGAGGGAAATGGTTACTATAGTAAGGTATAGTATATATAGTATAGAATAGTGCATAACACCCCAAAATTTTGTCTGACACATAAGAAAATGGAACCTAATGGTAGCAGTTTTATACATGTTAAATGGCTGAAAAATACATAAACACTAACAAATAGTAGCTGGCAAAGTTTTCTTTACCCAAGAAAAATTGGGTAAACTCTTAACTCTGAGGAAGTGGGGAATGTCATCAGTCATTCAATTCCTTATGCACCAGAAATACACAATAAACGATACATTTTGCCTTAATAAAGATTTAAAGTTTGCTTGTGATAGTGGGCGCTGGGAGGGTTGAAGCTCATGAGTTACTATGAAGTGGCATTTTTCTGTATTCTTTCTATACACACAATATGTATTATATATTATACAGATCTGTACTTTACAAAAATGAAGGATAGAGATTAGGGGGGCTTGCCAACACTAGCACTAATATTAGGTTCCAGAACTCTAGCTTTCAGGCAGGCTACGCAGTCATTATCTATTAGAAAAAAGTTGGAAAATTTCTTTCTCTGACATAACTGTAAGCTTTTCAGGATGCAGGATGCTTATCCTTTCTCCTCATGCAGCCAGCCACACTTTTATCCTTTGTATAAATCAGGAGGAAACGACCAAAAGTGGATCTACCTTGGTTGAAAAATTTGTAGCCTAAAAAAAAATTTATTAGTTACTATTAATTATGAAGTAAATTAGTAATTTGCTTCTCACTTCTGATCACAACCATATTTTACCAAACCAACAAAATCTACCCAAGTAGTCCTCGAAAATCAAGACTAGTAATTTTTGAGATAGTGTTTATATTATTAAAGTTGAAAATAAGATAAATATTATCAAGTATGATCTATGCATTTCCCCCCACCCTGATGACTGTTTAGTGACTCGTTATATCTACATGTCTTTTTCTAGCTTTTGAAGCCCTAAGTTGCTTATGCAACCTTATTATCTTTGTTCTGCCCCTATAGGCCAGACCCTCCAATCCAAGTAATAGAGATACATTAATTCTCATTTCCAAGCCTTTTGCTCAGTGTTTCCAGTGGGAATGTTCTCAATCCTCTCTACCTGTCTAAATCCTACCAATCCATGTAAGGTTCACTTTAAGCTACTCCTTCAGGCCTTCTCTGTATTCCAGTCTATATTGAT
This sequence comes from Pseudochirops corinnae, assembly GCA_028646515.1. Taxonomy (NCBI): domain Eukaryota; kingdom Metazoa; phylum Chordata; class Mammalia; order Diprotodontia; family Pseudocheiridae; genus Pseudochirops; species Pseudochirops corinnae. The sequence continues at coordinate 258,788,643 of CM053586.1, forward strand.
CTCTCCCTGAGGATTACAGAGTTAAGAGTTCAAAGGGACCTTTGAGATCTAGTCCAAAAATTACTTTTGTGAGATGAGAAAATTGAAATCTAGGGAGATTTAAGTGATGTATCTAAGGTTACACAGCAGAATTATCTTATAAACTCCTTAAGTAATCATTTGTCACATATATATCCATATATCTATATCCTGCAACTCCTCAGTGCACAGCATAGAATGTAACATAACTATAGTTAGCATTTATTCATCAAGCTATATTAAGCACTTATGTGATAAATAGTTCCTATTCTTAAGTAGCTTTACATATTGGAAGGAAATAACATAAACAGAAAAATAAAGTCTAGATATGTGTAAAAGTAATTTCCTTGAAGAATAGCACTAACTAGTGTGCAGAACAGGAGAAGTATCTTTTGAGCTAAGCCTGGTCTGAAGTTAAGGATTCAAAGAGGTAGAGGTGAAGAAGGACCCCAGTCCCAAGGACCAATGCCTGGATGGCAATAGGAGATTCAGTAAAGATGTGTTAATTGATATGCTTTAGTGGTAAGAAATTGACATGCCAGGCAGCAGAACTGCCTTTACTATCATATTCCGGCAGAATCACTTTAGGCAAGTTGGGTACATATAGGTGAAGGATGTGAAGAGGAAACCAGACAATCCTAACACAGGCCAAGGTATCTTTCTTACATTGTCCACTAAGTTGTAGACTGTCTTTTGCTTTCTCCTTCCAGCAGATAATTAAAAATTGCTAACCTTCATTCAAGGAAGTTTTTAACAGCTGACAACTTTGGTTAATTAAAAAGGGCATTCTTTATGATTTTATTGAGAAGCTTGTTTTAGATTAAGAAAACCAAAACTGTATTCCTGAAGGGATAGCTTTACAGTTTTCTAACTTGTCCACATGCACTAAACTTTTCAGTGTAGTCAGATACAAATTCCCATTGATATTTACCCTGGCATCTCTAGGTAAGATGTTGAAAACTTTCAATGCAAATTGGATTCCTTTAAAATCCTGTATATTTTATGTATTGAAAAATATTTAGAACAAAAGTTGAGGACCCTAGGGTGAGCTAGGTCACATGGCAGATAGGTTTTCCTGATCCCTAAGATCACATCTTGCCTCACACATTTATTGGCTGTACGACTTGGATGACTCATTTAACCTAACTCAACCTGAGGTTCCTTATTTTGTAAACCCTCACAGGGTGGTTGTGAGGATACAGTGAGATATTCTTGAAACTTCAGGAACTTTCTCTGGCTGTCTCCCAAACTTGGAATACTCTCCCTCATCTCTGCCTACTGGCCTACCTGGCTTCCTTGAAGTCTACATTAAAGTTTAATCTTGTACAGAAAATCTTTTTCAACCTTTTAATTTTAGTGCCTTGCCTTTTAATTATTCCCTATTTTTCCTGCATATGGCTGCTTGTATACATTTGTTTGCCCATTAGATTGTGAGCTCCTTGAGGGTAGGGGGTCTATCTGGTCTTTTTCAATCCCTAACACTCAGCACAGTGCCTGGCACAAAGTAGGGGGTAATAAATGTTTACTGACTGATTATATTCCAAATATTCCAGGTTTTGTCTTCATTGGAGACAGAAAAGTTCGTCATTATTTTTTGTATATTAACCTGCTCATTCTAGCAGCACATGACCTAAAGTCACTGCTTGTAAGTCATCTGATCTTCTGTGGAGTCTCTAGGTCCACTTAAATCAGACTATAGATTGTGGTTAATTTAAAACAAAGCCAATAATCCGTAATTCAGTAGTACTATCTTCAGCATACATGTGGTATTTTTAAAGATATTTTAAACAAATAGAATGTAACAGGGTCCCAATAATAAGTTGCTTTGTATTACTTCTATTTATAATGCCTTGCTGTTAACTACAACCTTATGAAGGAAAAAAAAGCTATTTATGAGAAGAATTTATTAATATTCTTAAGTGAAAAGTAACCTGAAATAATCCTTAGACATGACCAAATCATGCTAAGTAGCAATTTACTGCATAAGGTAACATATAGAAGGGCAAAAAAACCTTATTCCTACATGTAAATTAAAATTTCCATTATTTTGCCAGAATAAAGATAGTCTAGTGATAATCATAAGCCACACGATCTACCGAAAAGCATGGTTCAGTCATACTGGCCCACTTGCCATACTTCCCACAAGTCTTATTTCCATGACTTTAGTACTGGCTGTCCACCAATTCCGAAATTGCATCCCTCTTCACTTCTGGCCACTGGAATCCTTGGCTTCCTTCAAGACTGATGAGGCTGGTGCACCACCTACTGCAGGAGGTCCTTCCTGGTCCCCTCGCCTGATCATCCCAATGCCTTCTCCAGACTGACCTTGTGTCTGAATTGTGTACATACATGTTTCTCATATGAAAATGTAAATTTCTTGGGAGCAGTAATCCTTTCACAATTTTGTATCCAAGTGTATAGGACAGAATATGAAACGTAGGTGTTTAATAAATGCTTGTGGATGGAATGAACTATCAAATCTGCCCTTTTTTGATTGTGGGAAGGGCAGAGTGTGAAGAAACATAGCTCTGATGCATGGCAATACAACATAACTCTGGAACTGGAAGAAACAAAATACTCCGAAATATAAAGGAAATTATCTAAAATATCCTAGCAGAAGGGGGTGATTTGTATAGACATAAGAGTCTGTAAAAAGTAAAGTTAAAAAGGTAATTATTTCTCGCTAACTTCTGTACTATCATCTGCTTTTCAGCTCTGAATTTTTAACAGTGGTAATCACTGAGCCAGGAACTGAATCACAAGTAACCAGGATTCATAAAATAGAATCTGTTAAAATAGTTCACAATGAGAAATATCTCGTAAGATAATTTTTACCAGTTTATTTGCACAAAGCTTTCCTTTTCCCATTAAAGCAAATTATAGATCAGAAATTTATTTGGTTAGTACGGAAGAAGAGCAGAGTTAAGACATCAAAATTAACTTGATAAAATACCCTCCCTGTTAAGTATTTTTGTCTAGCTAACCCCAATACTGGTCATTAAAAAGTCCTTGGAATTGTAGATATGGCCAAGTCTAATCTGGCTACTGTTTTTTAAAGATTTAGATCACCCTCATTTACTGTAACTATCTCATAAAGATTATAGTTGATGAGATTGGAAAACTGCTTCTACTTTCATCTGCAACATACTAACCAAACATTTAAGATAGTCACAGTGCCCCCTTGCCCCAAAACTTGCCAGTAAATCATGCTTTCATCTGTCTGTTTACTTAATGGACTAACTAGTTTGGTATTTGAAAATGATCATCAGTTAATTCATCCTTCGACCCCCTGGGATATCTGTCAGTATTATTAATTCCTGTCTACAGTTGAGGAAACAGGTTAACTGTTCACTTCTTAGGGTCATACAGTGTCCATTACAAAACTGGATCTGGAATTTCAAATTTCAAAACTACCATGTTAGCAAGTTACCTAACTTTGCAAGTATACAAACTTCAGTCAGGAATACATTTTAAGTAATTGTATTTAAAATTTTGAGTGTATGACAAAATCTGTTCAAACATTAAAAATAAAAGTACCAATTATGTATTGGGGATTTCATTTTTAAGTATGATGTGTAAAATATTAGTGTTTATGTTAGTTGACCTCTTAGCCAAATTTAGATTAAAATGTGCAAAGCATGATCTTTCAGTATGGTGTACTTTAAAGCAGTAAGGATATTTCTAATATCAATATTCTAAATATCTGTATTCTTGAGTACTCTTCATTCTATTCAAAAACATGGAAATCTCCATTTTAAAAAAATCTCCAAATAACACTGAGTAATAGTCATCAATGACCACAGCAGATTACTCTTAAGATTCAGCGTGACATGGGGTGGGTAGGTGGTGAAGTGAATAGTGCACCAGCCCTGGAGGCAGGAGGACCTGAGTTCAAATGCAGCCTCAGAAACTTTAACACAAAACTAGCCATGTGATCTTGGGCAAGTCACTTAACCACAAATGCTCCCTTCCCCCTCCAAAAAAGAAAAAAAAGATTCAGCATGACTTTTGTGATAATGCAATTAGTATTGCCCCACAGAGAATGTGTATATGTGTGTATCTTTAGACGTCTTTGAAAAAAAATCATTTTTGACAAGGGAAAGGATGGTTACTATACTTAGAACTTGCTATTTCCTCAGTTTGTTTCAGTCTAATCTTTCCAATTTAGTAACACTAAAGAGTCCCCTACAATATGGCCTGAACGATTTCCATAACACATAACCTTAACAGATAAGTGCTGTGGCTGCATGTGAATCAAACTGACCATCTTGCCAACTTCTAGTTAAACAAATAGCAAAAATTACAGATTCTTTTGGCACTTGAAGCCCTTCACTCTTTGGTTCCCGCCTCTTTGTGTGAATTACAATTCACTCTCCCTCAAATATTGTTTTCCACCCAAAAATGGCCCGCTGGTCTCACAGAATCCTCTATCTCCATGACTGCGCAGGCTGCTCGTCATACCTACTTGCCAGTGTTCTCTCTTATTTACTTTTGCCTCTTGGAGCTCCTAAATTAAGTGCCACTTCCTACAAGATAGCCTTCTTAATTCCCAGTCAATAGCGCCCGCCTCCACGCTTGTTCTTGCTACAGTGCGTGGCTGCTCCGTGCTGCCAGTGCCTGCACACAATAGATGCTCCCTAAATTCTGGATGGATTAAATACAGTTTGATTGTAGCAGCTAGCTACAGTATGTAGGTTTTTGTGTAGTGCACTGAGAGCTGGCCTTCCAACTAGAAAAATCTGAGTTCAAGGATGTCTGTGATACATCTCATTGGCTGGGTGACCCTAACCTCCGCATTTTAGGCCAAGTGGTGTCGAACTCAAATAGAAACGAGGACCACTAAAATATGAACACCCGTGTCTCTATTAACTTAGAAAAGTCCCTTATTAATATTTTCTGTGTCTTTTTGTATTTTTATTTTACACGGACCACAGTGTTACTGATCTGCATTGGTAGAGGGAGTTTTCTCACGGGGGAGGAAAAAAGTCCATCTCTATACCAATTGAAATCAGCCGCCCAGTCACTATCCCTATGGTACTTACTAGATAAAGTGCAGCAGATACAATAGTAAAGAAATTGTAACGAATCGTTTCCCCTTTCCTAAAACCCCAACTTATGTAAAAACAAAGCTACGCGCAATATATGCCTGCTGGGAGGCGGAGTGCCCTTCCTACAATTTCCACCGTTTTAATTATATTACCAGTTAGGTATGTCTTAACTCTTGCCAATCAACTGTGATCCGTATGTCTTAAAAAGGATAGAAAACTGGTTCCAAAGGATGGCTAAAACCCTGTGGGCTCACACTGGGTAGCACCACGACCTAGCTTCGCGGCTCCCGGCACCCCGGCACGACCCCTGACCCCGGGCCTTCACTTTCCCCAGCACTGCTGCAGCCCCTCCCCCCAACTCGAGCGCGAGGCTCCCAGCCTAGGCCCAGAAGACTTTCGGAGCTACAGCTCGTGTGGTCTCAAGAGGCCCTGGGCCGGCGCTTGGGCTCCCCCTTCCGCTGGGTCCGCCCTTCCCGTTACCTTCCCCTTCCCGGGTTCCCCGGCCTCGGTCTCAGTTGCCATGATGACGAGCCGGAGCCGCACGCCCTTCTCTCGCTACCACCGAGAGGAACGGGAAGTGCCGCCTAGAGCGGATGCTCTCGCGGTCCCCCGCGAGCTCACTCTCTGGGCCCGCCCCAGCTCTCCCTCCCCTGCCAGCACCACGTCCGCCATTTTAGAAGCTGCACTATCATTGCAGTACTCTACGAAGTGGCCGCGAGTGCTGCCTACTTGGCGACTGACAGCTCCTTTGTTCACTGAAATGGCTTACACCTTCTTTTAAAGCGCTTCCTAGCTCTGCCTCCCCGCTGTAACGAACGGGCCGGCAGGGCCGGGAAGGAGAGGAGAACCAGGTCTTGAAGCAACGGCGCCACTAGAGTCCCGAGAGATTCAGACAGAGGGGATACCTCACCGGCAGCCACATTTCCCTCCACGCCCTCCCTCTTCTCTCCCCCTTCTCTCCCCTTTCCCTCCCCTCCCAAACGTCGAGCGCGCGTATGCGCGTGCTAGAGGAATGTGGGGGTGGTTAGAGGGAGCGCGCGCGGGGCGGGAAAAGCGGCGAAAGGGCCAGGGATGGTGGCGGCGGGGGAGGGACCAGATAATGGCGCATTGTCCTCTGAGGCTCGACCCGTGTCCTCTCCGTCCGCTGCAGCCTGGGGGGGGGGGGGCGGTTCATCGCTCCCCCTCCGTGTTACGTCACCAGCTGCCTGGGGTTTTCTGGGGCCACCTTGGGAAGCCCTCCTCCATCCCTCTTGGCCCTCACGTCCACTCCTCTGCTGCAGATTAAACCCCAAACGGAGAAACCCTTTCCCCAGAAGTCGCATGGACACCCCCCTTCCGCCCCGCTTCTCCGGCCCCTTCCCCGCTAAAAACGAAAGCGCCGGAGCCCTGCGAGGCGGGGGCACCCGTGAAGGAGACTTGGGGGACAAAATGGAGGCCTGCCGCTTTGTGGGCCAAGATACGTGAGGGCTCATGTCTGCGGGGCCGGGCCGGGGAATCGGAGTGCTGAGCGCAAGGAAGGAAGCGGCGCGTGAGCCAGGCCTGGCTAACGGAGGACGGAGGGGGAGCCATTCTTGCAAGATGGCCGGAGACGCGTAAAGCTCTGGCCCCGAATCGTCATTGACTAGGGATAAAGGGTACCGTGCATTTTGAAGAGGGCTGTAAAAACCGTTGCTGCAAAACCGGACTCCTGCCCTTTGGCCGAATAACCAAATAAATAAATAGACCTCCAGGTCTCTCAGGCATATATGTATGTATGTTTTGTGTGTCCTGTTTTCTCGGTCGCAATCCTAACTGTGCAGGAAACTTCCATCATTTTAAGACTCCCTTGGATTTTTCTTCTTAACTATAAACCCCCATGGCTGTGTGCACACTCACTTTTAAATAGATATGACTTTCAGTACAGTTTCACTGATGATTTTTTGTTTTTGTTTTTTTACGTGACAGACTTTTACAGATTAGGCCCCTTGGTGAGAAGAAACAAAGTAAAACCGAGAATACAGTGACCTCCTTTGAAAATAAATGCGACATTCCACGACTGTAGAGACTCCAAAGAGGTGTCTAAAAAGAAAGAAGGAATCTCTCCTACCTCACTGAAAATAAAAGAGAACCTTTTTTTTCTTGCAACAAGTATTTGTAGTCAAGCAAAACAAATTCCCTCAGTGGCTGTACACAAAAACAAATTCGTCCCATTCTGCACCCAAAATCCATCACCTCTCTGTAATGGATCTTGGTAGCCGAGCCTCTGGAAGCATGAATGGTGACTCTAGTTTGCAGTTTTCGAAATTGTTTTTACTATGTAGGTATGCAGTTGTATACATTGTTCTAGTTATGCCCACTCCATTCTTCATTAGTTCAAAATTGTTCAACTTTGTTATGATGTTATAGTATAAATTGTTCATTTGTTTAAAGACATATGAGTCTATGTCTTTAAAGTCATCTCTCCTAATTTCTTACAATGCAATAATATTCCGTCATGTTCCTATGCCATAGCTTATTCAGCCATTACTCCAGTGTTAGTCCCCTAGTTTGCAGATGTAATTTCATATTTTGGATGTTGTTATATATTACTCAGTGTTTCCAAGGGTGGGGAGCCTGTGGCCTGGAGGCCACATGTGGCTCTCTAGGTCCTGAAGTATGACCCTTTGATTGAATCCCAGCTTCACAGGACAAATCCCCTTAATAAAAGGATTTGTTCTGTAAAACTTGGACTCAGTCAAAAGGCTGCCCCCAAGGACCTAGAAGGCTACATGTGGCCTTGAGCCTTTGTCTACATTTGAAATGAAATTTATGCTAGTAAAGACTAGAGAAGCCAGTGGTGTAAAATTATGGCCAGGATTTTAGAGGGAGCTGCCAGTAATGTGATTTGGTATTTATTTTGTACCAGCTTTTAGTAAGTTCTTCAAGCTTACTTGTTAGGCACATTGGGTGGTTATGGAAAGATCTTATGTTACCAGGATTTTTAGACCAGAGAATGGAAAAATGTTTCCAAGAAAAGTATTGTAAATTTTGAGGTGAATGGTTGTGAACTGATAATGGAAAAATCTTTACAAAATCTGTGTTGTTGGATAGTAAGGAGACTGCTAGTTAGTGTTCAAGATAGTCTTCAAAGAAGGTAATATTTTAAAAAGGCAAAAAGTATTATTTTGAAGTTACTTGGCTATGTTTGAGTGAGTTCTTTTATTTTTGCTCATGTAAAAATACAATCAGGCACCTTTACTTTCAATCTGACCTTGAAAAATTGCCCCTGGAATCTTGAAGTTGGAATAAACATTGTAGTGTCGCAGTGGCAAGTCCTAGACTTGGAAGCAGATGATCTGGGTTTGAGTCCCTCAGGTAGTTACTACTTATCTATATGATCTTGGGTAAATCATTTATTTGATGTCAAAGGCTACATGACCTCCAAGCCCCCCTTTCAGCTTTAAATCTAAAATGCCATGTATAACTCTCTGAGTGAATATGCAATAGTCCTGTACTATCACAGTATTCCATAGTGTGATGATTCTTAGGTGTTACCTAATACTATCCTCTACTGAATGTTATAATCCCTTTTATAGGCATCCTAGACTGCTTAGAGTGACAGGGAATTTAACTCACAAGATCTCTTATTCTAAATTTTAGAAGATTCTTTCTTATATCCAGAAGTGGGGAGATAAGGGCTATCTACTGATTTGGAAAGACCAGATCATTTCTATTCCTTTCACCATGTTGTAGTGCAAGGTTTCATATCCCTGTTTTTAAACAAATTAAGA
>CM053586.1:258797957-258815570 GCA_028646515.1 Pseudochirops corinnae
CCACTCAACATGAGAGCTCTTGGCCTGAGAACAATTGCTCAGTCCCCCTGCTGTCTGCAAGCCGCGGGCGGGAAGCTGCAAGGCGGAGGCGGGTGCAAAACCTCTGCCTTTCACTTTTCCGCTCTGGAGGCCTTTCAGCCAGACTGCTTATCTCCCCCTTTCACAATCCGCACTGGCAGCTGCCGCTAATCCACTCACCAGAGGAGCTCCTCCCGCCCAGCCGCCCCCGGGGCACAGCTGCGGCTTCAGGCCAGGCTGGTTTCGGTTTGCAGTGCTGATATGGTTCCTCTTAGCTGAGCTGACTTTAGTGGGAAGTATCTTTGTGTGCGTTTTGGAGTTCTAGGATTGGGTTAGAGTCCTATTTTATGGGTATTTTGGGGTGGCTATGTGAGAGCTGCGATATGTTGCTGCTGCTACGCTGCCATCTTGGCTCCGCCCCCCCTCTAAGTCAATATGTAACCTGAAGGGATCCTTTGGTACGGTTTAGTAGCCCTTCTTTTTATCGAGGTTTGATACCACTGCACATACTATATCAAAATATTTTTTGAAAAATTTATTTTGTCCCTAAAGGGTAGAATTCACAGGTGCCCTCAAAGTACATAATAACGTAGTATGGCAAATAAGGGAATAAATTCATATGTAAGTCAATAAGTGTTTGTTCAATATAATAAAATGAAATGGAATGTATTTGAACTGAATTAAATTATCTCTGAGCCTTTGAAAAGTTTCTCCTAGCCCCGAGAGCTCTATGAGGAAGCAAACATGTATTCTTTCTTTCTTTCTTTGCTCCTCATGGAATTGCAGAGGAAATGACTCCCATGCCTGGTAGAATTTATCAAAAATATGTTTTTTTAGTCTTTCCGGAAAATGAGGTGCAGTGGGGGGTTGAGGGATAGTGTGGTTAAGAGAGAACACACCCACAGAGCCTGAACCTGAACTTCTAATCAAGGTTTCCTGATGAAACCATTAGTCAGCTTACTTTTCCTGGGGCCTATAGGATTAGTCTCCTAGCATCCCTGCTGGTCTGGGCAAATTAATGATACCAGGCCTAAGGTCTAATATGCAGTGATCTAAGGTATCAGCACTATGAGCTTCAAAGTTGAATCAAGGAACAACATTGCAATAAATTCTAACTTTTGCACATAAGATCAAGGGAATTGTGAGTAAAGCCTGGTATGACGCATTGTGTTTTTTTTGTTTTTGCTTTTGTTTTTGTTTTTAGGCATAAACAATGCCAATAGGGGACTTACAGATTTGTGGAACACAGAGGAAAATGAACAGCAGGACATTGGGAATCTTATAGATCTGGAACAACAAAGTTATGAGACCATGAATGTAATGGAATGCTTTAAGGTATGACGTTTTGCTCAACCTCGAGGGAACCCCTCCCCAGAAAACAAGTTGCCTTATGCTTGTAGATGTAGACAAAAGAAATAGGTGGGCACTAGACCTCTGATTTTGAGGTTATGAAGACTTCAGGGAGGAGGAAACTACTATCAATGCAATTTGGGAGCTTATCTATTTTTAGAATTGCTTAAAAGACAGAGAAGTTCAATGAATTAATTGTCCAGGGCCACACAGCCAGAAAAAGCCTGTATTTTATATAAACTTATGTTTTTTTTTCCTCCATTATAATGGAAGTATGGACCCTTTCATTTTTTATTCCTAGTGTTCAGCATTGTGTATGGCGTAGAATAAGTGCTTATTAAATTCTTGTTTGTTGATTGATTGAAGGGCTGACAACTTCATTTTGTTATGGCTCTGGGATAATTGCTGACACCATTTCATACTCATGAAGTTCAACTCAGAAGAAGAGCCTTCCATTTCAACTCAGTAGGAAATTCAGGAGGGAGAGGGATGGTGGTAAAAAAAAAAAGTCCTACCTAGTCAAAAGAAATGGATACAAAATTTGCACTAAAACATGTGAAATATGAGGAGAGAAGAGAATTAAAGCCTAAGATGGAAGGGGGTGGGTGGGATGGGGGGACCATTCTTTAAAATGCCATTAAAGATGAAAGGAATGGATATTTTCTTTTATCAAAAATAATTTTTTATTATGATTTTGAATTTATACAGCGCATATTCAAAACAATTTACAATTTTGAAAACTTTTTTTTTTTTGGAGGGGGGAAGGTAGGGCAATTGGGGTTAAGTGACTTGCCGAAGGTCACACAGCTAGTTTTTGTGTGTGTGTGTGTGAAGTGAAAGAGGCCGCATTTGAACTCAGGTCCTCCTGACTCCAGGGCCGGTGCTTTATTCACTGCGCCACCTAGCCACCCCAATTTTGAAAACTTTGATGCACGCATAAACAATACCACCTTGTTGGTTCCTCCCTTCGTATCAATCCCAACCAAACTTTTTGGCTTCCCATTAATGTGTGCATGTACACCAAGAGTTCTTAACCTTTCTTGAATCATGGGATTCTTTGGTGGTCTAGTGAAGCCCAAGAAACCACTCGCAGAATAATGTTTTTAAAGACATAAAGACACAGGATTACAAAGGAAACTAGTTATATTAAAATATTTATCAAATTAAAAAAAACTTTTGTGATATACATGTATAAAATTTATAGCACATTTCTTGCCTTCTCAGTGGGGGGTAGGGAATGAGTGGACAGGAGGGAATTCAGAACTCAAAATTTTTTAAAAAAATGTTTAAAATAAATAAATAATAAGTATATTTATACAGTTTTTGATAAAGTAATATATGTGCTTCTTTATTAACCTGTTAAATAATAAGGCAACATATTTAAAATGTAGGCAAATTAAAGTCATATTTTATTTTTTAAGACAGTATGAAGGCTATTGTGGCTTAGCTTGAATAAGAATATTAAGTGGTGGGGTATTCTTTGACAAGACAGCATGAATATTATGTTGAACATCCAATTAATTTCAACATTTTAATGGTTACAAGTGTTGAAAATCCTGGCTGCTAAAGATATGTTGTAAATGAAATTAGAGGGTATGTAACCTGCTCTGTGGGCAGCTAAATGGTACAGTGGATAGAGCACTGGGCCTGGAGTCAGGAAGACCTGTTAAAATTTGGTTTCAGGTATTTAACAAGCTGTGTGACCCTGGGCAAATCACTTAACCCTGTTTGCCTCAGTTTCCTCATCCGTAAGATGAGCTGGAGAAGGAAATGGAAAATCACTCCAGTATCTTTACCAAGAAAACCCCACATGTGGTGTAATAGTAATGAAATTTGAAGATCCCTTTGTATTGCCAAGCTAATAGGTACTTAGCACTTAGTTTCAAATTAAGCCTTTGTAAAGAAACAGAAGATGTGAACCCCTGTTGCTGATGTAACAGGAAAGGGTTGAACAGGGAGGAGCTAATACTGTATATAAGGAAAAGCCCCAGCTGAGACAGTCAAAACTTCTTGGGACAAGCATCATGGAGGCAGAGCAGCTACTGCCAGGGAGAAAGAGAATATTTCTCTCAGCAAGCATCTGGACTGAAGACTGAACTGAGAATTGAGAAGAACTAAGAAGAGAAATGAGAATTGACCACTGAGAGAGACTTTCTTGGAGCAAGCCGTGTGGAGGCTGGATAAAGTGATTTTGATTTTGAGAACAGAGCTGGAGAAGGTAATTTTGATTTTGAGAACAGAACTTGTGGTGATGGAGCTTCTTCTGAGAGCCAGCCAAACTCCTCCTGAGAGCCAGCCAGAGCTGCCGAAGACTTCCGAGGACCAGCCAGAGCTGTCAGAGGAAGCATTACTGTGGTATCAGTACTTTGTCTATTTTGCATCTATGTTGATTTCACAGGCAGAAAGTGAATTGAGACAATAGTACTGACGATGTATGTGAATATTGTTGTAATTCTGCTAAGCTTGATGTGTGTAGATATTGTGGCCCTATTAAGTTTTCTCTTCCCAGGAACAGAGACTGTGAGAGATTTGAGGTAGACTGGACACTGTGAGCTTCAATATGGAGTAGGAACTACATGGAGAGCTGGAAAAGGAACTAGGAGCTGTCTGCTTTTGAACCTAGGTGACAGTTTGGTGGATTTGGGTAGGAGCTGGGACCATGGAAGAGGAACCATGGAAGCTGAAAGCCTGCCTCGAGTCAAGATGAAATTGAGTAGTGACTGATGAAATAGGGTACTTACTTGTGACCTAGAGGTGGATGGCCTTTGTACTTTCCACTAACCCTTAAGAGGGTACTAAGTAGTGACGGATGAAATTGTAGCTTAATTGCACCCCATGGGTGGAGGAATTTGACTTTTATATTTTGTTACTGAATTAAGGACTTTGTAACTGACTAAATGAATGTACTTTGCTTAAAACTATGTGGCCACTTTAGTGATAAGTTATTATGTCATTGTGAATGCTGTACTTTGCTCATTGTGAATGTTTTGCTCTGATTTGTTATCAAATTAATAAAGAGTTATCTATACTATGTAATCAGAACCTTTAAAGCTGATCACAGCAGCAGTTCTCTGGAAAGCCACTTGTGCATGGCTTTACATGTGGTCACAAAGAGTCTGACATGACTGACTCTACTGAACAAACAACAACAAGCCCACTTTGCAGTAAGTTAGGAAATTTCAAAGTAATAGTGAGCATAGGTATGCCAAGCTATCTTGAAATAATTGTAATGTGAAATAAAAATATCTGTGATATTCCACTGGTAACAGTCATAGGTACTGCTAATACTGTTAAATTTCAGTTAAAAGTTAGTGAAAATAAAGATAAAATTTTCATTTCTCAATAAAATTTCTTTCCCCATTCAAGTTTATAGACCCATAATCTATCAATCTATCAATGAACCTCTTTCAAAGATCCCAGTTCAAGAATCTCTGATAGTTAGAAATTCTTTATACTAATAGAGGTTGGTGGTTTCACTGAAATTTAGTGCCTATTTCACCAAGAGATAAAGTGATTTGTCCACATCCTAAAGCCAGCATATCTGAGGCAGGACTGGAAGTCAGGTCTTCCTGCCTCTGAACCTGGCTCTCCTCTTCACTACTTTACGCAGCCTCTTCATGCACATATACACATCTTCAGTATTATTCTACTCCATGTTTGTATGGGTGCATCCTCTTCCAGTTCTGCATTCTTCATTCTGTTCTGTTTTCCCATCTTTCTGTATATTTGTCAAATATAGTGGCCCAACAATATACCACTGCATTGAACTGATATGGTTTGTTTTGCCATTTCCTAACCTCTAAACACTTAGGTTTGTTTATAGTTTTTCATCATTACAAATAAAGTGCCATGTCTATAAATATCTTTGCACAGGTAGCTTTTTTTCTTTTTAATTATATCTTTGGGGCATGGTGCTGTGAGGGAAGCACTTTATAACCTTATAGTGCTACAGAATACTGTTAGTGGATCAGGAGTAAAGTATGTTTGGGAAAGTATATGTCTATATGTGTATGTCTATATGTATATGTACATATCTATAGCTATAAAGAAACATCTAAATTTTATTGTAGCCTTCCGGGGGGGAGGGAAAAAAGAACAAAGTAAAAAAAGTACAGTAAAGAACAAAAGAAAACCCACAAGGAAGCAAAGATGGACAATTCTCAATACAACATGTATTATTTATCATATAGGCTTTCTTGAAATGAAAATTTATTGTTACATATTTTGAATCCTCTCATGTTCTGCTATGCATACAACATGCTTTTTTTTCTTCATATTTAAGTTTATGATATGTTTTTATTTTTTTATTCTGTATTTATGTTCTGGCCCTTGAGTATAAAAGAAAAAAAAATAACACTAGAAGAACAAAAGAAAAAAAGAATATTGCTAGTGACATTATTGGGACACAAGGTATAATTAGCATTATAATTCTTTTTGTATACTACTAGATTTTATCCTGGAGAAACTACACCAATTTTTAATACCATCAGAAATGCATGTCTGGATGAGTGCCTGGCACATTTTGTTGTTGCTGTTCAGTTATCTGATCATGTCTGATTCTTCATGACCCAGTGGACCTCAGTACAAACACCAGACCCTTCCAGATCTCTCAAAGTCTATTCAAGTTTGTATTCGTTGTTTCTGTAACACTATCTATCCATCTCATCCTCTGCTGACCCCTTGTCCTTTGGCCTTTAATCTTTACTAATATCAGAGGCTTTTCTAATGAGTTCCATTTTTTCATTATGTGGACAAAGTATTTAAGCTTCAGATTTTGTTTGTAATCTTCCAGTGAATAGCCTGAATTAATTTCTTTAAATATTAACTGTTTCGATCTCTTTACTGTCCAAGGGACTCTCAGGAGTCTTCTCCAGAACAACAGTTATGAAGTGTCAGTTCTTTGATGCTCAGCTTTCCTTATGTATGGCTCTCACAGCCATACATTGCTACTGGAAAAAAACATAGCTTTGACTATAAGGACTTTTGTTGGTATGGTAATGTCTCTGCTTTTTAATATGCTGTCCAGATTTGCCATAGGGGTGGCTAGGTGGTGTGGTGAATAGAGCACTGGCCCTGAAGTCAGGAGGACCTGAGCTCAAATCCAGCCTTAGACACTTAACACAAAACTAGCTGTGTGACTTGGGCAAGTCACTTAATCCCAATTGCCCTACCTTCCCTTCTCAAAAAAAAAAAAAGAAGCAAATTTTCCATAGCTTTCCTTCCAAGGAGTAAGTGTCTTTGAATTTCTTGGCTGCAGTTGTTGTCTACAGTGATCTTTAAGTCCACGAATATAAAATCTGACACTACTTCTATTTCTTCTCCCTCTATTTGCCAGGAATTGATGGGACCAGTTACCAAGATATCAGTTTTTTGGATGTTAAGCTTCAAGCCAACTTTTACACTCTCCTCTTTTACCCTCATCAAGGGGTTTCTTGATTCTTCTTCACTTTCTGCCATCAGAGTGGTATCTCTAAATATCTGAGATTGTTGGTATTTCTCCCAGTAACCTTAACTCTGGCTTTTGATTTATCCAGTCTGGCATTTCACATGATGTACTCTACATATAAGTTAAATAAATAAGGTGACAATTTATAGTCTTGTTGTACTTCTTAACCAAATCTCAAACCAATCAATTGTTCCATGTTCAGTTTTAACTATTGCTTCTTGACCCAAATACCTGTTCCTCGGGAGACAAATAAGATGATCTGCTACTTCTATCTCTTTGAGGACTTGCTACATTTTGTTGTGATCCACAGTCAAAGGTGGTGCAGTCAGAAAGCAGAAGTAGATGTTTTTTCTGAACTCCCTTGCTTTCTCCATAATCCAGTGAACACTGGCAATTTGGTCTCTAGTTCCTTTGCCTCTGAAAACTAGCCTGCTGTTCTGGTAATTTTTGGCTCACATATTGCTAAAGCCTAGTTGCAAAATCTTAAGCATAACTTTGCTGGTGTGTGAAATGAGCACAATTGTTTGGAAATATGAACATTCTTTGGCACTTCCTTTCTTTAGGATTGAGATATAAACTGATCTTTTGAGTTCAGTACCTAAACAGGATCATCTTTTAGAATTTTAAATAACTCAGCTAGAATTCTATCACCTTCATTAGACTTATTATTAGCCCTACTTCCTAAGACTCACTTGACTTCATTCTCTAGGGTGTCTGGCTTTGATCAGTAACCACACCATTGTGGTTATCTGTGATGTTAAAATCTTTCTTTCTTTCTTTAAAAAATGTAAATAGCATTTTATTTTTTCCAATTACATGTAAGGACAATTTTCAACACAGATTTTTTCAATAAGATTTTGAGTTCCAAATTTTTCTCCCTCCCTCACCTCCTCCTCTCTCCCCAAGATAGCAAGCAATCTGATATATGTCATGCATGTGCCATCATGTAAAACATTTCCACATTTGTCATGTTGTGAAAGAAGAAACAAAAGGAAAAAAAAATCACAAAAAGACCAAAGTGAAAATAGTATAGTATGCTTTGATCTGCATTCAGACTCTATAGTTCTTTCTCTGGATCTGGTTAGCATTTTGCATCTTGAGTCTTTTGGAATTGTTTTGGATCATTGTATTGCTGAGAGGAGCTAAGTCAATCATAGCTGGTCATTGTACAATGTTGCTGTTACAGTGTACAATGTTCTCCTGGTTAAGATCATTCTGACATAGTTCTTTTTATATACTCTAGCCACCTTGTCTTAATTTCTTCTGTTTCTATTAAATCTCTAACTATTTTGGTCTTTTATCATGCCCATTTTTGCATGAAACTTTCCCTTTATATTTCTAATTTTTTTAAAAGAGACCTCTAGTCTTTCCTGTTCTATTGTTTTCTTCTCTTTCTTTACATTGCCAATTTAAGAAAACCTTCTTATCTCCTTGGTATTCTCTGGAATTCTACATTCCAATGCATATATTTTCCCCTTTCTGTTTAACTTCTTTCCTCAGCTATTTACAAAGCCTCATCAGATAGCCATTTTGCTTTCTTACTCTTCTTCTTCTTTGGAATGTTTTTTGTTGCTGCCTCTTGTATAAAGTTGAGAACCTCAATCCATAATTCTTCAGGACACTCTTATCTACTAGGTCTCATCCTTTAAATCTCTTAATCACCTCTATTTAATATTCATAAGGGATGCTATTTAGGTTATACTTATATGGTCTAATGGTTTTCCCTTCTTTCTTCAATTTAAGTTTGAATTTTGCAATAAAAAGCCCATGATTTGAGTGACATTCAGCTTCAGACCTTGTTTTAGTTGACTCTATTGAGCTTCACCTTTGACTGCAAAGTAGATAATCAATCTGACGTCTATATTGACCATCTGGTCATGTCTGTCTCCTGTTTAACCCTATCCAACTTACCTTGCTTCATAGATTTAACATTCCAGGTTCCTATACAATTTTGATCTTCATAGCATCAGACTTTCCTTTTATCACCAGACACATATGCAGCTGAGCTTCCTTTCAGCTTTGGCCCAGAGGGGGAAAAAAGGACTAGAGCTAATTGTAGTTGTTTTTCACTTTTACCCAAGTAGTGTTGGCACCTTCCAACTCAAGGGGATCTTCTTCCAAAGTCATCTCTTTTTATCATTTTAGTACTGCCCATGAGGTTTTCTTGGCAAAGATACTACAGTGGTTTGCCATTTCCTATTCAGTGGATCATCTTTTGTCAGAACTCTCTGCCATGACAAGGCAGTGATGGGGTGGAGGTCATAGCATATAATAAGCACTTAATACTTGTTCATGGATTGATTGGTACCTCAAATTAATTTAATTTCTTTATTAGGGAATTTGACCACTCTTTTCCAAGTAGTTTTTGCTACGGGGGCAGCAAGGTGGCACAGTGAATAGAGCACCAGCCCTGAAGTCAGGAGGACCTCAGTTCAAATCTGGCCTCAGACACTTAACGCTTACAAGCTGTGTGACCTTGGGTAAGTCACTTAACCCCAATGACCCTGCCTTCCCCCCTCCAAAAAGCAAAAAACAGACAAATGATTTTACTTTTTAAATTTCCATCAGTATGGTCAATAATCAAGGAACATTTATTAATCACTTACTGTGTTCCAGGCACATGCTAAGTGGTGGATACAAAGAGAAAAAAAATAAAGACAGTTCCTGCCCTTAAGAAGCTTATAATCTAATGGGGGAAGACCACACATAAGATAGTTAAAGGGGAAGGTGGTAGAGAAATAAGGTATCCCAGAATAGTGCAGTCTCCTGAGAAATGAGATGTTCTGAGCCGTGCTGAGCTCCCTCCTTAAATAGATATTTGGAGTTCTTGGCACTACCTTCCAATAAAAAAATGTTGAGGGTAGTGATTATGTTGAATATCAAAGTTGATGAAATCTTGCAAGATAATAATAAAATAATAAAGATAAAGTTATACCAATAATGTACTTCCTTAGGGCAAGGTGGAGAAGTCATTCATAAAAAACCCAAAGTATTGCCCAGTAGAGGAATGAGGAGATTATAGGTTTTAGAGGTGTAGCAGAAAAAGTATTAATTAAACTTGGAGTCAGAAAATCTGTGTTTGAATCACTGTGGACAAGTTACTTTCTCTTGAGTCTTAGTTTCCTCATTTTTTTTTTTAAGATAATAGGGACAGGAATTTTTGCACAAACTACTTCAAAGAGTTGAGTTGAAGAAAGCACTTTTTAAACCTATCTACATATACAAGGCTTATGTAAAAAGAACATTTTTATTGACTGAATGACAAAATTTTAGAGTTGGAAGAAACCAGAGAGATCTTGTAATCTTACACCTTCCCCCAATCCCAACTCCTTTTTATACATGAATAGGCCTCTAGAGGTTCAGTGATTTGCCCAAAGTCATTTCTTGTCTCCCCACAGCCCCAGAATTCTCTCCACAGTAGGATTTTCCTTTGACCTGTTGGAGCTATATTGGATTTATTTCACTGACTCCTTAAAAATTTGAAATAGTCTTTTATACTTGTTGCCAAGATTTTTTTTCCTGAAACTTTTTCTTTTTATTAAGTGTGTTTTCAAATCAGAAGGTGTTAGACCTGATTAAACAGTGTTTAACAAATGACACTCAGTGGGTATATGGTAGAACAGCACTTCCTAGAGTAATATGTGAAATATACTTCCTCATCATTTATTTGATTAAAAGTCATAATTAGCATAAGTAATTTGATAATTAGAAAAGGTGCTACTCTAATTTTTATTGGTTAGATTAATTTTATTTTCTAGGCATTTACAGGCAGCTAGCTGGCACAGTGGCTAGAGTGACAGGCCTAGAATCAGGAAGACTCATCTTGAGTTCAAATTTGACCTCAGACACTTAGTAGTTGTGTGATCCTTGGCAAGTCACTTATTACTGTTTGCCTTAGTTCCTCATCTATAAAATGACTGGAGAAGGAAATGGCAACCCACTCCAAAATGTGTGCCAAGAAAACCCTAAATGGGGTCTACAAAGAATTAGACATGGCTGAAAAATAACTGAACAACATCCAGGCATTAGTCTTTACAATTCATCATTGAAGGAAAAACTGGGCCATGACAGACCTCCTGCAGTATTGCACTTGAAATTTACACCAGTGATCAATTCCAAATTTCTTAGAATGTATAGAATTTTAGAGCCTGGAAGAAGCATTAGAAATAATTTTATCCTATCTCTTCATTTTACAGAAGTATAAATTGAGGCTAGAAAAGTAAGAAGAATTGCTTGAGATTACATATTTAAGCAGCACGGCTAGGATGAGAACCCAGATATCCTGGCTTCCAGTCTAGTCAGTCAACAAGCATTTATCAATTTATCATGCCTACCTCGGACCGTGCATCGTGCTAAGTGCTGGGAATACAAAGACACAAGTGCAAGAATCCTTGCTCTCAGAGAGCTCACATTCTAACAGAGAAGAAAATATATCAATCAACATACAAGCATTTATTAAAAGTCTACTATATGCCAGGTACTGGGCACATAAATATAAAGAATAAAATATGTACGTATATCCACCTATTTACCTATCTATCTATCTATCTACATGTATATGTATGTCTGTGTGTGTGTATATATATATATATGTATATATATATGGATAGATGTGCATTTTATTCTATATATACACACACATATGTACATACATATATGTGTGTATATATACATAGTCACACACCTTTTTGCGTTCACTTTCTGAATTTTGCCTGGTAGGTTGGGACCCCCAGAGGGCAATGATTACAGCTCCCCCTCTGATTACAGAGGTGACCTTGAGGGGGTGGGGTTTTTTTTTTAATGCTGTCACTCATAAGCTCTCATCAGGTGTGTTCTCTACCATGGATCAACTACTTGATGTCAATGAGTTTTTATAAGAGCTTTAACTGAGAAGGTAAAGCAAAAATAATAGTTACAAGATAATACACTCACATGTACCCCCAACCAGTTTAGGACACGTTCTCCCCTTGCACACACAGACGATCCCTGGGGAGAGTGGACTCAAATATAAAGTACAAATGTAGTCAGGCACATATGTATAGAACATTGAAATGTCTTTGGTCAGGGAGGGAGAAGGGAATAGATTTTCCCCATCCTGCAACTCAAAGCAATTCTTCACACTCAAAAGCTGCAAGGGAAGAGAGTGAGAGGTTGTTCAAACCTTTTGTAAGGCTCAGTCTCTCCAGAGACAACAATTCTTCTGGTTCTTCAGTCAATTAGAGGGCTATTATCACCACACAATACTAGCTCTTCAGTTACTCAAGATCAAAAACTAGCTGCTCAGCATTCCTTGTATTGGTTTGGAACTAGGCAAGTAACATTGTGGATGCTTTATATAACCTACCGGGAAGAGCAAATAATTCAAGCATGCTCTAATGACTGGACCTTTACTGGCTAATCACCCCCATTATTTATACAAAATGAATACAGGATAGTTTTGAGGCAGAGCCCTAACAATTGAGACCTTCATGTGGAAGGTGATACTTGAGTTGAGTCTCAAAGGAAATTAGGAATTCCAAGAGGAGGAGGTGAAGAGGGAGCCAATCATTCCAAGCATGGAAGGCAATCAGTGCAAAGACAGAGGAGAGATTATGTGATTGACACATTTACAACATAAATTCATTTTGATGCCCTTTCATTTTCCCTTCTTTAAAAAACTTACTCCTCCCCCTGCCCTGTTACTCTTAAATGTAAATGACATTTTGTATATGACAGGTAAATGACATTTTTTTCTGTATAAACTCTTAGATGGTTTCTTTAAGGAATTTTCACATTCTTAGGAGTTCTCTGTAATACAGAAAATAAGATGATTGTGAGAAATAGGGAGGCACCACAAAATGTAAAATAACTGTTGCTAAACATATATTTGCTATTTCTTTCTGAGTATCAATCATGTATATATACTGTCATTGTGATTTAAACAGGACTATGGTAGCAAAGATTTTAAAGACCTTATAGATTTGATCCCTACTCCACATAGCAGCTCAAGTAATAGAACCAGGGGTTAGACTGCAGTTTGTCTGGAAAAGATCTCTAGGTTTTATTGGATTATAAATTCAATAAAAGCCGGCAGTGTGATATGGCAACCAAAAAACATCATTTGATCTTAGCTCAAATTAGGGGAGACATAGCTTCTGGGACTAAAGAAAGAGGTGGTAATTCTATTGCATTCTACCTTCATCAACTCTTTTCTGGGTACTGAATTCAGTTCTAGATATAGCTGAAAGACACTGGGAAGCTGGAGAGGGTCCAGAGGAAGGGGAACTAGGATGGTGAAGGGGCCTGAGTTCATGTCATGTGAAGAGTGCTTGAAGAAATTGGTTATAAAAAAAGAAAAAGGTAGCTAGGTGGCATAGTGGATAGAGCACCAGTCCTGCAATCAGAACTCGAGTTCAAATCCAGCCTCAGATACTTACTAGCTGTGTGACCCTGAGCAACTCACTTAATCTTGATTGCCTCCCCCCAAAAAAAGAAATTAAGAAACTGGTTATATTTAAGCTGGAGAAAAGAAGTTCAATGGGAGAACATGATAGATATGTTCAAGTATTTGAAAGGTCAAGAAGGAGGGATTAGACTCGTTCTTTTTGGCCCCAAATTATACAACCAGGAACAAAGAGTGGAAGTTCCCAAGTGTAAAATTTGAGCTTCATCATCTTAAGTATTAGAGTTGTCCTCAGGAGGAAAGCTGACTTGAAAGGGAGTAGTTTCCCTGTATTTCAGGTTGAGGCTGGATGACCACTTGTCAGGTATGTTGTAGTAAAGATTCTTTTTGTGTATGGATTGGACTGGATGTCCACTGAGGTTCCTTCCAACTCTCAAGTCCTGTGATTCTGTGCAACTCTTGCAGGCACAAACAAATTCATACCCAATTCATCTGATAATAAATGAATAAACATAATTATTGTTATTTAATGAGACACTTTGAAATGTCTCTTATGTAAACACTAAGCAAGTATATAAACAAGTCATTGTAATTGAATTATAAATATATTAATTTTAGTCAGTCAATAAGCATTTATTAAGCCACTACTATGTACCAGGCACTGTGCTAAATGATGGGGATACAAAGAAAGGCAAAAGGTAGTCCCTGCCCTCAAGGAGCTTACAATCTAATGGGGGAAACAACAAGCAAACAGATATATACAAAAAACCTGATATATAGGATAAATGTAAAATAATCAGTGGAAAAAAGGAATTAGAAATTTTTTTTTTGCTTTTTTGGAGGGGGAGGGTAGGGCAATTGGGGTTAAGTGACTTGCCCAAGGTCACATGGCTAGTAAGTGTTAAGTGTTTGAGGCTGGATTTGAACTCAGGTTCTCCTGACTCCTGGGCCAGTACTCTATTCGCTGTGCCACCTAGCCACCCCAAGGCATTAGAATTAAAAGAGATTGGGAAAGGCTTCCTGTAGCAAGTGGGATTTAAGCTGGGATTTGAAGGAAGCCAGGAAAGCCAGGAGGCAGAGATGAGGAAGGGAGCATTCTAGGTGTGCAAGACAAGTCACCCTGGAGAGAGAGTGTCTTATGGCCAGTGGCATTGGATCCCAGAGTACCTGCAGAGGTGTAAAGTTTGAGAAGAATAGGAAGGTGGTGGTGGCAAGGTGGGGTGTGTTGTGGTTATAAAGGGCTTTGAATGTCGAAAAGAGGATTTAGTATTTGATCTAGGAGGTGGCAGGGAGCAACTGAAGTTTAGTGAGAGGAGGTGACAAAGTCAGACCTGCCATTAGAAAAATTACCTTGGTGGCTAGAGGGAGGATGAACTGGAATGGGGAAAGACTTCTGGTGCAGGCAGACCCATCAGCAGGCTATTGCTATAGTGTAGGTGTGAAGAGATTGAAGGACTACACCAGAGTAGTGATATTATCATAGGAGAGTTTTATTTTGTTTTTATTGTAGATGATTTTGATGTGGTGGGGTTCAGACCTGTGACTTCATATAGAAAGCTCCAGTCAAGGAACTTCCCCACCAATGCAGGTCAGCACCTTCCTTTGAACTTATTTATAAGCTTAGGAAGCTGCCTGGGACACTGAGGTTAAATGACTTGCCCAGAGTCACACTCTCTCTAAGTGTTAGAGACCAGACTTGAACCCATGTCTTTCTAATTCCTAGGTCAATCAGCTCTCTATCCTCCACACCATGTTGCTTCTGGCATTATGGATGTCAATGAAAAATAACTAGTTATTTTTCTTCCCCAAAGGAATTTTACATTAATACCTATTATTCTTTGTTACAAAGGAAGATTCAGTCTTTGAGGGGAGAGAGAAGGGGAATTAATGAGAGAGAGGACTATTAGGAAGTGACTCTCTTTTTTTTTGCATGTGTATGATTGTGTTATTAAAACACAAATCACAAATAATTTTTTTTAATGGGGTTTAGGAAGGAAGAATATTTGCTATTGAAGTCACAGAAACAGAAGATCAGTTCAAGAAAGGTACTTTAAGGTAAAAGATATTGTGTGAATGCTGAACATAATTATTAGATATAAATTATTATAACTGTAATTGATATAAAACTTGGAGAAATTCAGAAATCACTGATTTTAATATTCTTACTCAATGTCTGAATGACTTTAAGTATGGTCTTTGCTGAAAGAGTTTTATTGGTTCAGTATAATTAGAAAAACACTTAAGTGCCTGTTTGGATAGCTATAAACAGCATCCCTGCCTTCAAGAGTTTAAATTTTAATATAAGGGTGATCAATTAGAATAAGGATAGGCAGAAGAATTGATTAGTTTCTTTAAACCACAAGTTAATTTTCCCCCCAAAGTTTTTTTTTGCTTTTATTTTTTTGGAGGGGTGAGGGCAGCGCAATCGGGGTTAAGTGACTTTCCCAAGGTCACATGGCTAGTAATTGTTAAGTGTCTAGGTCACATTTGAACTCAGGTCCTCCTGACTCCAGGGCTGGTACTCTATTCACTGCACCACTTACCTACGCCTCCCCAAAGTTTTTATACCTATTACTCTTATTTGTCCTGCCAACTTTCTTTGTAAAGTAAAATAAAATTGTTGCTGCTTCACTTCCATCTTAGAGGGAGAAAAACTGAGCCACAGAGAAACAATAGCTCAGTCATTTGTTACATAACCAAAGAGAAGTCATGTTGTACTGTCTCCCAAGTCTCCTGACATCGCTCTTTCAATCACTGAACCTTCTTTTTCCTGTTTTTACCTGTGACAGCTTTTCTAAAAATTTTTAAATTCTCTTCATCATGAACCTTTGATTCAATGCCAAACAAAGGCTGCCAGGGAAATACCGAAATCCTATCTACCCATCTCTTCTTGAATTCAGTATGATAATTTATAATAGGCTTCTTTCTCTTTGTTCCTATAAGAACATATACATATATATGTAATACAGAAGAATACACACGAGCAAATATATCTGAATTCCTGTCACTTTATGTGCTAGACTTTATGATTTTATCAATAAATCTCCCAATGGATGCACCACTGTTTCTACTAATCTTTTATGATTTCCCTGATCCAAGACAGCAGTCCCCTCAGAAGTATGCTTCATGATCCTCTCTGCCTCCATCACCTGCTTCTGTCTTGACCATCAAAATCAATTAAGTGTATACATTCCTTTTCATCACAATGGATATGATAATAACTAAGACAAATGATCTAGCATTATCCTCACATTTCTAATTTCCAAATAATTATACCTCTTTGGGTACCAAATCATTGTTAACTGATGATCATCTGGTAGATGAGAGCATATATATATATATATATATATATATATTTATATATATATTTATATATATATTTATATATATATTTATATATATATATATGTATGTATGTACTTTCATGTTCCCTCATGAAGATGAGTAGCAGGTGAGCCCCTGTCTAGGCTCTATCCAGGCTTGAAGCTAGAGCAGGTGAATAGGCCAGAATTGTGTGTGTAAGGCAGTAATAACACTGCATAGCATTAAGGCTCTCTGGAGAATTCAGATTCCAAAGCCTCTATAGGCATGATATTCACCCAAAGCACTGAACTGATCTTGCAATTTCCTTACTAGAAATTAGGAAGTTGTTCATATTAAATGCTTGTAGGTCCTAGGTGGGACGTGGTCCAACCACCTAGCAGCTCCACGCCCCCTCCAGAGGGGACGACTTTGAAAATGTACTCTTAGGTTGTAGGAGAAACTAAGAACACTTATAAGAATATATCTTTTCTCTCACAGATACATCTTCCTGCAGAGTTCATGGCAGGCACAGAGAGGCCTCTGTTCAAAGCCTATATAACCAGCTACTGCCCAGTTTCCATTAGGGTAGTAATTCTCTGCAACTTGAATATTCACTGTTCTCCTACAGAGTGGAGAACACCAAATTAGGGAGTGAGTGAACAGTCTATGGGAGGATTATGGTCCCTATCACCAACAAAGTGTTTCCAAGGTAATTCAGGCAAGGATGTTACTGGTTGAACTAGATGACTGGGATGAAATATATAGATTGGACAATGTTGTGAATACATTGAAGAAAAAGTAAATACAAAGCTTAAATGTCTATTTGTGTGCAGTTCCCAAATAATTTTATTCAGTGACCTTGCTTTCCTGTATCATTCATTCTCAACAAGTGACCTAGCATTGGTAATACAATGATCAAGATCAAGGCTTTTTGACCTTGGGATTGATGGGACTATTTCTGATCGATGGGAGCTTCTCCCCCTACCATTTAGAGGAGAATTATTCTTATTTAGGCTTATATGCATTCTTCATTGCATAATAATAATTTTCATATAATAATAAATATAAATAATAATTTTCATATAATTTTCAAAATTCTAAATGAATCAGAACT
>CM053586.1:258816070-258855631 GCA_028646515.1 Pseudochirops corinnae
TATATATATATATATATATATATATATATATATATATGTTGAATAAGTATATAAGTATATATATGTTGAATAAGTATATAATATGGAAGAAACAGACTACTTATGTTTCTGAACCCAGTGAGAAGCAGAAATAGCTAGCTAGCTAGATTACTTTAAGGTTTGCAAAGCATTTTATATGTCATCTCACTTGCTCTTCATCTTGTGAGGTACTTGCTATCATTAACCCCATTTAACAGTTGAGAAAAACAAGTTAAGAGATGTTAAATGACCTGCCCATAGTAATACAACTGGTAGATGTCTTAGGCAAGATTTGAACTCAGGTCTATCTGGACTTCCTAGGTAAACACAAGTCCAGTACTCTATCCACTGCACTAACTGATTGCCTCAAAAGTGACATTGCACAAAAGGAAGCATCCTGTACCCACCCCTTCAGAGTTTCAACTGAAGACCCCAGTCATCCTCAACTCAGCTCTCATTCATCACTTTGCCATATCCAGTCAGTTGCCAAAGTCTTGCCTATTCTATTTTCTCAACATCTCTTACAACATCCTCTGCTCTGACAGCAACTATTCTAATTCAGACCATGTAGTGTAAATGATATTTTGCCTAGATTATTGTGATAGTCTCCTAACTGGTTTCTTTGTCTCCATAGCTTGTGTTGTCTGGCTTACTTTTTACATAGTTTGGGATACTTTTCCTTTAAGGAGGCCGGGAAGCTGTCCTCTGGGTTTGATTGATCCAACCTACTAGAGACATAAAAAGCCCAGCCTATGTGGAATTGGTGTTCCTAAGGTCAGGCAGAATTCCCACTGATCCAGTGTTGCTGCTCTGGCAAATTTGGAGGTAGAAGTAAGCAGCATCTATTTTTAGTAATTGTATCCTTTTAATCTTTTATTAAAAGTTGTTTTTATTGCACTTGATGGTCCACAAATGTTTCACTGCATTGCATCTCAAGGCTTAATCATGCAGTGTCCTGATTTAGAATATTAGATTGTGGTTGGCAGGTTTGGATGGCAATGACTTTGTGGCTCCAGTTGTTGAAGTGAGGTCAGAGAAGTGTGGAAAAAGAGCAACACATGGATTTACAGCAGAGGCCTCTTAGTGGGGAAGAGAGGTAGGTGATTGCCCCTGCCCCTCAGGTCAACAAGTGTGGTTCTTGGTAGATGTGTATGGGTGAAAAAAGACAAAAATGGCCTCAGCAGTCCTTTACACACTGATTCTAGGTGAGATCTGTCCTATGATTAATGACTACTATTCAGATTGCCTATTTGCAATGCTGCCTCCTAGACTACAAGCCCTTGGTAAAGGATCAAGCAATTAATCAATAAGCATTTATTATGTACCTACTATATACTAAGCACCATGCTAGGTGCTGGAGAACAAAAGCAAAACAATCCTTGTCCCCAAGGTCTTTACATTCTATTCAGAGAGACAAATATGCATATATATGCACATACATATGTATGTATATATACACACATATATATACATACACACACATATATACACATACATATGGTAGATATAAGAGATACAAGGTAATTATTTTAAGGTGAAAGGCACTAGTAGGATGTATGTATGGTGGTGGTAGCTGGGTATCAGGAAAGGTCTCATTAAAAATGTCATTCAATCCAAGTCATGAAGGAAACTGCAGATTCTAAGAGGCAGTGGGAAGGAAGGGGCACATTCCAGAAATTTGGGGCGACCAGGACAAAGGCACAGGGATAAATGATGCAATATGATTTATGAAAACCATTAAGAATGGAATAACATATAAGAGGGCTAGAAAGGTATATTACAGTCAGTTTGTAAAGGATTTCAAATGCCAAAGAGAGGAGTTTATTTATATCTGTTCCTAAAGATGATAGTGAACTACTGGGAAAAGAGAGTGAGATGGTCAGAACTACCATTAAGGAAAATCACTTTGTCAAATGTGTGATGGATGGGTTGTAAAATGCCATTGAAACAGTACAGGCAGGAGTGAAGCCTGAACCAGCATGGTGACTTTGTATGGGGAGGAGTGATTTGAGAGATGTTGTAGAATAGAATAGAAAAG
The DNA here is from genome assembly GCA_028646515.1 of Pseudochirops corinnae. Classification (NCBI taxonomy): domain Eukaryota; kingdom Metazoa; phylum Chordata; class Mammalia; order Diprotodontia; family Pseudocheiridae; genus Pseudochirops; species Pseudochirops corinnae. The sequence continues at coordinate 258,818,127 of CM053586.1, forward strand.
TTTTGGCAGCTGGTTGGCTATTGTTGGAGGCTTCTTAGTTCAGTTTGGTTTACTTTGATCTAACACAGCTAGAACACGCAGCAGGAACATAGCAGCACTGCATCTCCATCTGGAACCGGGTCTGGTCTTCAAGGTGTGACTATTTGCATGGTCTGAGGCACTGATCAGGTTGGAGAGGACCAGACTCCTTGTGAATAGGACTCTGTATGCTCCCTAGGTTACCAAGAAGCAGTGTCAGGGAAGTCAGGGTCAATTAATGCCCAGGGGCAGCTTTGTCCCATCACAGCTATATTAGGGTGGGTGAAATTGAGGCATCAAAGGCTCAGGATGCAAGTCTGGCTGACTAGAAGGATGGAGATACACTTACAATAATAGGGAATTTCCAGAGAGGGTAGATTTTATGGAAATGACAAGGGGTTCTGTTTGGATATTGTGAGTTTGAGATACCTATATAACATTCAGTTTGAAATGTCCAATAGGCAACTGATGGCAGAAGCTGGAGCTCCAGTGAGGGCAGGATATATAGATCTGAGAGACATTTGCATAGACATAATAAACCCAGAAAAGTAGAAAGGTCACGAATGGCACTCCCCTTCTATCTTCTCCCCCTCACTCCTCCTTTTCAGCTTTCTTTTGCATATTGTCTTTCTCCCATTAGATTGTAAACTCTAGAAAGCAGAGAATTTGTATCCCCAGCATCTGCTGCCCTGTCTAGTTTCAATACCGTGGAACAAGATGCCCTTCCCAGGATGAGCTCAACACTTATAAACTCACCACCATATTGCTAACTCAAGCTTTGATTGACTCAATCTCCCTCAGCCTCTTCTCTCCTCCTGTTTGGAGGGCAGAGTATCAAACTCCTCCCAATGCTTTCTTTTGTAGAGGACAGAAACAGGACTGTAAGACTGCTCCACCTCACATCTGCTGCGCTAGCTACCCAGTTTCATCTCCATGGAAAAAAGATACCCCCTGGTACCCTATCCTTCCCTGACCCTTTTTGAGCTTGTTGAAGGCAGTTAATGTGTTTCTTTTTATTAGTTGTACCCACAGTGCTTAGGACAGTGTCTGGCACATTTTAGGAGCTTAACAAATGATTTTTAACTATTTATTGACTGGAGAGACAAGAGAAACCAGCCTTGTGGCTTACCCACGGTTAAGGCAAATGATAAAGAAGATCCAAGAAGATGGAGAAAGATGGTTAAGATGGTTAGGAGAAAAACCAAGAAAGCAAGGTTATGGGAACTCAGAATTGAGAGAGTATTCATTAGGACAGTGGTTAATGGCATCCAGTGCTGAAGAGAGGTCAAGAAGAATGAGAATTAAGAAGAGGCCATTAAATTTAACGATTAAAAGATTTTGGGGAACTTTAGAGAGAGCAATTTTAGGTGAGTGATGAGTTTGGAAATGAAACTACAAAGGGTTGAGATGAGAGGGAAAGGAAAGACGATAGAAACTATTGCTTAAGTACAGAGCAGAGAACAAAAGAAAACCTAGAAGGAAATACAGAAAAGCTGAGTTGCTTTGAAAACAATGTATAGGATTTACTAAATAGGTTTCTGTGAAATGAAAATTTATTGTTTTATATTGCATCCTCTCATGTTCTGCTGTGTATATGGAAATTTTTTCTTTTTTTTTTGTTTTGAATTTAAGTTTAAAATGAATTAAAAAATTTAAATAAAAACAAGTATATATAACTTTTTCCAGGACTTTGACTAAGACAAAGGGAAGAAAGGCTTAGGGCAATAGTAAAGGGTTGTGGGGGTTTTTTAAAAGATGGGGGAGACATGGCTATGTTTCTAGGCATCAGGGAAAGAGCAAGTTGGTAGGGAGAGATTAAAGATAATTGTGGAGGTGATCTATTAAAAAGGAGCACAGGGGTCAGTGCTAGACCCAGAGTCAGGAAGAACCAAATTCAAATCCTACCTCATACAACTAACTAGTTGTGTGACCATGAACAAGTTCACTTAGCCTCTGTTTTGGCTTCATTTGTAAAATGGAGATAATAATATTATCAACTTCCCAGGACTGTTGTAAGGATATAAGGAGATAACATTTGTAAAGTGTTATGTGAACCTTAAAGCATTATGTAAATCCTAGCAATGATGATGATGACTACGATGACAGGATGAGAGAATAGGATCAAGAATACAGTGGAGAGGTTGACCTTGGTGAATAAAAGGGTCACCTCTTCATCAGTCTGGAATAAAAGGGGAAAAGAGACAAGGGGAGATGATGTCAAAGGGTTGTGAGATATGAACAAAGAGAGAATGTTCTTTACACTACACCATGACATTCTCAAAATATATCAGGGAAAGTACATTTCAAACCCAAGAACTCCAGTCTGCCAACGGGATTATGAGTCTCAATGTTAGTAAATCCACTATTGGCTAATTGTAACAATAATGCAATAATCACAACACCTATGGTGGTTATGAATATGCTGGTATAGTTGTGAATCACAAAATGTAACAAACTCTTCACATGGAGGGCAGAACCAAATCCTTTATTCAAATACCAGAAAACCGAGTCCCAGAACCAGAAAGCCAAAGTCATTACAGTAGTCACGAAGTTGATACACATGGTTAATGCAGTGAATACCCACATTCCCAAGCCTTCACAATAGAACAGGCTCCCTCAAGCAGGGATCCCTCTCCCTCTCCCTCCCTCTCTCTCTGCCTCTCCCTCTCTCTTTTCCTCTCTCTCTCACTCACACACACATACACACACACACACACACACACACACACACACACACACATACACACACACACACACACACACACACACCCCTCTCCTCAGCCTGGTTCTTGGAAGTTCTCCATAAAAGTTGCAGAAGGAGGATCTCAGCAAAAAGGTGCAGTCTCCAGGTGCTCACATCTGACTGTCCTGCTGGTTCTTTTCCTTATATACAGTATAGCTCTTCCCTGTTTGCCCCTTTCTGTTAAGGTATTAACTACTTCCATGTTAGTTGCTTAGCTTAAACAAGGTGTTAACTTGAAGTAAGGTGCTAAGTGCCTGTTTACTAAGTGCCAATATAAAGGGGCATGGAAGCTCTTCGGATTCCATTAACATTACACTAATGCAGTAAGTTTCTGGTGAATTTTGCTCTTCTGCTATACAACTGTTTTCAGGCCTTTTTTGCGACATCAGTTAACCCAACAGGCTTACTTGAATCTTTTAAAAGCCATCACTGGTACATGCTCGAGACAGCTGAGCAAGTCTTTGAAGGCCTACTCACATTTCTCCTTTCAGTGACCTCCAAATGACGTTAGTGGGATCAGGCTAGATTTTGATTTTTTCTTTTACTTTTCTGCTTCCCATTCTTCTCAGCCATATATCCCTGTAAGTGAGATCTCTGAGAGCCTTAATGATGTGTTGTTTGTTTTTTCACAAATTTCTGATTGCAGCCCCGGTCACCTAGTAGCTCTTTAGCTCTTAAACGTTCTTCAGAAATGGTTGGGTGAAGATGAGTGTTTTTCTCTTTACAAACAAAAATCAATCTTTTAAAACAAAAAGATCAGAGTCAGGATTTAGAGATAGATTAAGGGTCAGGACTCATTCCCAGCTGGGATATTCCATGATCCACATATTTGACAAAGGTTCCTCAGTCTTGTCACTTATCTATCAACAGCTTCTGGCCAGAGACATCTAGTTGATCTAACAGTTTCCTCATATTCTTTTCTTATCTTTGTAAATAGGATAAAATCATTGAGATACACCAGCATCTCATAGCAGTTCCTGTCATCAGCCACCTTCTCCATTAGCTTTTGGAAAGTGCTTGAGGATCCCAGAAACGCCTTGAGGCTTGTGCACAAACTTGTAGGATCCTTTTCCTTATATTCCTCTATGTTGGGGATCTGGGAGGACCCACTAAGCAAATCAAACAGAAACCTTGGGTTGCCTAACAGGTAGTTCAGACTATTGTGTACTGGTCTTAGTTCTGTTGTTCAGTGTCTGATAATCCATTCTACATCCAAATCTCAAGGGCCAGCTAGGTGGTGCAGGGGATAGAGCACCAGCCCTGGAATTCAAGTCTAGTTTCAGATACTTAGTGTGACCCTGGACAAGTCACTTGACCCTATTTGTCTCAGTTTTCTCATCTGCAAAATCAACTGGAGAAGGAAATGGCAAACCACTCCAGTATCTTTGCCAAGAAAACCCCAAATGGGATTATGAAGAGTTGCACCTTACTAAACAACAATAACAATCAAAATCTTGCCAATCTTTTCCAATAGACACACTATAATCAAGTGATATAGTTTATACACCTCTGTGTTGATATCACTGACTAGCAATTCCTTCAGGTAGAGGGCAGTTTTTTTTAGCACACTCTTGAAATCAGAAGTTCTTAGAGAATTCCACTTTCTGAGATGAAAGAGACCTTAGGAATCACATGGAGGAATTGTTACTTTCTGAATTGTACTAATTTCTGAAGGAACTGTGTATGTTGCTCTTTGAGCACACCCAACAGCTCACTCATGCTATGAGAACACAGCAGCTCTTAGGTTTGAGCTTTTTCATCTGACAATCCTGTCATTCCTTAGGCACTAGAGAATCACCAAAGCTGAATTTCTGTTATCTTCCCTTTGCTACCATCGTCCTATTATCTTCTGGTAGCTTCCACATAGAAAACATGGATGGGCAGGATCTCCAGGTACAGAGCTCCGATTTGCTGCCTCCAATACAATGCTAGGACCTTGAATGGGCTAGAATTGGTCTTACTAGTAACATTCCAGAAATATTTACCACGTCTAGACATACCATGGCTACACTGTCTATCATGCCGACACCTAGGACGTCCCTGGGGAATAACACATCTCAAATATGAGCAGACTTCACTTCGTCAATCAGTCAATCTTTATTAAGTGCCTACTTGGTCAGGTACTTGTGTGAAGCACTGGGGATACAAATACAAATTGAAACAAATATAGTCCCTGCTCTTAAGGAATTTGTGATCTAATGAAGGAAGACCACCAGGAAGCTAAAAAGGGGAGGGGACATAAGGTACTCTGTGGGGAGGAGCATAACAGAAGATTCTTTAAAAAAATTTTTCTTTCAATTACATATAAAAACCATTTTTAACATTTGAAAAAATTAGGGTTCCAAATTCTCTCCTTCCATCATCCCCCTCTTTTCAAGAAAGCAACTAATTTGCTATAGATTATACATGTACAGTCATGCAAAACATATTTCCGTATTAGCCATATTGCTAAAGAAAACAGAAAAAATAAGTATGCTTTGACCTGTATTCAGATTCCATCAGCTCTTCCTCTGGAGGTGGATAGTAATTTTCATATGATGGAGAGCTCTGAAGAAATGTAAAAGCAATGTAGCTAGTGGGAAGTAGGAAGAAAAACTGCTGAGCCCCCTCTTTAAATAGAGGCTCTAGAGCCCATAGCCCTGCCCACCAATCCAAAGGTCCAATAAGAGGGGCTGATGAAATGAGAGGACCAGGAAGATTCAATCTTGCAGCATAATGAGATTTCCCAATGATGGGTGTCCTGGGGAAGGAAGGCAGTGATGGAGATCCAAAGGCAGTGTAGCTGATGGCAGAACTAACCCTTGGCTAGGCTGTAGACATAAAAGCTGCAAATTGTTCTTAAAATCACTAGAATACAACAGTCACATAGGATCTGCAATGTAACGAAGCAGGATTAGCTCTATCTTCCATCCTTAGGTCACTGTTAATATGTTCTTCTAGGGTGGGGGAAAGGGATGCAGGAATGTCTGGTGGGACAGAGATTAAATTCTTTGGGGCCTGAGACAGCCCCCATCCCCAACCCCAGGTCTCTTTTCAGGCACAAATTCAGTGACCATCAGCTTCTGGGAAGAAAAAAAAATTCACATTATTCGTGAGTGTACACAGGCACATCCTGTCCATAATTCTAGCAAAATACAGTTCAGCCTCTTTACCTGTGAACTCTGTTGGAGCTATTGCTGTGGCGGATGGCAATGGCCTCTGGTCCCTGGCTCTGCACACTGTTCCATCTTCTAGCAGACTTGCCCCAGTTCTTTCAATGAAATCTGATTGCTCCGTTTGCTTTGCTTTTCATCTTGGTGCCCCATGCCTGAGGAGATGTCTGTCTCTTGTCCATTCTTTGCATTTATTCTTTTTCACCCATTATTTCACCCATACATTAACACCAAGTAACTGAGATTCTATCCTAGAGTACCCCAGAGTATTTCCTGTGTTATCCCTTGCTTACTTCAGACAGCACTTATCATAGTGCCTGGCATATAGTAGGTGCTTAAGAAATGTTCCTTAATTGCTTGATTGCGGCTCCATTCCACAAAGGCAGTGATGGCTCCTTTGAATGCTCCTCTCTGTAACAATCTTTCCAAACACCTGAAGTCAGAAGCCTTTTAACCCCTTACATTGACAGGCATTGAGAACTGCGTATAGGTTTCCTATGCATTTTCCAAATATTCATCTAGTTCTGTAAGCACAAAAATCATTAACTAGCATTTATATAGTGCCTTTAAGGTTTACAAAGCACCTTATACATACTATCTCATATGAATTTCAAAAGAACTCTGGGGAGGAGGTGCTGTTATTATACTCATTGCACATATAAGGAAACTGAGGCAGACAGAGAATAAGTAGACTTTGCCTAGTGCCACACAGCTAGTGTCTGAGGCCAGATTTGAACTGAAGGAGATGAGTCTCCCAGACTCCAGGGGCAGGGCTCTCTATCCACTATATTACCTAGCTGACTGTTTTCAGGGAGCAGTTTCCTCAAGGCTGTTCAATCTACATTTTTTTTGTTATCTGGTCCATACCCGCCCCCCCCTTTTTTTTCTTTTTGGAGGGGGGAAGGCAGGGCAATTGGGGTTAAGAGAAGGTCACATGGCTAGTAAGTATTAAGTGTCTGAGGCCAGCCACCTAGCCGCACACCCGCCCCCATACCCTTCTTGTATTATTTCAGTGCTATGTTCTAGACAATGAGGTGGTGCAGTGGATAGAGCCCAGCCCCTGGAGTTGGGGAGGTCTGAGTTCAAATTTGACCTCAGACACTTAATAGCTATAGTCACATAACTATCACTTGCCTCAGTTTCCCTTTCTGTAAAATGGCAATAATAATAGTACCTACGTCCCAGGGTTGTTGTGAGAATCAAATGAGATAATTGTAAAGTGCTTTGCATGGTGCCTGGAACATAGTGACCTCTATATAAATGCTAGCTATTATGATTATCATCATCATTAGGTGGGCTTTAAAGGGTTCCTCATTTGGTGGATAGACACCCATTCCCCTATTATCCATTCCTCCCCTTCCAATGACTAGCAATGAGCTTTCCATATTAAATTCTGTATATTTCTGCCATCAGACTGATACTCTGTGCTCTATAATTAACCATGATCACTAAATCCTTAATTCCTGAGGAAGCTGTGGACCCCCATCACTGATGTATAGGAGAGTGTCCCCTTTGCATCACAAACTACCAAGACTGTTGTTATCTTAAGCAACCTCTAATCTGGGGCCCAATTTTCCTCTCTGTTTAGCTCCTGGGTCAGCAGTTCAGGGTTTAATAACTAATTTCCAAATAGTCCCATATCTTGGGAATTCTGGAATATATCACTGCTTGAAGCATCTTAGGTAATATAGTTTCCTTTTCACCTTCATCCTCAGTCTTTAATCTTACCTCCTCGTAGTTCTTGTAAACAACTTCCCAGGAGATCTACTGTGGAAATCTTCAAATCCAGAGTTCCTCCTTTCCTTCTGACCTCATTTAGCACCTTGACAGAAACTTATAACTTCCTGTCTCAACTCTTATCAACTTCCTTCTCTTTTTTCAATTCTTCCTTCTTCCACAGAACCCAGAATTGGATGTGGAATAAAGCCTAAAAAAGTTATTTGTTAGCTTTTCTAAAAATTAGCTAAATAAATAAATGACTGGTACTAATGAGTGTTAATTTTACTGTGTTGACTTGTTGTGTGTGTTTTTTTAAAAAAAAATTCTACTTGAACTAAAAATGATACCCCTAGAATAGAATCTGTATCTCTAAAACCTTCAGGGCAAGATGACTAATTTTTATTTCCTTGTATGGATCTCACACTATTCTGGAACCTCACTGTGACACAACAATCATTTTACATAAATCCTAAATTAATCTATCAGGCTGGCAAAAAGGTAGCACCTGCAAAAATACTTAACCATGTTTCCCTCTATCTAGGAAGATCATAAAAATAAAATCCTTATGTATTGTTGGCTCCTTACAAATTATAGCTGAACCCAGGGGAAAAATACCAACTAATTGTGATTAGAGCACAGTCTTCTCATCAAGTGAAAGTTAAACAGGTATTTCTGGTATGTAGATAATATTTTTGCTTGGGTCAATTATTATTACAACACTAAACTCCTATTCAGTGCTACTCCTATTCAGTCTGAGGATGTTTTGATGCCCCTCCTGTTTCCATTTTCTAGAGAAAAGATTGGTGAGATACTGTATTAGAGTAAAATCTTTATACTAAGTGGAATAGAATCATTGAATCATAGATTTAGAGCTGGAAGGGAAACCATAGAGGTCATTTTACAGATGAGGAGTTGCCCAGGATCAAAGGAAGTAGCACTTGGTAGCACCAAGATTTGAGCAGAAAATGTTCTGACTCCAAATCAGGTACTCTTTCCACTTTTGACACCAGAAAAGCCCTTTTAGCCCCAAAAATATATCCATTCCCACTCCTTCCATAAAGCTGGCAACCTAACTGAAATGTCACCATTAGACATTTTTTTTTCTGTGTGTTAACACTTTATTGTCACCTAGGCATCTTCCAGGGAGGAAGAGCATTTTTCAATCAAACATTCACACCTTAGTATCAATCAGCTTATTAAATCAATTTCTTTATGCCAACTGGCTAAGAAAAGCCACAGTGAAAAAATGGAAATATCGTAGGAGAGAGAAGATGGATGGATAATTTTCCAGCATAGACTTTGAGAGGAATGCTGGAGGAGAGATAACATTTTCTATTTCCCTAAAGGAGATTGTATAAACGTAGGCGGTTCTAGAGTATTTCCGGGTGTTTTAAGAAGCTCTTAGCAATTTCCTTAGGCAAGATGGGAATAGCCCTTAAAATGCAAATATGTGTTATGAATCCCGGAAAGATGACATCGGTAAGAGGATTTGTACCACCAGGCTCGAAAGAAAAGGACTCTGCTGAGCCAAATGAGTGGATAATGGCCAGTGATAGAGCTAGTCTAACTGTTAGAAAATGCTAGAAGGTGCCTGTTTAGGGAAAAAAAATTGTATCCTTTCAAGAGTCTGTATCAAAAGTCAAGGAGAGAAAAGATTTCTTAGGACAAATTAGAGCAGGAATTTTAAAATCTTTTTTGTATCACAGGCTGAAGTGTTAAAACTTTTTATAACACATCTAAAAGATTGCACACTATTACCAGTTTTGATTTATCTTAGTATAAGGGTTGGTTCAATATTAGGAAATAGTAAAAATAATAGGTAATATCAATAACAAAATAAGTGCATAATAAGATAATAGATGCAGAAAAAGCTTATGACAAAATACAACATTCATTTCTGTTAAAAAACAAAAAAAAACACTAAAAAGAATAGGAATAAATGGATCCTTCCCTTATATAGTAAGTGGTAACTCTCTAAAACCAATAGCCTGCTTTATATGTAAAGGGGATAAAATAAAGACCTTTCCAATAAGATCAGAGATAAAGCAAGAAGTCTATTATCAACATTATCAACTGATAGTTCTAGAAAAGCTAGCTATAGCAATACAACAAAAGAAGAAATCGAGGGTATAAATATAGGCAAAGAAGAAACAAAATATCAGCAGATATGACGGTCTATTTAGAGAGGGAGGAATTTAAAAATTAATTAAAATAATCATTTCAGCAAAGTAATAGGATATAAATTAAATTCATACAAATAATCAGCCTATGTATTACAATAAAATCCAGTAGGAAGAATGTGAAAGAGAAAGTCTATTCAAAATAACTGCAAAATTCATAAAATATTTGCGAATCTACCTACCAAGATGCACACAGCAACAATATGAATTTAACTACAAAAAACTTTATATAGAAGTAAAGACTTGAATAATTAGACATTAATTGCTCATAGTTGCTATGAGCTACATGGTGGAGCTCTGTAAATATTATTTAAAAATACCAACATTTCCAAAGTTAACTTAATTATTCAATGCCATGCCAATCAAACTACCAGATTACATTATAGAGTTAGGAAAAAGATAACAAAATTCATCTATAGAAAAAAAAAAGTCAAGAATCTCAAAAATCAATTTTTAAAATCTTAGTTTTTTTAAAAAGCATTTTCATCCTTCTCTCCCACTGCCCTACTCTCAAATGAACAATTAAAAACAAAACCCTCATAACAAATATGCATATTCCAGCAAAACAAATTCCCATATTGGCTATATTCAGAAACATGTCTGATTTTGCCTTTTAAGTGCATCACTTCTCTGGCAGGAGATGGTAGTTAATGGTAATTAATCTTCAGTCCTCTGAACTTATGTTTAGCTACATTAATCAGAGTTCTAAAGTTTTTCAAAGTCGCATTTCTCTGTAATGTTGTCAATATATAATTTGTTCTCCAAATTCTATTCACTTTACTCTGCTTTAATTCATGTAGAGCTTCACAGTTTTCTCTGAAATTATCTATTTCATTATTTCTTAAAGTATAATAACATTACATTACATCCGTATACCACAATTTGTTAATCCATTCCCCAACAGGAGGATACCCCCTTAGTTTCCAGTTTTGGTCTACTATGAAAAGAGCTACTATGACCACTTTTGTACATATAGGTCCTTATCCTTTTTCTTTGATATCTTTTAGGGTAAAGGCCTAGTAGTAGTATTGAGTCAACCAATATGCAGAGTTCTGGGGCATAGTTCCAAAATGCTTTCCAGAATGACTGGACCAATTAATAGGTCTACAGGAGTACAAAAATGTGCCTGTTTTCCTTAAGTTTCTCTAAAATTTGCCATTTTCCTCTTTTGTCATCTTTGCCAATTTGATGGCAATTTGAACCTCAGAGTTGCTTTAATTTATATTTCTCTAATTGTTGGTGATGTGGAACATCTTTACAAATAATTATTGATAGCTTGGGTTTCTTTCTTTGAAAATTATTTGTTCCTATGCTTTGATCATTTATCTTTTAGGGAATGGCTCTTAGTGTTATAAATTTGAATTAATTCCTTCTACATCTTGGATATATCTTTATCATAAGAACTTACTTGCAAAGAGTTTTTCTTTTTTTTTTTTAATATTTTTCTTTTATTTTTTTTTTTGCTTTTTTTTGGAGGAGGGAGGGCCGGGCAATTGGGGCCAAGTGACCTGCCCAAAGTCACATAGCTAGTAAGTGTTAAGTGTCTGAGGCTGGATTTGAACTCAGGTCCTCCTGATTCCAGGGCTGGTACTCTATTCACTGTACCACCCAGCTGCTCTGCAAAGATTTTTTTCAAGGGAAGTAAATTTTAAAAGTGCGAAGTTGGTATACTTAGAGAATTCTAGAGAATCAACTGAAAAACTACCTGAAATAATTAACAAATTTAGCAAAGTTGCAGGATATAAAATAAACTCACATAAATCATCAGCATTTCTATATGTTAACAACAACAAAATCCAGCAACGAGATAGAAAGAAAAATTCCATTTAAATAACTGTAGACAATATAAAATATCTGAGTATCTACTTGCCAAGACAAACTCAGGAATTACATGAACACAATTACAAAATGCTTTTCACACAAATAAAGCCAGATCTAAACAAGTGGGAAAATACCAATTGCTCATGGCAGGTTGAGCTATTATAATAAAAATGACAATTCTACCTAAATTAATTTACTTATTCAGCACCAATCAAGCTACCAAAAAATTATTATAAATGTCCACACCCTTGGACCCAGTAATACTGTTTTGAGGGCTGTATCCCAAAGAGATCATAAAAATGGGAAAGGCACCCATAACATGCAAAAATATTTATAGCAACTCTTTTTGTGGTAGCCAAGAACTGGAAACTGAGGGGATGCCTATCAATTGAGGAATGGCTGAACGAGATGTGGTATATGAATGTAATGGAATACCATTGTGCTATAAGAAATAATGGGCAGGTGGACTTTAGATAAATCTGGGAAGACTTATATCAACTGCTGCTAAGTGAAGTGAACAGAACCAGAACATCATACACAATCAACAGCCACAGTGTATGATGACTGATTTTGATAGACTTAGCCCTTCTCAGCAATGCAAGGACCTAAAACAATTCTAAAGGACTCATGATGGAAAATGCCGTCCACATTCAGAGAAAGAACTATGGAGTCTGAATGCAGAGTGAAGGAGATTATTTTCTTTTTTGTTTGGTTTTTTTTTTTCCTTTTTCATGGTTTCTCCCATTCATTATAATTCTCTATACAACCTGACTAATGTGAAAATAGGAATGTTTAATAGGAATGTACATGTAGAGCCTATATCAGATTGCATGCTATCTAGGGGAGGGAGAAAGGAATAGAAGAGGAGAAAATTTAAAACTTAGGGAAGTGAATGTTTAAAACTAAAAATAAACCTTTTTTTTGCTTTTTTTTTTTTTGGAGGGGGGCAGGTAGGGCAATTGGGGTTGAGTGACTTGCCCAAGGTCACGTGGCTAGTAAGTGTTAAGCGTCTGAGGTCAGATTTGAACTCAGGTCCTCCTGACTCCAGGACCAATGCTCTATTCACTGACATACCTAGCCACCCCAAAAACAAATAAACTTTAAAAATCAAATAAAATAAAATAATTAAGCATTAATCACTGAAATAATTTAATACTGATGGAAGAGTATAGAAGTTGATCACTGGAGCAGATTATTTATGACCCCCCAGTTTAAGAAGCACTGAAGGACTGAAGCAAACCACTTGCTCTCTCTCTTTTTCTTGTTTTGTTTTGTTTTGTTTCCTCTTTCTCATTGTTCACCCCATTGGTTATAATCCTTCTGTACAACCTGACTAATGTTTAATGTGAAGGTATTTGTCGATCCTATATTTGATTGTATGCGGGGGGGGGGAAGGGGGGAGAGGAAAAAGAGGGAGAGAAAATTTGAAACTCAAGGGATTGTAGAACACAATGTTGTAAACTAAAAGGAAATAAACTAATTTTTAAAAAAAGAATAAAGAAAATGAAAAAAAAAAAAAGAAGCACTGAAGGGGTCACAAGTGGAAAAAGTTTAAGAAGCCCTGGAATAGATCACAGAAGATAAAATGGACAATTCAGATTACATAAAACAGAAAAGTTTTTGCATAAACAAAATTAAGAGGAAAATGGTTAACTGGGAAGAAAATCCTTGAAGCAAGTTTTTCTGCTACAAGTTATATGCATGATATAATTCATGATATGCATGAAATAATTCAAATATGAAGGAACAAGGGCCATTCCCCAATAAATAAATAGTCAAAGGATCTGAGTAGTATTTTCTCAAAGTAAGAAATCCAAGGTACCAATAGATACATTTTTTAGAATGTTTTAAAGCATTAATAGTTAAAGAAATGAAAATGTAAACAGTGTAAAGGTTCCACCTCATACCCATCAGGTTGGCAAAAATGACAAAAAAAGAAAATTGCATTTGTTGGAGGGGCTGTGAGAAAACAGTTGTACTAATATACTGTTGCTGGAGCTGTGAATTGGTCCATCCATTCTAGAAAGCAATTTGGAACTATACCTATAAAAATCAGTTAACCATGTGTAACTACTACCAGGCCCATATTCCTCATAAAGATCAAATAAGGAGGAAAATGACCCATATGTATAAACAATATTTATAGCAGCTCTTTTTATAGAGGCAACTAAAAGGATGCTCATGAATAGGGGAGTTATTAAACAAATTATGACATATGAATGCAATGGAATATTATTTTGTTGTAAGAAATGATGAAAGGACAGTTTGAGAGAAATCTGGAAAGAGTAGTTTGAGCTGACGCAGAGTAAACTAAGCTGAATCTGGAGAACAATTTATACAATAACCTCAACATTTTAAAGAAAAACAATTCAGAAATTCTTGAGAATTATGATAAATGTATTGACCACAAAGATTCCAGAAGATTTGTGATGGAACATACTGCCTGCTGCCTTCCTTCTGACAGAGGCAACCAGTTAGTGAAGTGGATAGAGCCCTGGAGTCAGGAAGATCTGAGTTCGAGTTTAGTCTCCAACACTTACTTGCTGTGTGACCTTGGGAAAGTCACTAATCTGTGTGCTTCAATTTCCTCAACTGTAAAACAGGGATAATAATAGTATCCACCTCCCAGAGCTGTTGTGAGAATCAAATAAGGTAATATCTGTAAAGTGCTTAGCACGGTACCTGGAACATAGTAGGCATTTATAAAATGTTCCTTCCCTTCCTTTTGGACATGACCAATGTAGGGATTTACTTTACTTGGATTTATGTATTTGATACAACGGATTTATTTTTCTTCCTTTCATTTTTTTTGGGGGGGGGGCAAAAGAGTGGGAGTGAGGAGAGAAAAACCAGCAACAAGATGATTGGGGAAACAAAAGAAATGTAAGAAAAGAGGGTCATTGAAGCATTCTCAAAAAAAAAAAGGACAGAAGACAGAAGAGAAGAAGTTTGGTAGGAGACAAAGAAGCAGAACAGCTTTGAAAATAGTTTGTTGAATTGGTTATATATTTGGAGGGAGAAGCAAGCTCTGGTGTAACTTCATGGTTGCACAAAGATTTGAGCAGAAAATTTTCTGACCTCACTTAAATCAGGTGGCTCTTTCCAGTTTTGAAAAATGAAGAACATGATACATCTCGGAGTTCCTTCTTCCACAAACATTAGACCATTCTGCTTCTAAAACATGGTACACTTGAATTCCCCTCTCCTCTTAAATTTTTTTTTCATCTTTTAGGTAAGACCAAAGCCTATGATACTTATTGTTTAAGATCAAATCAGTGACTAATAAGGTAACTCAAAATCACTGACAAGGATCCATTTTTTTTTTCTGGTATTCTGAAGCCATGGCCATAAGATTTTTTTCAATCTTATTGCCATAATTTCTCTTTGTATCTATTGGTGTCAGCATGAATAATAAAAATATGGTCAGGAAAGGAATAATTGGAGCTCTGGTTTCAATGGGAGGGATCTATGCTCCCCTAAAGAAGATTCGTTGAGACTGTTTTACCTAGAGGGCAAGTTATAGAATGAAATCTCAGGACAAGGGAGTTCTTGGATCCTCTCCAAGTACCCAAAGATTTTGAACCTTGTTATAGAAGAAAGACATTCTATGAATAAATGCAAATTTGGACTTAATGACTTAAGTGCCCCTAGAAACGTCCTAAAGATAGCTAGGCTTCTTAGGCCTTTGACTCACTGGGTTGAGGGAGGGCTGGGATAGGGGAAGGAAAGGAGGATGGCTCTGCCTGTGAACTGGTATGGAAGTAGCTAATTCTGGGATAAGCTACAGTCCACTGGAACTGGTGGAGGTAAGTCAATACAAGCCAGTACAGTACAGGGTACTCTTAAAAGAATGGCCAGAAGCCAACTTTGAAAGGGGATTCACTGAGCAGCAACATAATGTCCCTACCTTAATCCACACCAGCCTGTCCAGCTTCATCCCCGCCCAAAAGTTAGTAGAAGCTTATTACTCTGGTATATTCCATTGGCATATTCCACAGAACCTCAGAAGGTGCCACTGTTCTCTTCAGATCCAATCTCAATCAGTGAGGCACGTTCATAGGGACCACATCATATTATATTGGGATTATTGAGACCACTTAGCACTTTGCCACTATCCCTTTCTTCCAGTAACTAACATTTTCTCAAACCTAGCTCCTGAAAAATGAGGAATTTAGACAAGATGGCTTCAAGAGTCCTAGCCAATTCTAAATCCATGATTCTAATCCTGTTATATGTGGTCATGATTTAAATCTATTACTATGATCCCCCTGTTATTGTCATATTTTCATTCTTCTTTAACAGGACATTTTATGAACCTCAGTTATTTCATCTGTAAAATGGTGATATTGGACTAGCTGTCCCCTAAAGTTCTAAGTCTATAATCCTATTATAGAATCCCCTCTAGGTTCATTTCTCCAAACTGCAATGGAATTAGCAGGCCAGGTTCCCAGAATGTGGTTCACTGCTAACTTCAGGATTCTAGAGGTAACTCTGAGGTTCCCTGGTATCTTCTAATAGTGTTATTCCTGAGCCCCCTTTGCTATGCCTCCCATAGATTATCAGCCTGTAGGCTTAATTATCTTTTAGAAAGGGTATTTATGAAACAGATATAGTAAAGACAGTTATTATCTCCCAAGTTGGAGACACATTCTTCCCTTGCACACAGAAATTCCCTTGGAAGAATTAGCTCAAACTTAGGGAGCTCATGAGCCAACAAAAGGTAAACTCACTGCTCTTGGTTGCTGGAGTCCTTTTCTTCCTTTATGGAGTCATCATGAAGTTACCTTAGGTTTAGCTGGCTGCCAGGCTCCAAAGGGTCCTTGCTTTTGTAGAGTCCAGAGGTTGCTTTTCCTCAGTGTATCTCAACTCTTGACGCAGATATTACTGTCAGCCACTGTTGCTAAAGGTACACTTCTACTGACACCTGTGTGAATTCCAGATCTTCTGACCTTTTGAAATTCACAAGGTTGTAACCTGGGGAGCAGAGAAACTCTGTTCTCACCACAGCAGTAAACAATTCCCTCCCAGAAGTATTTTAGTAATCAATTCAAACCACCACTCTAATGGCCTTTTGTTAGAATATAAAATTCTAAACTGGCTTGCCATGGTATATGTAGACCTCTAGGTGTGTCTGACTGATTAAGTCAATCATAAGATATCTTCCTGTGTGCTGTCCTGTTTTTATCCAGTTACCCAGAACCCTATGATCCTTCCAAATTGATTTAAGAACTTAATCACATTTAGTTTAGATTGATTGGCTGATTCAATCTGATGTCTGGGTCTTCTGAGATTGCATTTAATTGGGGGTAGAGGGGCCTACTCTTATAACATGTTCATTTTAGCAAGTACATGGGATATGGAGTTCTGCATTTGGAAAAGAGAGAAAAGGCCAATCTGGCTGAATCACAGAGGGTAGGAAGAAGGGTAAAGTCCACTGAGGTTAGATAGATTGAGGCTAGATTGTATACGACTTTAAAATATTGCTTATTGTTGCTGAAAACACATTTGGAGTTTTCTTGGCAAAGATCCTGGAGTGATTTGCCATTTCCTTCTCCAGCTCATTTTATAGATGAGAAAACTGAGGCAAGTAGGGTAAAATGACTTGCCCAGGGTCACACAGCTAATATGTGTCTGAGGCCATATTTGAACTCAGGAAGACAAATTTTCTTGACTCCAGGCCAAGCACTCTATCCACTGTGCCACCTAGCTTCCCCTAAAAGCCAATTAAAGGAGTTTTATTTTTATTTTAGAGGCAACAGGAAGCCACTGGAGTTGACTGAGTAGGCGAATCCTATGGACTGTGTCTGAAGATTAACACATTAAATTATTTGAATATTAAATTACTTTGGCTGTAGGATGAGCTGGAGACAACTGAAGCAAGGAGAATAATTAGGAAGCTCTTGCAGTGATCTTGGTGAGAAGTGAGGAGGTCCTGAACTAAGGTGATTGCTAAATTGAGAGAAGGGGTCAGATGCTACAGATGTTGTGAAGGTACAAAAGGCAAAACTTGGCAAGTGACTACATGTGTGGCATGAGGGAAAATGAAGAGTTAAGAATAATGCCAAGGTTACAAATCCAGACTAGAAGGATGGTGGCAAATATAAATAGGGAACACAAATATTATATAAATAAGGAAATTTGGAAGAGAAAGTTTAGGGTAAAGTTTAATTTGGTACATGTTGAATTTAAGATATCTCAAGGACATCCAGTTTGAAATGACCAATAGGCAAATGGAAAGAGTTATAGTTTTCCATTATTCTGCCTTACCATTCCAAGAGTTTGTCATGGAATGTAATGCTTGAAGTCAAGAGAATGGGAAGAAAGGAATGAAGGAGACCCTGTAGGAACTAAGGAAAACAAAATGGTACCAAAAGGAAAGGGGGAAAATAATAAATATCAGAAAAAGATCACAAAGGGATCAAGAGCCAAACAAGGGCAAAGAACAAGTATAAGAAAGTCATGGGAAAGAGCTATGTGGTCCTATATCCCATCCAGCTTTCTAGTCTCTTCTATTCTTCTCTCTTGCTATTAGCTTGCAAGCTTCTCAGGTATACATCAGCACTCAGCCACAGATTGTCGTAGAAAGAAGGAAGGATTGTAAAGTCATTTCTGGGAAAAAGCAAGATCAAGGAAAGTCTTAGTTATTCTATTTATTTCACTTAGGGCCTGAGGTGAAAAAGATGTTCCCACTAGTACCAGTTTCAATTAATTGCTTTAGTGACTAGTTGCCTTTGCTTTTTTAAATGTTGTGTGTCCTTTCACATACCTTAATATAATCTTGTGGTAAAGCTGGTCAACACTTCAGAATCAGGTACCTAGCAGACCTGGAATAGGGTCAGAGTTGCATTTGGAGGAAGACCTGAGTTTGAATCCTAATTCAGAGATCTACCAGCTGTTTAATTTTTGGTATTTAACCTCTCTTACCTTCAATTTACTCTTTAATAAAATGAATCTCACAAGGCTGTTGTGTGGATAAAATGAGATAATATTTGTTAAGTGCTTTGCAAACCTTAAAATGCTATAAAAATGCTAGCTATTATTATCATTATAGGACAGCTAGGTGGCACAATGAATAGAGTGCCTGATATGGAGTTCAAATTTGGCCTCAGACAACTTATTAGCTGTTGTGACCATGGGCAAGTCACTTAACCCTATTTACCACAGTTTCCTCATCTGTATAATGAGCTGGAGAAGGAAACAGATAACTACTCCAGTATCTTTGCCAAGAAAACCCCAAAATGGGGTCACAAAGAGTCAGACATGACTAAAAAATGACTGAACAACAACATTATCATTATAGTCAAGAAGCTATGATGTCTTTTCCTGTGAAATTGGGTTTTGAAGAAAGAGAACACTGTATCAATTAGAATTTCCCAAAAAAGTGTGTCTCTATTAGGGCAGTTAGAAGAAGTATATGTGGACAGAGGGTGCTGGTATAAGTTGACTTTGATGGAATGATATAAAAAGAAATTAAGGGGTGTGAGAAAGAGGATTGCCCTGGGAGAAAAGGAGAGGGAGAATGGGGTAAATTATATCACATGAAGAGGTACAAAAAAGATCTATTACAGATCTTTCTACCCTTTACAGCTCCTAAAGCAGAGAGAAAGAAAAGAAGGAAGCTGGGGTGACCATTTCTTGAATCTTAGTCTCATAGACTTTCCATCACAGAGGGAACATCATACACACTCATTTAGGTATAGAAATCTATCTTATCCCTTAGGGAAGTAGGAGGGAAGGGGGACAAGAAAAGAGGGGGGACTGATAGAAGGAAAGGTAGATTGAAGGAAGAGGTGCTCAGAAGCAAAAATGAAAAATGTTGGTGAGGGAGGAAGGAAGGAGAGAGGGAAGAAGAGAGAGAGAGAAGTAAAATTTCCCCAAAAAGGATTTCATTGCCTTGTTAGTTCCTTATGACTGGAAGTATCCAAGATTGAAACTAAATGATCAAATTTCAGTGATCTTATTCTATATCTTAGGTACACTGGTCACTCAACAGATATTTAATGAGTGGAAATTATAGAGGGGACTCCTGAATTGGGTAGGAAGTTGAGCTAAATAACCTTTAAGCTTTCTTTCAAAATTAGGATCCTTCTAGAACTAGAAGCTTTAGAGCCACATGTAGGTATAAATTAAGTACTTTATTCCCTGAGCTTCAACAGGTATTAATCACTGCTTACCTCAACTCTGGTATTCTTTAAAACCTACAAAGAAAACATCCTTGAAGCCTTCTCTTGGTTTATTTTCAACTCCAGCTTTAGCTTCCAGAGTTCTCAGCAGCTTTGTAACAAAAAGCCCTTGCTCCCCTCCAGCCTTTAACCAATTGTTTACAATAGTTTTCAAAGATTTGCACAGAGAGATTCTCCTCCCAGCTTTTATCTGCTCTTCCGTGGTAAGGCTTCCAAGGGGAAAGGAGTATCGCTAGTCTGTGTAAGCATATCTGAAGTCCCGTGACTATCCCTTTCTAACTAGGGACTTGTCAGACAATTAACTTGAATCTTGATCTGACTATTTTTTTCTATTTGATTTCTCTAACAGAAGAGTTTCTTTATCAAGTCCTGTAAAAGGCTCCCTCACATTTTACTATATGCTCTCTTCCTGCAAGTTGCCTTTAATTCCTAAAGTTATTAAACCCTTTTTTTCTTTTTAATATTTAAAAACATATTTGGACCTAGTAGTTTTCAAATGGAAATATAGTATAAGAAGCAAAGAGCTACTGAGTATGTTCTTTGGACATATTTTTTCCCTTCTATTCCTAGATGGTAGTGGCTATGAAGGGTTAAAGGACACAGGTGCTATAGGACATATCTTCTTATTTGTATTGCAATAACACAAGATCTTGCATAAAGGCTAATATGAAACTGATGAAATTTTCTTCTATCACTTTTTTTTTTAAGAAAGAGAATGAAAAAGTAAGTACAGAATTTACATGTAGAATTTGTGCTGCCCATGTAGGTTATGATTGTCCACAAGGATTATCTAAATGAAGTTTGAGGGGAAGCATGGATAGAAAAATATCTCTGGAATCTTGCCCACTCCTCTAGGAACACTGAGATCCCTGTTATTCGGAGAGCAGGGGCCATGAAGCTGGTCGCTCTATTCTCCTCTGAAAGAGAAGGGTCCTAGACCAGAATCATGTTTACTTGCTTCCCTAGGGACACTAGTTGGTCTAGGGACACTAGTTCAAACTACTTTCTTGGTAGCTATATCATTATAAGAGAGAGTACCCCCAAGTTTACACCAACAGACTTTACTCCTTCCCACCAAATACTGGTTTCACAAAATAACATCACAAATAGTAAATAATAAGCAAACCCATTTGTCCAAGTAAATAGCAAACCAAAAGTGGAGAAGTTATACAGATTAGAATACAACAGAACATAAACAAGTGTGAGGAGAATGAGCTGAAATCTCACTCTATTAAGAGGAAGATCCCAATTTCTCCCAAGAGGAAATTCCCCAAAGTCTCTAGGGAGGCAAGCTGGAGTCAGGGATGTGTTGCCTCGCTGGTTTTGCCTACATGTTTGCTGCTCCCCAAGATTTTTTTTTCCTCTTTCTTCTCCCTGGAGTCTGTCCCAAGAGAATCTGGAAACACATGTGTCTCTCTTGAAGCAGGAACAAAAATTGTTTCTTCTTCCCAAAGCTCTCACACCAATTCTTCCTCTCCTAAAGGCACGCTTGCAAAGCATCATTCTCTCTACCAGTTTGGAGATTCTTATTTGAAGTGCTCCAGGCTTGCCTGGGTTATGTACAATTAGACCCTTTATCATATAAAGTATAAGTGAGAATCTTAATACTGAGAAAGTCCATTTGTGTTTAAAGGAGAGATGGACTAATATAAAATCCAAAATCTAGAAGACTACAAGCCATTCATGTTGATCAATATATTGATCCCCCTCTCTCCCACTTTTTGCTTCTACTCCCCAGGTTTTTAAAATTGCACTATCATTTGACCTTCCAGTGGTGTCTTTGCTGCCTCCAAATCCCTTGGCTCCAAACTACATTTTAGTTTGGACAGCTGGTTAGCTTTAAGATTTCTGGTTTCTGTAAGCCCTGTTGCTAATACTTCCAGGTCAGAGACAAAGTATTGTGCTAGTCCATAGGGAACACCAATAAGAAAGGATCAAATATTCTACCCTCCCTGCCCCACCCCAAGACATTCATGACAGTGCTCCAGAAATCCTTTTAGGACTGTGTAGTGGGTGTAGCTGGCTCACCCATATGACTTTTCTATCTCTTGGGAGTCCTGATTGTGTCGCTTTGCTGACCCTAGGGGCCAATGACTTAAACCCATAATAGGCTTAGTGGCCTAAACACCACACAGGCAGTTGGATTCCATTCTCTGCTCAAAGGAGACACTCTTCTGAGGAAAATGGAGAGAAGCTTTACTGTGTTGAGTAATTTTTCCAAAGCAGCCTTGCTAGGCCTCTGTCTTAAGGGTTTTTTTTCCTTGCCTGCAGTGCAGGGGAGTTCCTGTGTTGTTGTGAGCGAGTGGGTGAGCCTAGGCTATTTTGGGGCTTCTTTCCCCAGCTGCTTAGCATAGCAGGTGTTCCAATGGAACATGAGAGCTGCCAGGATATTTGCTGCCTCTACCCTTGTGCTCAAACACTCATGTCTGGGGAAGCTGAGCCCTGCCAAAATCCCAGTTTTCATTTTCTTTTTTTTCCCTTTCTATTACACGGCAAGACAAAACACTGTCGGGTTTAAGCTATGGATTTTCTTGTGTGTTTCTATAGGGCAGATTGTATTCTTTTGGCATAAGCTTCTTATCTTTGTCATCTTAATTTTAAAAATCGAACATCCACATTCAGTCATCACCTTGGTAGTATTTCCCCAATTACCAAATAATGCTACTTTTTAAAAAATAGTTTTTTTAAAAGACTAGGTTTCCTCATCTTTCTTAGGCAGGAAGTATTATTAGGTGCTACTCACAGTCTGATGTCATTACTGATCAGCATGGTAGCTTTTGACTTGCTCTGTTTCTAACCTGGGTCTGCTTGCTTCTCTTTAGACAACCTTGTGATTTCCACCTCCTCCCAGGAGTTCATTTTATTATCCTGAATTTCATGCAGACACATGATCAGCATAACCGACCAGAGCACAGAACTCCAGGGCTTGAGACCCAACAGCCTCAACTTTCCCTATAGATCGCTGGGATTATAGGCATGTACCACCATGCCTAGCTACCAAATAATACCAATCCTGTGTGTTTGTAGAAAAATACAAACGCTAGAGCTAATCATTTCTCTTATTTTCAAGTAAGAACGCATGGAGAGGTACAGTGGAGTAGTGTGTAGAGAGCTCATCTTGGAGTCAGGAAGACTTAGTTTCAATTTCTATTTCATTTCTGACACATATTGGCTGTATGATCCCAAAGCAAATCACTTAACCTCTAGGCAACTCTCTAAGGTTATAAGTTGCAGATGAGGTATGGATATGTCCCTTTAGGAGTTTCCTATGCCTTTGAAATCACAGGCCTAGTCCCTATCTCCTAGATAATTTTGTTTTAGCACTTGGTATTGTCAGCATATCACTTAAAGAAAACACAAAATCTAAAGAACCAAACTAACCTTTTCCATAAACTTACCAGCTTTACCCCAGGTAGGAATGTTACTTCCTATTTTTTTAACCTAAAAACTCACTTAGATTCTGTTTTATTTTTATATTTATGGAAACAAATTTCTGTATTAGCCATGTTCAGAAAACAAAAAGCAAGAAAAAGAAAGAAACAGAAGAAAATATGCTGCTTTCAATCTGTGCTCTGAGTCTATCAGCTCTCTATCTGGAGGCAGATAGCATGTTTTATCATGAAACATTAACACTATACAGTAGCCTTACTTATCCAGCAAACTCAGCTATCTGGGACACAGTTGAAATATTGTAAATTGTAGCATCAACTAACAAACTGAGCAGTGAACATCAAGAAGAGTCCTAACCCTAGAAATGTCCAATATTTAAAGCTGAAATAGGACTTTCATGTTGGCTAAATCTAAGCCCTTCATTTTACAGGCAATGCCACTGAGTTAATAAAAGAGCTAAGATGATCTTTCCAGCTCTAAAACATATGATTCTGTGATTTAAAGACAGGTTGTCTGACTTCAAATTCAGTGTTTTTTCTATTGTCTTTAAGTAGCTATGTGACCTTGGACAAATCACAACCTGTAATATAAAAGTGTAAATATAATTTATTTATTATAAATATAAATATAACATAACATAAAATAGGCAATATAAACGTAAATATATAATATAAAATATTAATATAAAAAGGTTGGACTGTAATATAAAATATAATGTAAATATATAATATATAATGATATATAATATGTAATATATAAAGGTTGGACTAGATGGATAAATAGGATTCTATTATAGACTTATTGTCATAAGCTCTAGGCTTTGTATGGGGACCACATAAAGAAATGAGAAATTTTGGGGGTGATAGCCCTTTCTCACACTTTACTGTGGGAAGTTTCAAGCACAACTCAAATCTAGGTCTCCCTGTATATGATTATGGGTCTCTATATCCATCTCATACAGGCACTCAAGGTAATCATTACTATATATCAGATACAAGATAGGCTTTATTCTGCCCCTCAGAAAATTGAGAAATGCCTACAGGAAGGACACACAAGGCAGAAGGGGAACCCTGGTAGATAGTGATCCTATCAGAGTGGCCCATAAATAATACAATTCTCCTCCTGTTGCATTGGTGTCACTTTCCTCAGAGGCCTAAATTGCTCCAGATGTAACACCACATTATGGTCTGGACTTCTTTGGGTAGGGAAATAAACTTGGGGGTTGCCAAACAGAGTTATGCCTTTTTCCACATTCCACTGAGCCTTATTTTCCATGGGGATTCTAGCAGTTCCCCAGACTTAGCATCAAGCTGTGGAGCTGTGGGTTGAGCTCCCCTCAGAAGGGATATACATTTGGGGCTGCTAGACAGATAACATATGTCCCATCAGATCCATGCCTTCCAAATAACTCACTGTAATAGTAAAGTACCAAGTCTAGGGTCTTTGGCTCTTTCATATCATGCTATAGTTCCATCGGGAATAGGAAGTCATATGTATAATAATTATAATAGCTGATATTTACAGAGGACTTACTAGGCATTGTGCTAAGCAATTTACACTTATTATCTCATATAATCTTCATAATAACCCTGAGAGGTGGGTGCTATTATTATCTCCATTTTATATCCGCAGTTGGTGAAACTGAGGCAAACAGAGGTTAAGTGACTTACCCAGGGTCACATAGCTAGTAAGTGTCTGAGGCCAAATTTGAACTCATATCTTTCTGACTCCGGGCCCAATGCTTTATCCACTTCTTCACCTAGCTGCCCCCTGAATCTGGTGTTACCCAGGAGCTCCCTTACTCTTGATAAAAGAGTTCAGGAACTTTAAACCATTTGACCCAAGTGATGCCCTTCTCCATAGGCTACAAACAGGTTCAAAGATAAATGAGTTTTCCAGATAGTTAATATCTTTCCCTTTCAAACATCAAAACTTTTCTTCTTCCTTTCTTTCTTTTAAAAAATATTCCTTGTTATAGGAGATGGCTGTCTGTGAGCTGGGAAGGGCAGGGGGAAATTTAGGTAAAGTAAAAACAAAATTATCAATAATTTTTTTAAAGCTCATTGAACTTCATTCTAATTTTACGCCCCATGAAAAAGTTGACGAAAGGAGTAAATCAGAAAGAGTGGAGTGGAATGCCTCACTAGAGGCAGGGGTGCTGATAAAAGTCAGAAATGATAGCAACTGAGAGAATAAAGAGGCAGAAAAACTATAAAAACAAGCACAAAAACTCAAAAAGCATAGCTCTGTGAGATTGTTTACACAAGGGTTAAAAAAACCACACCCCTCAGTAGCATATAATAACTCACATTTCTATATCATCGTAAGGTTTATAAAACATCTTCCTCATGATGACCCTGTGAGGAGGGCCATGTAAGCATTATTGTAGCCACTTTATGGGTACAATACAGATGAGAAACTGAGGCCCAGAGAGATGAGGTGACTTGTCTGTAGTCACACAAGTTAGTAAGTGTTAGAGCCAGGATAGGAAATAAGATCTTCTAATCCCACAATCCTAAACATAGAAAAACCTACAGGTTTTTTTCAAAAGATTTTTATATGTAATTGGGAACTGGTTGGTACTTCTGTTATATATACAGAGTGGTTAAGTTTTTTTTTTTAATTTTATTGCTTTAATTATCTGGAAAATTCACTTATGTAGAACAGAAATTAATGACTGATGAAATTTATGTTACTATATCAGGAACCTAGGAATGCATTTATTTTTTTTTTTTTTGCTTTTTTGGGGGGCAAGAGGGGAAGGCAAGGCAATTGGGTTTAAGTGACTTGCCCAAGGTCACATGGCTAGTAAGTGTTAAGTATCTGAGGCAGGATTTGAACTCAGGTCCTCCTGACTCCAGGGCAGGTGCTCTACCACTGCACCACCTAGCCACCCCAGAATCCATTTCTTATGGCTACCAATTCTCAGGTGCTAGGCACCTCCATTGACATGCAGGAGACACTTTGAAGCTAAGAATGCTAACTCAGGATAACCTGTAAACCTATCCACACAAGACTAATATCTGTAGTAACCTGTATCTAAACAGCCCTTACTTTTATTATAACAACATATCTGTTTTTAGTCTAATGTTGTGTTGCACAATGTTCCACAGAGATCTAAATAGCAAGAAGAATTATAATTATAATTATTAATATTAATTATTATTTTATAAATTTTAAATTATTATTTATATTAATTATAAATATTATAATTCAATACCAGTGAATTCAACAAATATTTATTACAGACCTAAGTGCACTAAGCACTTAGGATTAAGTGCTAGAGCAATACAAAATAAAAGTAACACTTATCCCACCCTTCAAAGGGTGTGAGGTGGAATAAGGCATGTGCCTAAATTAAGTTGAATACAAAATAGAATGGGATAGGAGCAAAAGAGAGATTCAGAGGAATCATTTCAAGTCAAGTCCATTTGATAAGTACTTAATAAGTGTCTGCTATGTATTTCCTAGGTGCTGGAGAGACAAAAACAAAAAACATAAAGCAGTCCAGGCCCTCAAGGAGCTTATGTTCTGCTGGAGATGGGGGTAGGTAGGGAAACACAGAAATAAATACAAAATGTATGTAACATATATGCAGGATTGTGTGAGGGAGTGCCAATAACAGGAAGAAGAAGGGAATCAGAAAAGCTGCTTTATCAGAGGTTACACTTAGCCTGAGTCTTGAAGAAAGGTAGGACTTCCTAGAGGTGGAGATGAGGAAGGAGAGTATTCCAGGCATGGGGGACAGACAGCCTGCCCTGTGCAAAGACGGAAAGAGAGGTAAGACGGTTTGTGTGTGAGAAATAACAACTAGGCTAGTCTGTCTGAAACAGAGTGTGTGAGGGGGAAAAAATATGAAATCAACCTGGAAAAAAATGGGTTTGAGTCAGATTGTGAAAGGCTTTAAACGCCTAACCAAGAACTCTGAATTTCATTCTAGAACAAGAGTTCTTCACCTGGGTTCCATGAACTTGGTTTTTTGTTTATTTGGGGTTTTTTTTCGCCATTCTGGTACCTATATTTCACTAACACTAACAAATGGCTAAGTTCCTTGAAGTAGGGACTGTCTTTCTTTTTCTTATTTTATGCTCAGTACTTAGCACAGTGCCTGGTATACAGGAGGCCCTTAATAAGTGTTTACTGACTGATTGACTGATATTTACATATAACAAATAAGCAATGGCAAATCAGAACTGGAGTAACTGTGATGAATTAAATGACTGGTTGAAAAAGAAGATGGATTTGTTGGTTATGTGGCAAGAGCAAAGGATGACCTTTGTACATAGCAGTACAGTCATATGTTTTTTGACTTATATAGCACAGCATTTGGTCTTATGTTACAAGTGCATAGCAGGCACCTATGTTCTACTGATATCCTCACAATGTTAAGAGAAAGCACATTGGTTTGACACTTCCTTTTCCCATTCCGTTCAAATTTATGGTAGGATATGGACAAGAGTTGCCCAGGATGGGGAGATCACAGGTTTATTTGAGTGTACTTTCTACATAAGTCTACCCATGGAGCCCTCCATCATCATAAGAAGAAGGGTCAGGATTCCAGTCTCATAAGGCAAAAATTCCTTTACTTCTGTTCTGATTTTCCTATCCCCATCCAATTTAGCTCTCCTCCCCCAACTTTGATCCTTCTCTGTCCTTTCCTTCCATTGTGTCCATCCAACCCATCTTTACTCATTTCTTAACAAATTCCTCTTAATTTTCTCACTTTTCCCAACTTCTTGCCCTCTAGAAACCTAGATCTCTCCAGAAAACAAGTCCCTACCTTTCCCCCCCCTCCCAGTATTGATTGTTTCTTCTTTCATGCCCTACCTCCTCCAACACCCTGGGCCTTGAAGAAGCATGTTCCTTGTTCTTCACTGTTATTTTCTGACCTTTGTCATTCCACAAGGCACTTTCTCTTCCTTTCAGGTTTGCTACACCTATCCAAACCCTTGATTCAGAAATCTGCCCACTTCCAGGTCCCTCTCTGTCCTTTCTTTAAGAATTCAGCACCTTTCTCACAATCTTCCTCTCTTCCCCAACTCTTAACCTAATATCTAGCTATAGCTAGCTAGCTAGTGTTCAAAATTAGTTCAAATAATGAATTCCCTTAAGTAGCTGCATTATTGCAGGTTGTACTAGATATTTCCATTGTGCTAGAACTTCAAATAGTACAAATACTAATACATGCAATTACTTTGTAATATTCCTTATTGGTACTAATTAGAACATAGCTGTCATTTAACACATAAATGAATACATTGGGATCTTCTAAAATGCACTGACCCCTCAATACATCAATTTCAACTCCCATGATCTATATCTTCATTTCTGATGCCATAGGAATCTCTACATCACCCATGAGTATACTACTTCCATGATTTTGAGCTCTGAAATTCCCCTATCTGATTGACCATAGCCTTCAGCCCTTTGTTTTACATCTCACCTTGCATCCCAAGCCTATTCTTTGCCCTAACTGCTATATTCCTTCCCTCTAAACCTCCCCATCCTTTTTGTCAATAATCTATGCTCTGGTCTCCATCTACCACTCACAATATTAACTTTATAGGTGACCATTTCAAATATACTCCATCCTCTACCCTTCAGTCTCTGGCCCCCTTATCTTTCCCTCCTTCACCTTCCCCATTTCCACCACAGCTACCCCTGCTTTGTTGATATTCCTGGGCCATAGAGCAGTACTGGAGGAAGTCATGCAATACTATGGATCCATTATAAATTTATTTTGTCTAGCCCCCCCACTACTGCATGGGAATCCTTTAATTCTCCCTGGTTGGTCCTTTATCACGCTCTGTACCATGCCTGTCCCAAATTTCCTTCTCTGCTTAAAGTCTCTGCTCTACCTTTTCCATCGTAGCAGAGGACTCCACCTTTTATTTTGCTGAGGAAATTGAGGCCATTTTCCATTACTCTGTACCTCAAAATTTATTCATATCACCTCCATTCTCTCCTCCTTTGCTACAGTCTCAGAGGAATAGAGACTCAAAGGAAAGAGCCTTTCTCTTTGCCTTGGCAAACCCTTTTACTTATATCAGGGATAGGGAATCTGTGGACTCAAGGCCATATGTGACCTTAGGTATGGCCTTTTGACTGAGTTCACATTTTATAGAATAAATCCTTTGATTAAGGAGATTTGTTCTATAAAGTTTGGATTCAATCAAAGGGACACATTTAAACACCTGGAGGGCCACATGTGGCCTTGAGGCCCTAGGTTCTCCATCCCTGATATCCTTGAATCTATCTTTTCTATTTTTCTCCTACCTGGAGAACTTGGCCCAGGAATTATTTTATCTTTCATCTTCAATTTCTCCATATTTACTTGCTTTTTCCTTGCTGCCTACAAGCATATCATGTCTCCTCCAGCCTTAAAACAAAACAAAAACACATTCAAGTTAACCTTACCATAGCCTCTACTTATTTTCCTATTTCTCTTCTCTTTTTCACATCCACACTCCTCCAAAAAGTTGCCTACACTCATTGCTTCCACTTCTTCACTTCCCACTCACTTCTCAACCCATAGCAAACTGGCTTCCAACCTTAATTCAACCTCTCTGTGGTTATATGCAATCTCTTCACTGCTTAAATCAGATAATCCTTTCTCAGGCATCAATTAGTTTCATGTCTCTGACACTGTCAACCAACTCCTCTTCCTGGGTATTCTCTCTTCTACCTGCTTCTCCAACAAAGACTCACTCTTTCCTGCTTTTTCTGCCTGTCTGACTGCTCAGTCCCCTTTGAACTTGTGTTAAAATCTTGCCTCTGGAATTTACCAGCTATGTGACCTTAGGCTGGTCACTTAACCTCTCTTTGCTTCTGTTTCCTCACCTCTAAAGTGGTGGTGGTGACAGAACTAGATGGCCTCCAAGTTCCCTTTCAGCTCTGAATTTATGATGCCATCCCTGAAAAATCCCCCCAAGTTCTATTCTGCATCTTCTTTTCCCTTGGTCATCTTATCCACTCCCATGTACTTACTTGTCATCTCTATGCAGCCATATATCTGGCCCTTATCTCTTTCTTGAACTCTAAAACTGATCACATTGGATGTTGGGCATTTCCACCCAAATGTCCCATTGGAATCTCAAACTCAACACATCCAAAAAAAAGAACTCAGTATTTTCCAAATAAAACCTGACCCTCCTCCCCAACTTCCATTTTTCTGTTGAGAGCACCACCATCCTATTGATCAGTTTCACAATTTTGGAGTTGTCCTTGAGTCTTCTCTCCTGCTCCATTCCTCCCAAGCCAAATCCAGTAGGTTGCCATGTCTTGTCAAATCTACCTCAACATTCCTTGAATCCATTATCTTCTCCTTATTCACATAATCATCACCTTAGTGCAGGTCTTCCTTATCTCTTCTCTGGACAATTGTAATAACTTTTTCTAATTGATCCTCCACACAATTACCAAAATAAATTTCTTAAAGCTCAGGTCTGATCATCTTTCTCTCCAGAGCTCAGAAATTGTCAGTGGCTTCTGATTTCTTCAGGGCAAGGCTTCTTAAACATTTCCCACTCTTGACCCCTTCAGTGCTTCTTAAACTGTGGGTTGTGACCCCATATGGGGTCAGGAAACAATAAAAACTCTTTAGCTGGACCCTTCACAATCTAGCTCCAATATTATTCTCCTTCACTAAACAGGCCAATTGCCTTTCACTGAACTCAACATTCTATCTTTCATCTTTCTGTACCTTATGCCTGGAATGCACTCTGTCTTTCTTTAAGTCTCAAATAAAATCCCATCTACAGGAAGACTCTCCCAATGCCTCTTAACTCTAGTGCCTTCCCTCTTAATTATTTTCTATTTATCTGGTTTGTACATATTGTTTACTTGTTTTTTTACCACATAAGCTTGTGGGTTCCTCAAGGACAGAGATTGTCTTTTGCCTTCTTTTGTATCCCCAGTACTTAGCACAGTGCCTGGCACATAGGAGGTCCTCGGTAAATGTTTGTTGACTGACTGTTTCTGCCTATTAATACTCTTAGCTTTCTTCCAGTCGCAGCACAGGTAATAAGTCCCCTAAGAACCATATGCCCATAGACTAGAGAGCCGAAAGGAAACCATACCTGGGGGTCATCTATTCTAACCGTCTTGTTTTACGTATAATGAAACCTCTGAGAGGCCCCAAAAGGTTAATTAATTAAGTTAATCAGGGAGGTAGTAATTAGTAGAAGCTTGATTTTTTCTGTTACTCCAGTTATTATTGCCCTCTCTTTTCCTACCCTCTCTCTTTCTCTTTCCTCCTTTTCCTCTTTTCTTAGCATGTTGAAGTTTCCCAGCTAATAACAGGTACACTAAAAAATGGAATTGAATTTAATCAAATGAAATTTTCTTCATTAAAAAAAATACCCAGTAGAAAAAGAGAAGGTCTTATCTATTCTTTATATACAGTCTAGAAATGAATCACATAGATTCAGACCAAGTGCAATGCTCCCTCTGCAGCTGCAGAGGAGAGAATACACCTTTTCTGTAGTTTCTAATCTAGAGGAAGAATGAATTTTTATACCCCTATGCAAGCCAATAGAGGGTTTCCCTTTGGGTTAAAGGCACACTAACTTCTAACCCATAGATGATGGGATCAGTATTAGTTACTACTTCTAAACAGATATACTGTTTATAATGTACATCATTTCTTAGAAGTACCTTGCATAAAGAGACTTAAATGACAAGAGCCTAACCAATAGAGATAAGCAGACAAGCCCAGGAAGTAGAAAATGAAGCTAATGCAAATGCCATGTGTTAACTCATTGGTAAGATTATTATCCTTAAATTTTCAATAGTACTGCGATCAGCACAGTCGGGTGGGCTAGCAACCAGTGAGTAAAGAGACAGGATATATTCGATAGTCTGTTTATTCCAGAGTCATTTCATACAGAGCCAAAGTTACAAGGAGCTTACAGGGCTTGTATGCCCCTAGCAGAATTTACATAACCAAAATACAAAGACCCTCCTTTGGCCTTGACCACTCCCTACCCCAGCCTGAGGCTAGTTATTCATTAAGACTTCATCCTAGGACCACCTCTGGAGGCACAAACAAACAAGGAGGCATAAACAAGACTTGTAGGTTAACTGTCCAGAATCTTCCTTAGTTATTCATAGGACCATGTCCTGGAGGCGTCAATAAGCAAGACTATACTCCTCCTGAATATCTGCCTTGTGACCTTATAGAAGTTATACAAGGAGAGGGGACATTCCATTAGTGGGGCTGGGGGATCCCTGAAAGTCCTCTACACAATAGAAAGTCATTCTGATCATTATCACCATCAAATAATATTTGGGTACCTGTGGGCTCTACTGAGGGCAGCATGGGTAAGTTGGTAGAGAACTACCTTCTAGGTTAGGAAGACCAGAGTTCAGTCTCTCTGATGCTTATTGCCTGTGTGACCCTGGGAAAAATCACTTCATGTCTTAGTATGTCTTAGTTCTGCAGAGGCAACTCTCAAAGACTATATAAATTGCAAAATAGTTGCAAATCTACATTGGTAGAAGAAGTTTTCTCCCCAAGAGTTCACTTTAGGAAAGAAATTGCTGATCTGGGGAGGAAAATATGTACTTTACTATTCTATGAACATAATAAAAGGTCAAATTTGTACAAATTTGTCCCAGAGTATACCCCAAATTTTAATGCTTCTGCTTAAAACTGCAGTAAGACTTTTGGAACAGCCTGGATAGTCAAATCAACAAGTATTTATTAAGTACGTAACCCAACCATTTGCCCAGGGTAAGAGCGGGGGAAACAAAAAAAAAAAGGTGAAAACTATCCCTCTCTTCAAGGAATTCAGTCAAAGAGGGGAGACAACATGTAAATAAGAAACATGCAGGGTAACTTAGGGGTAATTTCAGAGGGAAAACAGTAAGGTTAAGAGAAATTAAGAAAGTTTCTTCCAGAAAGCATGATTTTAGGTGGCCCTTGAAGGAAGCCAGGGAAATCAAGAAGCAGAGACAAAGGAGAGCGTTCCAGCCCTTGAGAGGCAACCAGTGGAAATGCATGGAATCCAAAAAAGGTGTATCTTGTGGAAAGAACAACAAGGAAGTCAGTGTCACTGAATGGCAGAATAAAGAAGGGAAAGTAAGGTATAAGAAGACTGGAAAGGTAGAAGAGAGCCAGGATATAAAGGGCTTTAAAAACCAAACATAGGGTTTTATATTTTATCCTGGAGGCAATAGAAAGTCACTAGAGTTTACTGAGTGATGGGGTAACATGGTCAGTTCTGTGCTTTACAAAGATAACTGAGTGGAGGATGAATTGGAGTAGGGAAAGAATTGAGGCAGGGAGACCGGACAGAAGCTATTCAAAAGTACAGGAGTGAGTTGGTGATGGCACACACCCGAGTGGTGACAGTATGAGAGGAACGTAGGAGAATGTGTATGAGAGATGTTGCAAAGGTAGAATTGATATGCCTTGGCAATAGATTGCATATGGGGGGCTAGAGGAGTTGAGGGTGACACCTAGGTTGCAAGCTTGGGTGAATGGGAGGATGGTGGTGCCTTCAACAGTAAAAGAGAAGTTAGGAAGAGGGAAAGATTTATGGGTAATGATAATGAGTTCAGTTTAAGATGTGAGTCCAGAGATCAGGAGAGAAATTAGGGTTAAAAAGATTTGAGAATCATCTTCATGGAGATGAGATCATTGAACAAAATAGTGTAGAAGGAGAAGAAAAGAGGACCCAGGACAGAACCTTGGTGGACACCCATGGTTAGCAGGTACAACATGGATGAAGATCAGCAAAGAAGACTGAGCACATATTATTACATGGTAAGTTCATGACTTTTAGAGCAAAATGTTTTGTGAAAACCAAGGAGACAACATAGATGATCTGTTGATAATATTCTTCTCTGTTGGAAACTATAGATTAGTGTGAATTCATGAATGTCTTCATGCTTAGTATCTCTTTGAGGAGATATATTTATGTGGTGAGGAGGAAGGGGTCTGATTGGGGTACCATTTCCTGGAGAGCTAATGTTAAGATTTTCTTTCCCTTAAATCATCTTCTGGTACCTACCTTGTCATTCTGTCTCTATGCCTCAGTCTCCTCATTTGTAAAATAAAGAGGTTGGACTAGATAACCTCCAAGGTTTCACCCAATTCTAATATCACGTGATCTTATGAGTATGCAATGGTAGAATGAAGTGATAAGCAGAGTTCCTCAGCCACTCCTATGTGTCCCTTTGTTCTCCTCCTGATTCATTGCCTAGATACATTTCCTATTATAAATGTTCTCTCTGCTCTGGCAAGTTTTGTCAAAAGGATTTATAATTCTCTTTATTTTTTATTTCTGAGACCCCAGTTAAGAGACAGAACTCTGGCAAAGCAATTCAGGGATTAAACTTATTTGGGGGAGGATTCTCCCCTCTCATTCGCCTCTTCCTAACTGTATTCAGGCCTGTGGTTAATGTTGTTTATAAAGACAAAGTAAAAAAAATTTAAATGTAGAAAAATAAACAGACTTTCAATAGTTCTAGAGGAAAGTATTTCAGGTTCCCATATCAAGGGGTAAAAGTAGATACAGATTGGATTCCTCCTCAATCCTTGCTTTTGCCTTAGCTTACTTGAAGTGTCTTCACTGGACATAATATAGTTTCTACAACCTTCAATTTCAGACTCAGTTATAGTGCTTGACTAGGGAAACTTCTGTATTCTTGGGTCTTTTATCATAAGACTTGCAGAACTCTTCCCATTTATGCTTCCATAGGGCCTTGTCTCTGAGACCTATCATTTCTCAGGCAGAAATTGGGCGATCAGGATTATCCCAGGTCATCCTTTGGAATTGGCCTTTCCTTTTGCTCATTCTTTTTTGTTTGTTTGTTTGTTTTGCTTTTTGGAGGGGGAAGGCAGGGCAATTGGGGCTAAGTGACTTGCCCAAGGTCACACGGCTAGTAAGTGTTATGTGTCTGAGGTCACATTTGAACTCAGGTCCTCCTGACTCGAAGGCCAGTGCTCTATTTACTGCGCCACCTAGCCGCC
Source organism: Pseudochirops corinnae (assembly GCA_028646515.1). Lineage (NCBI taxonomy): Eukaryota > Metazoa > Chordata > Mammalia > Diprotodontia > Pseudocheiridae > Pseudochirops > Pseudochirops corinnae. Next base: position 258,853,310 of record CM053586.1, read on the forward strand.
CCCTTTTGCTCATATTTTCTAGTATAGGTCTGGGTTCTTCCAATGAGAGACTTCACCCTAAGATAAGTTATTGTTCTTGTTCAGTTGTTTCAGTCATGTCCAACTCTTCTGTAATTCCATTTGGGGTTTTCTTGGAAAAGATATTAGAATAGTTTGCTATTTCCTTCTCTAGATCTTTTACAGATGAAGAAACTAAGGCAAACAGGGTTAAGTGACTTGCCCAAGGTCACACAGCTAGTTAATGTCTGAGTCCTGATTTGAACTCAGGAAGATGAGTCTTCCTAACTCCAGCCCTGGCATTCTAACCACTGTGCCCCCTAGCTGCCCTGATGATCCAGTACATTTCCCCAAGTTTTCATTCTGCAGACTAGGTCACAAACTCTGCCATGACCATTTGCCTAATCATCACCAAATAGATTTGGAGTTCAATTTCCCTAGTGTTTTAAACTATTAAGTCTCCCCTGTTTTTTGCTTTTCAAATCCTGTCTCTCCATGCAGATGAACGGGTGGGGAAAGTGTATAGAGACCATTCATGGGTTGTGGGATGCTCAGCTGTTTTTTTGGTCTTTTTAAATGCAAATCTGTGATCCAACATTTTATATTCTTTATAAGGTATAAAATAATCCACCCATTTTAGAGAAGGGCTCACCCTTTACAAGGTGCACTCTGAATAAGAAGCACCCTTTATGGGTTGTTTACTAAACTGAAGCCTTACCAAGTAAAATCTGATGTAGAGGCTAGACATTGGAGGAATAGGGTGTTAAGAGAGTGAGGCAACATGGCCATTGATCAAGTTACAAGAGATGGAAGAACAACGTAGGTTGTACTTTTAACATTAAGAGAAGGGTAGAAATCAGAATTGAGAAGGTCTGGAAGGTGGTGTGGCAGTTTGTGGGGTAGTCCAGACACTAAAGTATTCTAAGCCGTCTTCTACAGGCCTGCTTGAGATTGTGCTTCCTAGGAAGATGTCTTACTTCCAAGGAGTAAAGAGAAAATTATGCTTATTATCAATTGTACACCTAAACTAATATTTAGGAATTGGACCTTGGGAAGGGAGAGGTATGAAATGGAACCTAGAATAACCAATCCGTCAATAAACATTTATTAAGCACCAGTTAGATGCCAGGCACATGGCATGGGGGCAGCAGGGTAGCGAAGTGGATAGAGTACTAATCCTAGAGAGAAAGATTTGAGTGCAAATCCAGCTTCAGATACCTACTAGCTAGGTGACCCTGGGCAAGTCACTCAATCCATTTGCTTAAAAATAGTGGATCACTGCCTTATTGTGGCAGAGAGGCTTGTGTAGCTCAATGAAACTATGAGGTATGCTGTGCAGGGTTATCCAAAATTGACAGGTCATAGTGGAGAGCTCTGACCAAAAATAAACCTCAAACAAACAAAAGAAGTGATCCACTGGAGAAGGAAATGACAAACCACTCTAGTATCTTTGCCAAGAAAACCCTATAGAATAAAAAGCACATAGGCTCATAAGTTGTTGGATACAACTGAACAACTGATTGGCAACATGTGCCAGGCACCAGTTGGATTAGAACAGTTGAAAACAATCAATTGGACAAGAAAAAGAAAGGTGAAAAAATTGTGGTGACCCTGGAGCAGAGTAGAGGCTGTTAAAAAGGCAGGAGGACAACCAAGCATTGAAGTGAAAGAATAGAAAGGAAAAAGGAAAACATAAAGCAACAGAAACTTAAATGAAAGGGGGAGAAATGGACTAAGGAGAATACTTCTGTATAATCAGCGGCTTATTTGGTTGGGTTTCATGCCACATAAAAGATAATTGAAATTGGGCTATGTATGATTTCCAGAAAGTAAAGGAAAACTAACTCAAGAGCAGAGCATAGAACACTGGGCCTGGAGTCAGAGGAGTCAGAAGACCCGAGTTCAAATTTGGCCGGAGACACTTACTAGCTGCGTAACACTGGGCAGGTCCATTTCAGTGACTGCCCAGTTTCCTCAAAAATAAAATGGAAGTCATGATAGGCACCTACCTCCCGGTGTTGTTAGGAGCATCAACTCATATGATATTTGTAACACATATATAGACATATATAACAGAGAGAAAGAATTATGTATAATACATACTTTTTATTATATGTATTATCTAATTGTATTTTTATATATAATGTGTGTATATAACTAACATTTATAAAACACTTACAATGTACCAGACATTGTGCTAAACACTTTATAATTGTTATTTCATTTGATCCTCACAATAACCCTGGGAGGTAGATGCTAATACATAGATACGGATATAGAAATAGATATATAGAGTATTTATATATATATACACATACACACACA
>CM053586.1:258856131-258879457 GCA_028646515.1 Pseudochirops corinnae
TCTTTGGGATATAATCCCAACAGTGGTATTGCTGGGTCAAAGGGTATGCAATTATTTATAGCCCTTTGGGCATAGTTCCAGATTGCTCTCCAGAATGGTTGTATCAATTCACAACTCCACCAACAATGCATTAGTGTTCCAGAAGATACATAATTTAAAAAAAAAACAAACCAGCAACATTAAGTCCACAAGAATTTATTAAGATTTTAGTAAGTGCCAAGATCTGTGCTAAGCACTGGGAATACAAGGAAAGGCAAGAAAAAAAAAATTAACAGTCCCTGCCCTCAGAGAGCTCACAATCTAATGGGAGAAGAATAATCAGTGAAAATTCAGACTTGGAGACAGAAGGAACAGCATGGAGGCCAGTGTTAGTAGATAGTATGTAGATGGAAGGGAATGAGGTAGAAGAAGAGGACCAGGTTATGAAGGGCTTTAAAAAGCAAAGGATTTTATATTTGATCCTGGATGTAATGAGGAGATAGTAGGTTACTTTTTAAAAAATATTATTTTATTGTTGTCTTATTTTTTTGTTTCGTCTTGTTTCTTCCTGTATGTCTCCTCTTTCCCTTACAGGAGAGCCATCCCATATATAATGAGGCTATCTCCCACATGTAGCATGGAGGAGTTGTTGTAGGGCTTGGAGAGAGGCAGAATAGACACCTCTAACCTCTCTTTCCCATCCTCCCCTTCTTCCCCCACTACCCCTTTCTCCAAGGAGACTTTAATTCCTTCCAGGAAGGGAAGCAAGAGATTGGGGTAGAGGCAAGCTCTCTGCTCTCTTCAAAGAGAGGGGTACTGGGTTGGGGTTGGAATATGATATATGAACCTATATGATCTCTTAAATATTATTAGTTTAGGGCAGTGAGAGGAACAAGGGAAGGGATACAGAGGGAAACTATGGTGGTTTTTTTTAAAAGACAAATATAAACCATTTTGTTTTTTTTTTTAACTCAAATAGAAATAGGCCACTGAATAAAGATCTTTGCAGGCCACATACTGACAATTTTGAATTTTGAAATGTAACGTTACCTGTTTATTTATTTTGTTAACTATTTCCCAATTATATTTTAATCTGGTTCAGTCACATGTTTGACACAAGCCTAGGGATGTAGTTTTCAGGTTCAAGCCAAACTCTTGATTACCATTTCTTAACGGGAAAAAGAAGGACCCAAGCTTTGTTGACTTTCTTCCCAGCAAATAACTAATCCATAATGAACACACATAGCAAAACAGAAATCTGAGAAACTATATATAGGAGACTATATACTAGACATTACAGAGTGAAGGAACTTTCCCACTTCGATCAAGGTAATTCAGGTCAACTCAGAGAGTCCCAAATCTCCCAGAGAGGAAATTGTTCCAAGTTTATAGTGTAGCAAACTGGGTATAGGGGCATGATGGAGATTGCCAGCTCCTCTCATGTAGGCTTTTTTCTAGAGTCTTTTTCTCCTTTCAGCAACTTGAATTGTAGTTGTCATTGTCCCATCTTTTCTCTCAGAGATGAAAGCCAGAAGGGCCCAAAAAAAAGAAGAGAATGAATCCTCTTTTACTCTTACCAGCTCTACCCCTCCACCATGAAGATATGAAATTGATCTCCACAATAGAGGCCCATACCAATGGCCTTTAGGGCTTAGTTTACACATATAACAAATAGTAGTTTTTTTTAAGATTTAAAAAAGAGGAAAAAGAAGAGGGGGGAAAATCAGCATAACTGATCATACATGGAAAAAAAATCTGAAGTATATGCAGCACATGGACCTCACACCTCTGCAAAGGCTGGGGTATCTCCTCACATCTCTTCTTTCCAGCTATACTTGTTCTTTATTATTTTTCAACATTCACTTTTGATTTTTCTCTGAGTGATCCTTTCTGTTTACATTTTCATAGATATTTTGTGTATTGTTTTCTTGGCTCTGCTTATTGCAGTCTCCATCAGGTCATGTAGCTCTTTCCATGTTTCTCTGTATTTATAGTTGTCATTTCTTACAGCATAGTAATATTCCATTACATTCATGTACTGCAATTTGCTTAGCCATTACCCAATTGATAGGCATCTATTTTATATGAGACATTAGTCTATTAAATAGAGGAAGAGGGCAAATAGTCAAACATCCTTTAGGAAAATCAAGTATCTCCCCAACCCACATACAGGAGAATACTGTTATAGGTTATCACACTGCCATAGAGGACGAGCACACACATAAGGAATAATTATGTTATTATGTTATGTTACCTAGGTATCCATATCAAGGGATACATATGTGTCCAGATCAACTCATACCTTCAGTGTTGCAGGGCCACCAGTTTCATCTGGTAAATTCCTTTCTTTGGTCCCTGAGGGTCCTCTGCTCTGTTCCCTCCACTACAGTGCTCTTCAGGGATACCCTTTGCTGGGCATGTTCACTACTGAAGCTGCTATTCTCTGCTACCATCTGCTGGTTTTCAACTACTGAGTAGCACAGGAGAGGGAGGGGGTCTTCCAGCACTTAAGCTTGATAGCACCAAGCACTATCTTTAGCTTTTTTGTCATATAACCTCATTCAGGCAGCTGTACCAAGCCTGCAAGCTAAAGAAACCTTTAGGCATTTTTTAAAGCATATCTTCTGAACTGATTCTTCTCTATCTTGTGGACTCTCAATCTATTTATATGAATTATGGTTGTTGTTTTTTAAAAATTCTTTTAATTCCTGTCATACTCTGGTCTGGGTAACATTTCTAGGGGACCCACTTAGTAAAATACAAAGGACCTTTGGAGAAGCTATGTTGAAGAGCCTTTTCTCACCCTCCCCCATTATTCTTCTCATGTTACATGCAAATCACTGGGGCCCAAGCAGAATGGAAAGGGCCATAAAGGGGTAGTGACCCTTTCCCTGCTTCTCCTTATCTCTGTGCTACCTACATTCACCCACAAGTAAATCAGTCTGTATACAGGTATAGCTTTTAGATAGCCGTTATAAAGAGTCTTCAATTGGTATACAATACGCAACTGATCCCAAATTCTCAGGACATGTGCAGTTAACATATTATCCTCATTCTACTTACATGAGCATTTGCGGGAAAAAAAAGGATACATAAAGAACAAAAAGAAAACATATGTCCTGACAATAAAAGAACCAGGGTGCTGAAGTTGAGGCAAGGGTATGCAGGGGCATTCATCTTCACTCTGTTTTTCCAGTATCAGCTCTGGAACCAGGCAGCTAGGTTGTACCATTTAGAGAACAAAGGGCCTAGAGTAGGGAAGACCTGAATTCATATCTGAGCTAAGACATTGACTAGCTGTGAGTCCCAAGGCAAGTCACTTAACTTTTGTTTGCCTGAGTTTCCTCATGTGTAAAACAGGATAATAATAACCACCTCCTTCCCAGGACCAAATTGCTTTTCTTCTTAGCCATTTGGATGGACTAAGATCAATCCTAAGAGAGGGAGCCTAGCTCTGTAAAGAGAGTATCTAGGATTTTTTAGGAAGTCTTTGGTTCTTTACAATTTCACCTTACAATCCCGAGGAAAATTATCTAAAGCTTAAATTTGGCTCCCTTCAGGTTCTACCAAAAGGAGGAGTAGAAAGATACTTGGTGTATAATCTGCTATAGGACGGCTATTTATCTCTCCACACAAAAGAAATTCTAAATACACTCACAAAAACCTCACAAGTGCTCACATTAACAAAAACTCAAACAAAAGATAGTAATTTAAAACTACTCTGGGGAAACATTGAGACTTAAAACCATTAAAATCTAAGGTTTGTGAGACTGCTAAATAGTTACATTTCACTGCAGCCCTACTTTGTCTCATCAAAGTCCTCCTCTTTCTGTCTTTGAAGCCAGACCAGGAGCTTAGGGCTCCTCCTCCTGTCCTTCATCATCTTTTCCCTGAAGGGTATGTATAGTTAGTTATAGAACACTCCTGCCATAACCAGTCAAATCCAGCTAAGGAACTCAGGACCTCCAGAACTCTCTGACTCACATGGCTGCCTCCAAGGCTGAATGTGTCCCTCTCAGCACTGCTATTTTATAGCACAAAAACAGAAAGCAAAAAAAAAAAAAAATTACCTAAGGGCATAGGGTACAGTCTTAGGATAGACCTAAGGCAACAGATGTCCTTTAGCTACCATATGCTTACATGCTCACCCTTTCTGGTGGGGTGAGAGAAGGGCAGTGCCTCCGTTGAGGTCAGGTAACCATAAAATGTTGAGGTCTAGGGTTTAGGGGTGAACGAGACCCCAAAATACCAACACACTGACTCCTGCTGAAGGAATTCGACTCAAGTCTTTTCTCAGCCAAAGTAAAGCAAAGTTTATTAAAGGTTCACCATAAAGGGTAGACTCTTAAGGAGCCTCAGTATTTGTGACACTTGCATTGGGCAAGCAGGTCAGAGCAAGTCTGACACAGAGTAAGTCTGTGCGAGGTCATTCTATGGCTCTCACAGAGCAAGTCCATGCTAAGTCATTCTGTGGTACTCTCACACCACATGGAGGGAAGGTGGGGTCTTATGTACAGAAAGGTTGTGGGAATCTAGGGGTGGTCTAGAGGAGTTTGGAGAGGGTCTTCAGGAGGAGTCAGATGAGGTCAGACTCCAGTAATGAGTGATTAAGGGTGGGAAGTTGCTGGAGGCTACCTGGAGCTGACAGGCAATGGTGGGCTAGGCTAGTTCAAGGGTGGGAAATTGCTCGACAAAGAGGGGCTAAAGACTTGGGCAGAGCCACAACTTAAGGCCCATGGCCTCAGGCAAATGCCTTCCAGGGAAGATTCAAGCAGAGCTCAAGAGGCTCCCAGAGCCTGCACCTCATCACTTACCACTGCTTGATCCCATCCAGATCCTTTCACTGTCCTTGTTGTCTATAAGGATCAGTCTCACCTCCATTAAGTTGCAGATTCACTAGAAATCCTGCCTTGCTACTATGGGCATTGCAACGAACCTTGTCATTTGACTGGAAGGAGGTCTGAGTATGTGAATTTATTCCCTGTACCCTGACAATTTGAGTTTCCCCAGCAACAGCAAAGCACATTACTCCTATTTCTAAATTTCTCCAGGCTCTAAAGGTTCCCTTTGTTCCCTAGGTAAATGTGAATCTCACCCTGACATCAGTGATGAGGTGCAGGCTCTGGGAGCCCCCCTGAGCTCTCCTTGAATCTTTGGGGTACAGGCTCTGGGAGCCCCTTGAGCTCTCCTTGAATCTTCCCAAGTAAGGTATTTACCTGAGACCATGGGCCTTAAGTTGTGGCTCTGCCCAAGTCTTTAGCCTTTCTTTGTTCCAACAGTTTCCCACCCTTGATCCTCCTGTTCATTACTGGAGTCTGACCTCATCTGACTCCTCCTGAAAACCCTCCCCAAACTCCTCCTCTAGACCATCCCTAGATTCCTCCCACAACCTTTCTGTATATAAGATCACATCTTCCCTCCATGTGGTGTGAGAGTGCCATAGAATGACCTGGCATAGACTTACTCTGTGTCAGACTTGCTCTGATCTGCTTAAGCATCACAGATACCTAGGCTCCTTAAGAGTCTACCCAATGTGGTGAATTTTTAATGAACTTTCAATAAACTTTGCTTTTTGTCTGAGAGAAGACTTGAGTCAAATTCTTTCCGCAGGACCTGGCGTGTTGGTATTTTGGGGTCTCCAGAGCACCCCTAACCCTAACCACATCATCAGCAGGTATGGAGTGAAACCCATTATCATTTTGGGTAGCATTTTATAGATGTACCTAGGAAGTACTCATCCTACTGAGACTTCTACTCACATCCCCCAGCATCTTCAAGAGTGCAATAAAAATGCTCAGCCTTGGGAGTCTCCTTGAGGATGCTAAGGTGCTATACTACTTGATTCCTGCCAAAGCTAATGCCTGAGCATTTTGCTCTCAATTTCTTTCTTGATCGGGATGGATCCTAGCAGGGAAGCTAGATACTGAGAAACACTTTTCCCACTAACATCTTGGCAACTGTGAAAGGTTTTTGGTTACTGGGCAGGGAGGCTTCCATATACTAGGTGAGAAAGGTCTATTATCAAACACCTTAAAGAAAGATGAGAAATCCATATAGCATTTTCACTACTTGGATTCACCAGGAAATGGATTAACAATTTGACTTTGACTTTTTTGAAGTGGTCTATGAACCTGGTCACTCATGCAGACAGATCCTTTTGAAAAGTGTCCAAATAACAACCCAGTAATTTGGACACTGATAATCTCTTGATCAAGTGCCAAATTAACTAGTAACTGCCCCCAGAAGAAGGGTCTGCAACCCCAGCCTCCAGGAAGTGATATTCCAGTGAAAAGGTTTGGAGAAACAACAAAAAACTCCTATATGGTTTGTTTCTTAATTCAAATCAGCTGGGAAACTGGGAATGTGTAAAGTCAAAAGCAAAATTTGACAAGATGGGTCTAGAGAAGAAAGAGGTATTTATAGGAAGAGTTAGGGCAGAAGTGAAATATATTCAGGGGAAAGAAGTGTTGAAAAAAAATTATTATAGGGAGAACAATTTTTTTTTTTTTTACAGGGAAGGATTGCCCAGTTCTCCAGTCACTCTAGGTGGTCCCTCCTTTTTTCTTCAGTATGTTCCATCTTTCTTAACATGGAAGGCAGAAGTAAAGATTTTGGAGTTTCTTTTATCTTAAACCTGTGTCTTCAAAAGAAAAGGATTCTTTTGTTCAACAGTTAAGGAATATTTAAGGTGCTGTAGTGAGTAGGTGTAGTTCAGTAAATAGAGCTCTGGATGTGGATTAAGGAAGATCTGACTTTAAATCTAGCCTCATTGTAACTCTGTCAACCTCAGTTTCCTAATTTATAGAATGGGGATAATAATAGCACTTACATCCCAGGGTTGTTGTGAGGATCAAATGAAGTAGTTGTAAAGAGCTTTGACTTTATAGCTTTATGTAAACATGAACTATTATTATTATTGTTGTTGTTCAGTTGTGTCCAACTCTTCATGACCCCATTTGGGATTTTCTTGGCAAAGGTACTGGAGTGGTTTGCCATTTCCCTCTCCAACTCATTTGACAGATGAGGAAATGGAGGTGAACAAGGTTAAATGATTTGCCCAGGGTCACACAGCTAACAAGTGTCTGAGGTTAGATTTGAACTCAGGAAGATAAGCACTCCATAACTCCAGGCCAGAAGCTGTATCCACTGTGCCACCTAGCTGCCTTATTATTGATTGAGCCCCTAATATGTATAAGGCATTGTTAAAATTGTAAGGAACACAAAGATGTATAAGATGTAGTATCTTTTTTCAGAGGCTTGTAAGATCTACTGGGTGCCTACCTAATTAGCAGGCAAAATCAAGGGGACAAGTACTTCATTAATCAGCCCACTCAAAGCCTTGCAAGTCCCAGTTATTATACCCAATTGATGATCCAAGTACAACCTGATTTATTCCAGATGGCACTCAGCACTGAGCACAGTAACCAAATATTTAGGTCACATGCAAGAAAAGAATATATGCCCAGACAGTGATAGCAAAGATGCATAATATAGAAGCTAAGTGGCTCAGTGGATGGAATGTTGGGCCTGAAGTTAGGGAGACCTGAGTTCAAATATAACCTCAGATACTTATTAGCTGTGTGACCCTGGGAAAGTCACTTAACACTCATTTCCTCATCTGTAAAATGAGCTGGAGAAGGAACTAGCAAACCACTCCAGCCTCCAGCATCTTTCCCAAGAAAACCTCAAATGGAGTCATGGAGAATTGGGCATGACTGAAAAAATTACTGAACAATAACACTAGACCCATAGGAGAAATTGTATCCATTGGGTAGCAGAGATACATACTCCAGACAGGCTTGAATATAGAATGTTCATCACCTGATGGACAAAGAAGCTTTCTGCAAAAAGAGAGACAAATTTTTGAAAGGAGATCATTGGGGCAGCTAAGTGGGGAAGTGAATAGAGCACCAGCCCTGGAGTCAGGCAAATCTGACCTCAGACACTTAACACTAGCCATGTGACCTTGGGCAAATCACTTAACCCCAACTGCCCTGCCTTCACCATCCAAAAAAAAAAGCCAAAAAAAAAAAAGAAGAAAATTATGCTGGTAACCCAACTGAGCAGCCCACCCAGCAGAAATGCTACAGTTAAGCTACAGCTGTGTAAGAGAGAACTATTAAAAGAGAAAGGGCCTGTAGGTCTTGCAATACTATACTTATGAAGTGCCTTTGTCACCTATGTATTCTACATGTCTGTACTCTGGGTTTGAACCCACTCTTCCCCATGGCACTTGCAGGGTCGAAATTAAGAATCAAATCTTTGTTTTGCCCTTCAACTTGTGTTTTCCAAGCCAACAGCATGTGTTACTTTAGAGAGTGATTTCACTTTTCTTTCCATTCTGGATTGCAGTAGGTAACTCCCACAAAACTAACTAGGGAAATAAGAATAATTTTGAGTCATTTCATTATCAAGCAATTTGCTCCAACACCTTACAAATTAACAAAAGCTGGCAGAACCATCATCCAGAGTGTACATAATGGATATTCGATTCTCTCCAATGTACCCATTTAGATTGCCACCCAACTCTGTGATTTCATAGATAAATCTCAAGGAATTTCTTTCTAGAGGTATACAGGTCAAGTTAATTACCCAGAGGCATACAACTAATAAAGTATCAGCAGAAGGATCTGCATCCAAGTCTTCCTACCACTAAGTCCCAAGCTCTTACTCCCTAGTCCATGCTGTTTCATAAAGGTATAATAATAGCTCACATTTACATATTGCTTTAAAGCTTGGAATGCACTTTCCTTGCAGTAAGTAGTGCGAATATTATTTTCCTTCCAAGAAAACTGAATTTCTGAGAGGCTAAATGACTTATCCACAGTCACATTACTAGCAAGAGGCAGGTCCAAGAATCAAATCCAGGTCCACTTGACTTCAAGTTCAAAATTCTTTCTAGTACATCACCCTCTTGTGGGTCATGACTCTTTTGCATTGTTACAAGAGAGATGGAGAGTCTAAGTGACTTGAGACACTCAAGAAGTGACCAAGTTGATTGTGGACCCGTGAGTAGAGTTGAGGAATTTTGAATTCTCAGTCTTGTCTTAAACACAACATTTTACAATAACATTAAGATGATATCCCGATATATCTAGAAGTCAAGGCCAATTGTTGGTTGTGTTTATAATTCAGTCGTGCTGTTTAGGGTCACAAAGTGAAATCGAGGATTGAGAATCTTGATACCAAAATTTCCAATACTTTCGCTCTATCATCCACGTAGGTTAGGTAAAAGCAGGAGTTTGCCTTAGTTACTTATGTATTTGTTTTTTTATAGATTCCCCCTATGTCTGTTTACTTTGAGAATGGCAATTATTTAGAGTATGAGCATGAAAAACAGGTAGTTTATATTTGAATTAATTATTAAGTGCTTGTAATTAATAATGACCTACATTTATATTACCCTTTAAAATTTATTATCTTATTTTATCTGTATCATACTGAGGTAGGTATAATAGATATTTTTATCCTTATTTTACAAATGAGGAGATCAAAGTTCAGAGACATTTAATGCCTACCTCCCGTAATCCACAGCTAGTAAGTGTTGGAGGCAGAATTTGAAACCACATCTTACCGACTCCAAGTCTAACACCCTCCACTATACCGCGCTGTTTCTCATTAAACCAACTGATGTGGAAAATACGTGCCTGGAAATGCCAAATGTTATTATAATGTTTACTGTGGTTACAATAGTAGTAAGTACACAATTCCTTTGTTTTCAGTTTCTTTAAAATGGCCTTTTTTGAACCATATCATGTTTATATTCAGATATTTTGATGAAGTTTGCCATATACAAGTATGTTTTAAATAATATTTTCCTCTAGATATAATTTACCCATTTTCTAGTAATGATTTTCTTTTTGAAATCTATTAACCAGCCTTGTTTGCAGTAAGGGATCCCAAATTTTAACTATGGTTTCTATCAAGATCATTTAAAGGCAATTTTTATAGCCAGCGTTTACAATGTATTTTTTTTTCTTTTTCCACTTAATAGTATTCATTTGTTTAACGAATGGTTTTGATTAATTGATTGTTGACATGAGTCAGCCTTAAACATCTTTGACCTTAAATTCCTTATCTGTAAGATGAGGGGGTTGTACTCTAAGGTCTCTTTCAGCTCTGAAATTATATACTTCAATGTGGTGGCATAAGCATGATGAATTTTATTAAAAACTGAGCTGATAGAGGTGGAGTTGGGGAATAATTCTGAGAATTTTTTCATAAACAAGGTCAGCTGGCAGATAGATTGATGGGGAAAAAAAAACTAAGTATTTACTGTTTGCTAGGCATTGGCAATACAAATACAAGCGGTTGAGACAGTTCTTGACCTTATGGAGCTTACAATCGATTGTTAATGTAATAACAGAAAGGGAAGCTGGTAAGGGTGGGTGGGAGGGGTTCTGGACTTTATAAACTAGGCCAGTGAGGTGGAGACCTGGATCTGGGCAAATTAGGTGAAAGTTCATCCCTCAGGGTCCAGGGTATTTCTAGGGGTGGTGCCTAAACTTTCTGTGTGGAAGAAGTGGAAATAAATGGCCAGAATGGTAGTAGTATGGTTTGAAGCTGACTGGGAAGTCAGGTAGAGGCCTGGTTCTAGGCAAGATAAGGCAGAAGCTCATCTATGACAGGCCAGGATGCTTCTAGGGGCAAAGTCCAAGGTACTGGTGAAGAGGAGGTGAGAATGATTGGAATGGGAGAGGCATGGTTTGGAACTGGTAGCTAGGAAGCAAAGCCCAAATCTAAAAATGCTTCAGGCTGAAGTTGTATGTTCCATGTTAAGAGAGAAAAGGACCTTAGTATCTCATTCAGATATTTGTATCCCAAGATCTCAGTCATTTTAAAGGAAGAAAATACTGACTCAACCTGCAGACAAATTGTTGTCCACAACTATGCTCATATGAATTGTTCTTCCATGGATGGGAATCTAAGTCCAGTTCCTAAATTTGCACAATAAAATGATAGCTTTCCTTTACTCCCTTCTGATATCATGGCTTTCTTTTTAACCTGAAATAAGAGTTGAAGCTTATTAAGGAATTCAGTTATGAAATTCACTGCCATTCAGCCCCTGTGAAAGGCTTAAAAAAAAAAATCAGATCTTTGGTAGAAGACTATCTAATGATCCTGTCAGCTATCCGCTTTACTTCTAGCTTCCTCAGGTTCTGTCGCTATGTAGCAGTGTCTGGAAGTATGGAGGTATCTCAAGGAAGAGGAAAGCTAGCTATTCTTACTTGGATTCTATTCTGGTGTAGGTAGAACCACTCTCTTCCAGGAACTTCCCACAGACCAGTCTCCTTTAAGGAATGCAAAGAACAATAGAATAAAAATTAGTCTGAGGACTAATCCATCCTCACTAAACCTCCTACTACTTAAATAAGATTGCTTCTTCAAGGCTCAAGCCTAGCCTGGGGTTATGGATTTAGATTAATTTCCCTTGCTTTGGGAAGTTATGGTATGTAAAACAGTAAGCATTCTCTTTCATTTTACTCTAGAGCCCCCAGACAGGAAAAATTTGAACAAATCCAAGAGGATTTTTTCTGTCTCATTTTCTTCAGCATGCTAGCTGCTGCTCTTTTCCTTCACATTACATTCCCAATAATGAAATATACAAATTCAAGGTTGCTACAATCACTTTTTAAAAAAAATCTATGGTCACACTTTTAATCTTATGCTAGCTTTCAGCATTAATTGAACATAATTGTAAACAAATTTTAAAGCACAGATGAGCTTTATGTTTAATATAAATTAGTTCTAGATGGGTAGAAAGGGAAGATGGATCAGAGAAAAAAGGAAGGAAGGTTTAGTTGCTTGTCTTGGGCTCTCTCCAAATTTGAGCTGTGTTTCCAGAGTGTGATGTACCTTCCCTTTCCCATGAGACAGGAAATCTCATTTGTCAAACACAGCTGAAAAAGAATCTTGTGGAATTATATTCTATAGCATCAGTCCATGTGAGGGTTAACTTCTTGTCTAGACAAGAAACTCTGAGAATTTCCATCATCTCCAGTGTGTATCACCACAGCCACTTGGCAGAGGGAGCAAGGCTTTGGGGTAGGGAGGCAAAAGAGGAGTAGGCATCCTGTATTAAATTAGGTAGTCAGAAAGCAAAGTACTAACATCATATTATCTCAGTCATCACAGAAGGGCCTTCATTGAGTTACGATTTAGCACTCTTGGCTTTCAAAGAACCACACTAGAAGAGCTGTTCATTTGAACATTACAAATGTTTAAGATGTTATATCTTCTACCATTGTTTTCAAGTGTAACACTTTATTCAATGTCAAGCTACAGTATATAGTTGTAACTTTTCTAAGACAATAGGAACAATATACATCATTCTTTATTATTTAGGTTGTTGTGTGTTTGAAATGCTCAGGACCGTCTTGGGTAACCAAACCCTGCTATTAGTAAATAGAGGAGAAAGGGAAGGGGAAAAGCATTTATATAGACTCTATTATGTTCCCACTGGCATGCACTAAGGATTATTTGCAAATATTGTCTTTTGATCCTTACAATGACCCTGAGGGGTAAGTACTTATATTAAACCAACTTTAGAGTTAAGGAAAATGAGGCAAAGAGAGATTTAAGTGATCTGCTGAGGGCCACACAACTAGCAAGTGTCTGAACAACATTGGATCTCAGGTCTTCCTGACTCCAGGTCCAGTGCTCTATCCACTGTGCCACCAGCTGCATCAAAAGTAAATAAAGTAGGCAAGAACATTTTAACTGCTGCAGGAAAGAAGTCTGACCAATCCAGAGGCTTCTCTTTAGTCCTCATTGTGAGAAACACACTTGTGGGGATCACAGGACTTCACAGGTAGGGTCAGGGAGTGAAACCGGGAGCTTCTACTGTCTGCTGCTTCCCTTGGGGCCCTTAGGAGGATCCACATGGTAAATGTAAATGGCAAAATGGCATTAAAATGGCAAACCCCTTCTCACTGAAAGAACTCAGAAACAGTATGCAGCGGTTGGTGTGGTACTCACCAAGGACACACTCACACTGATGCAGAAGCAGGAGTTGAAGAGGTTTACCCAAAGAGGGTTAGGGTTGCCTGAGACCCCAAAATACCAACATGCCGGATCCTGCAGAAAGAATTCAACTCAAGTCTTCTCAGCCAAAGAAAAACAAAGTTTATTGAAAGTTTGCCATATTGAGTAGACTCTTAAGGAGACTGGGTATCTGTGATGCTTGCATTGGGCAAACAGGACAGAGTAAGTCTGTCACTGAATAAGTCTGTACTAAGCCATTCTATGGCGCTCTCACAGAACAAGTCTGTGCTAGAGCATTCTGTGGCACTCTCACCCCACATGGAGAGGAGATGGGATTCTATATACAGAAAGGTTGTGGGAGGAATCTAGGAGTGGTCTAGAGGAGGAGTTTGGGGAGGGTCTTCAGGAGAAGTCAGATGGGGTCGGACTCCAGTAATGAGTGATTAAGGGTGGGAAGTTGCTAGAGACTACCTGGAGACCATAGACAATGTTGGGCCAGGTCATTTCAAGGGTGGGAAACTATTGGAACAAAAGAGGGCTAAAGACTTGGGCAGAGCCACAACTTAAGGCCCATAACCTTAGGCAAATGCCTTCCCTTGGGAAGATTTAAGGAGAGCTCAAGGTGGGTCCCAGAGCCTATACCTCAAAGATTCAAGAACTCAAGGGGGCTCCGAAAGCCTGCACCTCATCAGAGTGAGGTTATATATAGTTCTGTCCTTCCTTGTAGACTTATTGTTAGTCAAATTTCCCACTTTATTCCCCTACATTCCATATATACATATGTATGTATACACATACTCCCTATATTCCATATATACATTCCATACATTCCTACTTATATGTATACACACATATATATGCAGATTACACAGGCACAGTGGTGAGGATGATGGCTCATGGGCTCTGAGAGCCCCCTTGAGCTCTCCTTGAATCTTTGAGGTACAGGCTCTGGGACCCCCTCCCTTGAGTTCTCTTTGAATCTTTGAGGTACAGGATCTGGGAAACCTCTTGAAATCTGATTGAATCTTCCCATTTGATGAGGCATTTGCCGAGGCCATAAGTATTTCATTGTGGCTGGGCCCAAACCTCTGTTACTAGCCTGGCCCTCCATTGTCCATCTACTTCCCACCCTTGAGCCTATCAAAATATCAATCCACCTTTTCATTGACCTCAGTAACTCCTCCTGAAGACCCTTCCCAAACTCATCAATGGAGTCTGACCTCATTGTCTTCTCCTGAAGACCCTCCTCAAACTCCTCCTCTAGACCACCCCCAGATTCTGCTGTATATAAGAATCCAATCTCCCTTCCATGTGGTGTGAGAGCCTCATAGAATAGCTTAGCACAGACTTGCTCTGTGATAGCACCATAGAATTTTCTAGCACAGACTTGCTCTGTGTCCAATATAGGTGAACTTTTAATAAACTTTACTTTTCTTTGGCTAAGAAGACTTGGGTGGAATTCTTTCCGCAGGACCTGGCATGTTGGTATTTTGGGGTCTTGGGCACCCCTAATCCTCTTTGGGAAACCTTTTCAAGGACACTTGAGACCTGACAGGGTCTGACCTCTTAAGGAGCCACGTGCCACACCCCCACCTTTCTAGTTCCTTCTGGCCATTGTCATAGTTCCAGGAAGGCCAGAGTTTTAGTAAAATAAGATAATTGAGCTTCCCCATAGCTATTGATCATCTTCTAATAACTTTTGTGGAAGCAAAACAAGATACCATTATATGCCCTCCTACATCATCCTTCTCAACCTTTCTGTAATAGTTGATATTGTTGAAAACAAAAAAATTCAGAAGGGGATATAAATAAGACAATTTGTTGCTAACTTGCTAATACAGACATAAAAACTGTACATGATGAAAGTTTTCAATTTTGTATACTATACTTTTATTCTTTGAACAATGAAATGTGTTTATTGACAGTTGTTAAGTACATGAAAAAAAGAGAAAATTGTAGTGTTGACTATTCTCTTCTTAAGGGAGGAAACTAGGTAGTATAGTAAAGTAGTAGGCCTAGAGTCAGGAAGACTTGAGTTTAAATTCAGCTTCCAATACCTAGTAACTATGTGACCCTGGGAAAGTTGATTAACTTTTATCTGTCTTTGTTTCCTCAACTATGATATTAGGATAATGATAGTATGAGAAATGCTGACAGTTTGGTTTGCACAAATTCTGTAGGAACAAAGGATGTTGCACAAGATGTGCAGGAAGGTGTAAATCAGGATGAGGGAGGAAGGGTAGAGCACCCTATCATATAGTTGGAAGAAATCTATAAGTTTTCTCTTTGAAGGGGCCTGAGCTAAGCTGGCTCAGACCAGCTGGGGGTCAGAGGATAGTCACCAACTTTTCATTAACACGCATGCTTAACTAGCCTTATGAATAATAACTGACACGTCCCTAATAGAATTAGAGCACTAAAATGATGTGGTTAGGGAGACCCCAAAATACAAACATGCCTGGAATGAATTCCACTCAAATCTTCTCTCAGCCAAAGAAAAGCAAAGTTTTTTAAAAGTTCGCTTGTATTGGACACAGAGCAAGTCTGTGCTAAAAAATTCTATGGTGCTCCCACACTTATGAGGACAAGTTGGGGTCTTATATACCGAAAGGCTGTGGGAGGAATCTACGGGTGGTCTAGAGGAGCAGTTTGGGGAGGGTCTTCAGGAGGAGTTAATGAGGTCAGGTAACAGTTGATTTGAGTATAGATATTTTGATAGGCTCAAGGGTGGGAAGTAGATGGACAATGGAGGGCCAAGTTAGTAACAAAGGTTTGAGCAGAGCCACTATGAAAGACTTATGGCCTCATGCAAATACCTCATCAAATGGGAAGATTCAATCGGAGTTCAAGGGAGTTCCCAGAATCTGTACCTCAAAAAATTCAAGGAAAGCACCTCATCAATAGGATGCATGTAGCTCATGTTGGAAGGAAGAGAGAACATATATGTAATGGGCAGGTCATAAAGATTGTAACCCAGAAGAGCTGGAACCAATCCCAGTTCTGAAGGGATGAACAAGGCAGGAAATTCGAATGGAAGTAGCATAAAAGGGCTTACATTTGTCTGATTCCTTCTAGTCTTTTGAAGAGGCTACCCATTTATTGAGGAGAGAATAAATAAAGATAATGGAAACCTTCCTGGCTTCCCAACAAGTATTGTTTATTCCTAGACTGAGATATTTATAACAATAACTTCCCAAGATTGCTATGAAGGTCAAATAAGATTATATTTGTCAAGTGCCTGGCACAGTAATAGGTGTTTAATAAATGCTTGTTTCCTTCCTTCCTAATTTCTCTCCTTCTTTGCGATGAGGTACAGGCTCTGGGAACCCCCTTGAACTCTCCTTTAATCTTCCCATTTCATGAGGCATTTGCTTCAGGCCATAAGCCTTCCTTATAGCTAGACCCAAATCTCTGTTACTAGCCTAGCCCTCCTTTGTCCAGCTACTTCCCACCCTTAATCTCTCATCACTGGAGTCTGACCTTATTTGACTCCTCCTGAAGACCCTCCCCAAACTCTTCCTCTAGACCAGTGGTTCTCAACTTTCCTAATGCCTTCACGACCCTTTAATACTCTATGTGGGCATATGGGTGATCCCTGTCACCCCTGTGAAAGGGTCATTTGACCCTCAAAGGGGTCACAGCCCACAGGTTGAGAACCGCTGCTCTAGACCTTTCTGTATATAAGACCCCTCTTGCCTCCATGAAGAGGAATTACAGGATTTTGGCCTGCTTGTCCAATGCAAGTGACACAGATACTGAGGTTCCTTAAGAGTCTACCCATTATGGCAAACATTTAATAAACTTTGCTTTTCTTTGGCTAAGAGAAGACTTGAGTGGAATTCATTTGGCAGGACCCAGCCTGTTGGTATTTTGGGGTCTTGAGCACCCCTAAAAACCTTAAACCTCTACGTTTTATGGTTCCCTCACCTCTCCACTTGGTTTCTTTAGCATTGCTCTTTTCTGATTCAATTCAATTTAATTGAATAGTCATTTAAGTGCTTTTACTGTTCTAGTTGGTAGGTAATAGATAAACTTTTTAGATAGGACACTATTCCTATCCTCAGAGTTTACTTGGTAGGCAGCTAGGTGACTGGGCCTGGAATCAGGAAGACCTGAGTTAAAAATCTAGCCTCAGACACTTACTGTGTGCCACTGGGCAAGTCACTTAACCTCTGTTTGCCCAATCCACTGGAGAAGGAAATGGCAAGCCACTCCAGTGTCTTTGCCACGAAAACTCCATACATGGTCATGAAGAGTAGGGACACAAACAACAACAGGGGTATAGGAACTGTTCTTCCTTATAACTTTCCTTTCTCTGTCTTTTCTGTAGGTTCGTCCTTCTGCTTCTCTATACGTGTATAGACCAATGAGTAATCCAAGCTGATCATTTTGGTATATAGGAACATTGTTGAATTTAAAGCAGTTTGCATAGTTCTCTTATCTTCTGTAACCAGTATTCCCATCTTATTTAGAGGAGAAGCTTTGATTAAAATTCTGCTTTACTACTTGTGTTTATACTGGGACAGCACAATCAGCCAATAGTTGTTTGTTGCTGCTCATGGAAGAAGAGTTAACCCAAGGGTTCTTCTTAGCTTTTTTTTTGTATAATGGACCCCGTTGGGAGTCTGTTGAAGCCTATCAAACTCTTCTCAGAATGTTTTAGTGCCCCAAATAAAATATACAGAATTATAAATGCAAACAAATAGTTATCAAAGAAAAAAAAAGTTCACAGACCCTCCTTAAGGACCTTTGACCTAAACAAATGATTAGCTTTTACAGTTGAGCTACAAAAGAGGATGACAGCTGCTTTAACTTTGTATTGGGGTTGGGCTGGAAAATTCCTTGGTTAACTGAATGTGCATTATAAACTTTGGTCCAACTTTGATTACATCTTCCCTACTTCTGGCCATACACACTCATTGAGAAGGAGGACATTTCCTTAAATATCCAGGAGGATTAAATGATTATCCTAGGTATTGGGGAAAATAAAAGTCTGCCTTTTTCCATTTTCAGGGAAAATTGAGGATAGATTAGAGAGTAGAGAGAAGTCTTTGGTCCCCAGGTTAGAGCATATTCTGAATATTCACATTAATATATTCTGTACTTGAATTGACAGACTAACCCATCCATCAAGCCCCACCTTACCTCTTAGATAACAGTATCTCACAGGCAATGTGGCCAGAAGGCTGGAGAAGAGAAACACAGGTTCTAGGGCCAGATTTCCTGAATCTAATATCTTGAATGGAGAAAGATGGATTTGTAGAAAGACAAAAACTGAAATAAAACAGTTCCCACCCAGAGGACTGGGAAGGCTGAGGAGCTCATCTGATTAGCTTTGAAAGAAGATAAGCAATCTAAACTGCGTGGATAGGGACTGACAGAATTGCAGGCATGCTGATTTTGTTGTTGATGTTCTGTTGTAACCCCATTTGGGGTTGTCTAGGTTAAGATACTAGAGTGGCTTGCCACACACAGTTAGTAAGTGTCTGAGGTCAAATTTAAATTCAGGTTTTCCTGACTCCAAGCTCTAATGTGTGCCCATGGATCCTGTCAGTACCAGCCATTACCCAATGGTATCCAGGAGGGCACTGCGCTGTATGTTCTTGAAGGGCACTTCATATATTTGTAGCTGCATTGGTAAATGGTCTCAAAGCATAGGTGCAAATTATACTATAGGAAGCAGCTTATGATGAGTCTGCCTTAAGACTCAGCAGAAGGAGTTGCTTACCTGACAAGTCACACTCTTTGAAGGGTCTTGATGAGATCTAACAATGACAAAACCAATTGTCCTGTTGGTATGTTGCCATTTTGAGTAAGAAAAGAGTTGGTTAAATATTAACCAAAAGATTTAAAGATTATTTATTTTAAAGAGACCATTAAGGATGAATATTTTCATTAAGGTAAATGTGAATGGCACTGTTCCTGAGGTGAGAAATTTCATTTTCTTTGTGAGGCAGTCAGAAATTTCTTTGTCATCAGGATAGAAAATTGAACTCAGAATAAGTTAGTTGTCAAAGCTTATTTGTCTCAGTCTGTTTTTTATAGCTATTTACTCTCATTTACTCAGATTCAAGCCTTATATTAGAATGTTTCCCCAGATTCTTAGATTCATTTCCTTTCTTTCTTCCTTTCTTGGCAGGGGAAGAAAAGTCTGAGAAGTACATCATCATCTCTCATGGCTAGAACAAATTCTGGTACTCTCATTATTTTTTTTTCCAAAATACTAAATATATGAAATTTTATAGCAAATGTGTTTTTTAACTACTGTAGGAAAAGAATTCCTTTGGTTAAATGACCAACCTATGTGCTATCCTAAGCTAACATTACATTTAGAAACAGATGACCTAGGGTCATATCTAGGTTCTTCTACTTATTGTTAGTATGATTTTAGCATGATTTTAGGCAAGTCATTTTGCTAAATCTCCAGGTATCAGTTTCCTTATCTTTAAAGAACAGGTTGTGGACTCAATGGTTTTCAGAGTCCTTTCCAGATGTAAAGCTATAGTACCAATGCAATATTCACAGCACCCGCAATCACTATAAATATACCCCCACAGTGCTCAATTGCAAAATATAACCGACTCTCCAAATAGAAGATAGAAGCAATACATTTATTCAGACACCAGGAAACCAAATCCCCAAACCAGTAAGCCATTAACATCATAGCAGCAAAGAAGTTAATAAGCCACAACAGCACTGAGAGTCACACCATCCTTTAGCCTTCCCACAAACCAATATTACTCATAAGCCTTACTGACTCCCTAGAACTCTCCTCTTCCCAGTCTAGCTAGCTTTGACTCCCAGCTTCCTGTGGGCTCTGCTCCACCCTTCAGCAAACTCTTCCCACCACAGCCTCCATGTGATTATTCAGCCTATTAGGGGTCAGTTTATTTTCAAAGCTGGGAAGATCTTCAAATTCCCATTCCCATTACAAAAGGTAGGCTCCCAAGATCCTATCTGATATACAAAATTGATTCTGGCTTTGTGGTCCTGAGCTAGTGGTATAATGGTAAATGTTTAACTGCTGAAAAGTCCCGCTACGCTTTTAAATTTAATCTGCATTATTAACAATTTCCTCTATCTCTTTCTTTAACCAAGACAACCATCAGCAAAAGGAATCAAATCTTGATTTGTAGTGTGGCTGCATAAATAATCACAACGAAAATCTAACAACTGGTTGTCCAGTTCTCCAAAGCCAGTTTGAGTTGTGTCTGTCACACCCTTTGTCCTAACCTTCCTTTTCTGAATACATTGAACCCTTCTCCTAGCCAACTATCCATCTCTTGTGACAAAGATTTAAATAATAGATCTAAGTAGATCTTTTAAAAGGTTCAGCAAAACCAGCCAACACATCATTTGTATCTAACAGTATATGTAATATTACATACCCATAGCTCCCCACTTCTATAAAGAGGGAAAGCAGTTGCATTTTCCCAACTCTTCCTTATAATTATAATAACAGTGGGTCATTATAATTACAAAACATTCAGTCTTGTTTTGTTATGTTCTTTCCATTTGTATTATTGAAGTCATTCTGAATATCATTTTCCTGGTTCAGCTTACATTACTTTGCATTAGTTTATATAAGTCTTTCGATGTTGCTCTTTATTCACTACATTCATGGTTTCTTATGGTGCAGTTATATTCCCATACATTCATATACTGTGATTTGTTTAGGCTCCAAATAGAACATTGTAACATAGATTGCCTCCTTTCAATGATTGAGGAATCCTGTCACCCAAATGAAGCTATTCTATGATATGAAGGAACACACATGGTTTTCATGGATAGTTCTGCATTTAAGGAGTTTGTAATGTATCTGGGGAAATAACACCCACATGAAACAACAGTGCTTCATAATTTTCTAAAAAGAAGGCTGGAGGGTTTCTATAACCATTTGGCAAATTCCCTTTAAACTTTATATTTCATCATTTTTCCTGTTTACTTAACAGTTTTTTTTTAATCTTAAGCAACATTTTTTTACTCATATTCTCATTATTTTTAAAGGCCACATTTTTCCTTCCTTTTTGTCAGAGTCATATTTTTAAAAAACATGCATAAACTCAAGTGCTTAAAAGTTATCATTAATTTTATGTCTCTTCTATGTTTAGGGTCTCATTTTTCTCTCTTTAGCTTTCTTTTTTTCTGTTATGTATTCATAAAAATGCATATCCTCTAAAATATTGTTTTATGAGCTTTTTAATAGAGAATTAGAATTTGTGAACAATTGTTAATAGCTCAGAAAATGCATTTTACAAAAATTGACATATGAGCATAACCAGAAATTATACAAATGCCCCAAATACTTTTAAATCATACTTCACGTATTTTAATATATAATTAAAATTTTAGAACTACTTCTTTTCTTGAAGTATGTCAGCAAAAACACTGGAGTACCAGTAAAGAATCTGAATGTTCTCAATGAATTTCTGGTGATATTTCAGGCATTTCTGTACATGTAATTCAGTCTTCATCTTAATACCTAGCAGGTAAAATTTCCAAATTATTATAAAATCTATCTTTTAAAAAATATGATTCATTTAATTGGTTTAACTTGTCTATAAGATTTAAGATGAGAGTCCAGTTATTTTTAACTTGCTGTTTTATTGCATTCAGGGCTTTGAGGTTTTATAAGGAAAAATACTATCTAACAGTAAAACCTTGTTAAAAATAGCTTTCCCTCTGTTCTTTTGACTTCAGATAGAATTACTGGAATTTAGGAAGATATTAGCTTCCTCCTTTTCCCTTAGAATGGCAAGAAAAAAGGTAGAGGACACAATCTCACAGTCAGAAAATTCAATAATGACCTTGTTTCACAAATGAAGAAACCGAGTCTCAGAGAGGTTAAGAGAACATGTATGTGTTTTTCACTGAGACTCAGAAAAGTCTTCAAAAGGACATTTGTGATTCCAGAAGATTAAACTCTAAATAATAATGATGATAAGTATTTATATAGCTAATTAAAGTTTATAAAGCTTTTATATGCATAACCTCATTGCACAGATCAAAGAGAAATAAAAGACAAAATATTTTTAACTATGGAGAAAGACTCAATATAAAGAATACAAATGTAAACAAGAAAAACACCACCAATTTAGAAAAAGGGAAAGTCCCTTGCTAGTTAAGACTGAACTTTGACCACCAGTTACAGGCAAAGTGATTCATTCTCAGGAGTGGTGAGCCACAGAGTCAAAATTTATGTTAACCAAGAGATTCTTTTTGTATGTGGAAAGAACCATGCTTTGGTCTTTTCAGCCATCCGCACTCAGATAGCAATCACCTTAGCTGTTTTAAGTTTGACTACCAGCAGCAATACATACTATGGAAACTTGCATGTCAGGATCCTAAAACCGCTCTGTCATGAAATGTCCAGATGATCTAAGGGGTTACTTATTAATTCATAAAACAAAGCTCCATTGAACACCTCTTGTTTGTAAGACTCTGCACTGTAATAGCCCTTCTCAGCCACCAAAACCAAGTTTTACATTTTCTTGAACCTATTTTTTTCAGTAGCAACACTTGAGAATTTAACATGAAGACTGAAAACCTTGATTAAAATCCCACAACTGTCAAGAGATGTCCTTGAGACAGACATTCATTCAGAAACTGTAGCCTGAGTGCATTTGCAAGGAGAGGTACAATTCATTTCAATATATTTATATATATATATATTTTTACTATATCTATGAATATGTATTTATATATTATTTTATTATATATGTTATATGTTATATATAATATATATTTATTAAGCACCTACTATGTGCCAGGCACTCTACTAAACTTTGGGGATACAAAAAGAAGCAAAAAACAGTCCTTGCCTTTGAGGAATTTATAGTCTAATATTAGTTTTGGAGCACTTATAAGGAAACATGGTATCCTCTCAGAAGAGGGAGAGGTTATGGATATGGAATATGTCAGACACTTTCAGACTTGATTGCTATTAGCTAGCTTTGTTTAGATGTTTTTCTTTAATATAAGGATTCAATTGAAAGGAGTGTTAAGGGGGAAATTGTTCTGTAAAAACAAAAGGCAACAATAAAACTCAAAATGATGAGCAAGTGAATGTGATCCTATTCCACGTTGCAGATTTAATAGTACTATAAATGAGGAAAAAATGTTTATAATTTTGGCTCAAGTTCAAGAATTATTTTTAAATTTATTCAATTAAAATTAATTCAATTTTAAGATTTTTAGAATAATAGATGTAGTCATTGATTCTTTTTTTTTTAAATTTTATTTTAGTTTGCATCATTCATTTCCACAAGATTTTGAGTTACATATTTTCTCCCCTTCTTTCCCCTACCCACCACTGCAAAACAGCCATCCCAGTGTGTCCCCCCTCCCCCAGTCTATTCTCTCC
>CM053586.1:258879957-258899748 GCA_028646515.1 Pseudochirops corinnae
TAAGGAACTTATCAAAGTTGAACTATTTACATGCCAACATGGAAAAGTGACAATTGTAACTGACGAAACTTTTCTCAGTATGAGGATAGGTGAAGGGAATACAAATATATTTATACATATACATACACATATATCTATATAGGAGGATTTATATATGCATACAAACACATATCTGAGTATGTGTATATATGAATACATAGAGGGCACAAGATCAATTGAATAGGAAGGGACAATACTCTAAAAGGTGAAATCCTGAGGTGGGAGAGGATTAGAATGAGAGAAGACAGGGAGAGACAGAATGGGGTTAATCATCTCATAGAAGAGGCAAAGGATAATTGTTACAATGGAGGGGAAGAACAGGAAGGCAAAAAGGAAAGAGTCAACCTTACTCTCATTGAACTTGGCTTAGGGAAGCAATGACACAAACTCTAAATTGGGTATCTTGCCACACAGGAGAGTAGGGGGGATGGGGATGAGTGGTGGGATGGTGGAGAGGAGGGCAGGGGGAGGGAGAGGGTTGATGGAAGTACACACTTCTGTAAAGGGACAGGGACAGGGCAGGGTAGAGAATAGAACAAGGGGGGGGTGGGATAGGAAAGAGGGTCATATAATCAGTCTCTCACAATATGCCCACTGTGAAGAGGTTCTGCGTAATTACACATGTACAGCCTGTATTTAATTGCTTGTCCTTCCAGTGGGGGTGGGTGACGAGGGAGGAAGAGAAAGAAACTAGAACTAAAATTCTATAATCAAATGTTAAAAACATATATGTGTGTATATATATACAATTCTTCTTCTTATTATTAACTACATCCAACTGGGACTTATGATACACAGGTACTGTGGTAGGGAGATCCATTCTGTCCTACCAGAAAGTCAGAGGGGTGATGGGGGAGGACATAGGAGAGAATAGATTGGGGGAGGGGGTTATACAATGGGATGGCTGTTTTGGGGTGGTGGGTAAGGGAAAGATGGGGAGAAAATTAGTAACTCAAAATCTCATGGAAATGAATCATGTAAACTAAAATAAATAAAAGTAAAAAAAAAAAAAAGAAATGGTAGGCTCGAACTAAATGACCTCTAAGGTTCATTCTAAATCTCTGATCCTATGATCAAGGGGTCCCACATATTAAGGGCGCCCTAGATGATACATACAAATTCAGATGATTTTCAATTGTTAGTGTATTGCTTAAATGTAGAAAGTTTTAAATCCTAGGCTATCTTCCAACATTTGTCTATTCTGCCTTTGGCCCATGTATGATCAGAGAGTGGAAATTAATTCTGACATCAATACAAACAAGACATAATTAGAAAGGTAAATATTCTGAAGGAAGAAAAAATATAATGTATTCTGAATCCAACTGCTAAAATAACTTCACATTTTCTGCTCTTGCTATTTTAATGGAAATGATGGAATCTGGAAATGGGAATTATAGGTTTAGATGGTTAACTCCATGAGGGTAGAAACCATGTCACAACTAATCTTTGAATCTTCTCCACTCAATAATAGCATATTATTCAGCACACAGTGCTTAATAAATGCATGTTAAACTAACTAAATCGAATTGATTTCACCTGAATTTATTTGAATTTCATGAGTATCTATATCCAAGCCCACTTCAATGCTTAGGAGTCATCATCATTATTTGTATTACTATGAAAAACTATTAAAGAACATAATATTAAAATAAAAATTATTCACAACAAAATATACTTAAACATACAGGTATCTGTGTCAACAATAATTCATATTAAATCATGTTCTTATGATGCCTATAATCATATTCACATATGGATAAAATACATACCTTTTACACAGCTGTGGTCCATATGGATATTGTAATTCTAGTTGGACTTTTTTTTTAGCTTTGCATTATTTCATATAGGTCTTTTTGTATTTCTTTAGATTCTTCATTTTTATCATGTGCATTACTGTGATATAAATGGATGTACTATATTCTATTTAGCCAGACTGAGTCAATCTTGGGGCATTTTTGTTGTTCTCAGAGTTTTTATTTCACATATAATGCAGGATAGGACAAAGTAATTGAAGGCTTTAGAGGCCAATTTAAGCCATTTGGACATCATTCTCAAATGGGAGGTGTGTGTGTCAATGAAGGCTTGGGAATAGGAGAGTAACATGATAAAAGTAATGTTTAAGGAAAGATTGGCAGTGGTACACAGGAGGCATGAGAAGGGCTGGGAAGAACTGGAATAAAACTTCAATTAGGTAACAACTATGATGTGTGAGGAATCACGGATATATTCTAGTCAAATTCAATTAGGAACTGCTCCTTAAATTTGACGTTTCCCCATCCATAGACTGATACAAGCCATCTCCCATTCCTAAAATGCAGCAACACTGGGAAGGCAGTTTTGTGTTTGGAGAACATCTGGGAGTTTGTGAAGGGAGTGGCATGAAACAAACGTTTATAAAGGGAGGTGGGACCTTGCTTAAGGCCTTAAATGTTAAGCTGAAGAATTTGTTTTTTATCTTAGAAACTCCAAAGACTTTCAAATAGAGGAATGACATGATTCCATCTGTTCCTTATGAAGTTCCTTTTGTAAATAGCTTGGACTCCTACAAAGCGGGAAGTTGGATTGGAGGGGAGAGAAAGAGATAGGAAGCAGAGAGACCAGTTAGGAAGGTATTATAGTAAATATTGGGGAGTGATGAGGGCTTGAAATACGGGAGTAGAAATCTGGATGTAGAAAAAGTAAAAGAGATGAGAAATGTTGAGGAAGCATAATCAAGACTTTGCAACTGATTTTGATTATAGAATGTGGGGAGAAGAAAGAGTCAAAGAAGACTCAGGTTATGAATCTGAAGAACAGAGAACATAGAAGACCCCAAACAGAAATAGGGAAGTTGTAAGAAGGAGCAGATTTATCAGGGAAGATGAGTTCTGTTTTTTACATGCCTGAGTTTGAGTTGCGTAAGGGACTTCTTGGAAGAGATGCCCAACAGGCAGTTAACAGCAAGGGACTGGAACTCAAGAAAGATATTACAAGGAGTGAGGCCAGCCTGCTGGGTCTTGAGAGCTTCCCTACCACCTTTTCTTATAGACTCACAGAATGCTAGGTTATCTAGAAGCAAAATTTAGAAAAATAAGTCATCTAGTCATACCAACTCCTTTAGAAACGAGGAAACAAGTTCAAAGGACTGGAAAAGAATATGGGGACTGAAGGTGATAAATGAAGGATATAATTTCTGGATGTATTTGACTCCAAAATCCACCTCCAGGGACATGCTGATTGGTTCCAGCTGATTCTGTTTGTCCGGGAAGCCCAAGGGGAGAGAGATGGGGAGACAGAGAGAGAGAGAGAGAGAGAGAGAGAGAGAGAGAGAGAGAGATGGGAGAATGGCCAGTTGAAGGAACAATCAACACACATAAAATTTATCAATTAAGTTCGCTGTCTTATATGGGCATGATCTGTGGAACCCTGAAACAATTACAATACTAACATCAAAGATCACTGATCACAGATCAGTATAACAGTTATAATAAAAATGAGTAAGTTTGAAATATTGTGAAAATTACCAAAATATGACATGGAGACACGATGTGAGCACATGTTCTAGGAAAATGACTGCTGACAGACTTGGTCGACACAGGTTACCACAAACCTTCACTATCTGCAAAGCACAAAGTGAAGAGCAATAAGACAAGTTATGCCTGTACAGATATATACATACATATAACTGTTTGTATATGCACATACCACATAGATATAGATATATATATATATGTATACACATCTACATGGTGTGTCTATATAGCTAAATATATGGTATATGTAATGTGGTATAGATCACATCTATATACAACATATATACCACACATATACACACTGTAAATATACATATATACACATACCACATACATGTGCACACATATATACCATGAGGAAGTTTCTACTTCCCTGCTTTTGTTTCATGGCTTGAATGCCTTCCCCTGACCTTTGGTGTACTGAATTTCTACTCAACCCTTTGAAATACAAGTGAAATATACCACCCAATCCTTGAAACATTCTCAGAACTCTCCCATCCTTTCCCCAGTCAGATATGACCTTCCTCTTAGACCTCAAATAGCATTTTGTATGTCTTTAATGTGCTTATTATGAAGTTCTGAATATAATGGGTTATCAGTATTGGTGCATCTTACCACCTGCTAGGACTTAAGCTTCGTGAAGATAGAAAGAGTGTCTTAGCTAAACTGCTATCTCCCCATTGCTTGGTAGAGTTAATATGTTTGTCAAAGGAAGGAGCAAATGCTAGTAAAATGAATAAAACCTAAAAAGAAAAAGAAAGATTACAATTGGATATATAAACTTTGGAGTCATCTATGTAGAGATGAGCCTGGGACCTATGGAACTAAATGAAATGAGATCATTAAGAAAAAGAGCTGAGAGAAAAGAGAAAAGGACCCAAGGCAACCTCAAAGGGATACTCAAGGATCTTGATTATGGGTGACAATTTAACAAAGAAGAGGGAGGAGTGTTCAATCAGGTATCTAGAAAGAAACTTGGAGGGAGATCATCTAGTTCTACCTTCTTATTTTCTTTTTTTTTTTTGGAAGGGCAATTGGGGTTAAGTGACTTGTCCAAGGTCACATGGCTAGTAAGTGTTAAGTGTCTGAGGTCAAATTTGAACTCAGGTCCTCCTGACTCCTGGGCTGGTGCTCCATTCACTACGCCACCTAGCCACCCCTACCTTCTTATTTTCTATATCAAAAAACAGGTCCAGAGAGGACAAGTGATTTGACTAAATATATCATAGATAAGCTACGTGGTTCTTTGATTAGCACTTAACACATACACATTCCTTTGCTGCTTGCAACAAATATTCCATGTAGCCAGCTGAACTAGCCTGTGGGCCTCTCCTCAGAATCACATATTTAAATGTACAAAATAAAAAAAACATTATGGAGAAAATTAGTTATGTTAAAATACAGTTATCAAAATATGATATCATGGATCGGATCCCAGGTTAAGAACCTCTACTAGGGTCTAGGTTTACCATCCCAACCTCCACTCATACTTGCAAGTCAAATCCCCTGGAAGATGCTACTATTTCTCCTCTCAGGGATCTTGGGGATCTTCAAGGGGTATTTTTTAATGCTCTAGCTCTGGTAGCTGCCCTCTCCCTCATCACCTCACTTGATATCAGTCAGACTTAATTAGAGATGGGAGAGGGTTGGAAGAAAAGCAGAAGAATAGAAAGTTAAATGATAACTTTATACATTTAAAAGGAATAGCAAATTTTACATAATATATTTACAGTTTCATATAGTCATTTTTTCTATTCTACTATGTTATAGAAATGCTTGTTTTATTCCTTAAATTCAGAATAAAATGAATTGTTTTTAAAAATGTTTTTAAAAACAAATGTTTAGGGGCAGCTAGGTGGCACAGTGAATAGCGCACCAGCCCTAGAGTCAGGAGGACCTGAGTTCAAATTCGACCTCAGAAACTTGACACTTACTAGCCGTGTGCCTTTGGGCAAGTCACTTAACCCCAATTGCCCTCCAAAAAGCAAAAAACCAAAAAAAACCACAAATGTTTACTAAAGTGTATAGGAAGAATAGTTGGTACAAAACACCACTCCCAAACCAAAGGCACA
Organism: Pseudochirops corinnae; assembly: GCA_028646515.1. Lineage (NCBI taxonomy): Eukaryota > Metazoa > Chordata > Mammalia > Diprotodontia > Pseudocheiridae > Pseudochirops > Pseudochirops corinnae. Next base: position 258,885,581 of record CM053586.1, read on the forward strand.
CTTTTTCCACAAGTACATCAACTCCAGGGGAAAGTGGGCACCAAGCTTAGAAAGCACATATGGCAAAGGGGTAACTCATAGATCCTGGAAGACCTTTTCTTGGAGTTCCTTTTTTCTCCTTCATGGAGCCCTCAAAAAGTTCTTCACAGACATGGTATAGCCTTCTGCTGGACCTCCAGTACAGCCCTAAAAGACTGCATTTGATGGTCTACTTTCTCTTCAGCTCCTGATGCAGTGAGCCAGTCAGTCAACAAGCATTTCTTAAATATTTACTGTGTGCCAGGTGCTAGAAATACAAATTTAAACAGAAAGAAAGCCAATCCCCTGCCCTCAAGAAGTTTATATTCTAATGGAAGAAGACAATATATAAAAAGAAACTGAAAAAGGAATCCGAAGAAGAGATAAAGGTACCAGTTGCAGGGGCACACTAGAGAAAGTCTAGAATCAGCAATATAGCCTGGAGAAGAATAAAGAAGTGGCTAGCCAGTGGGTCCTACTAAAAATGGAGGTACTGAGAGGAACAAGGCAATCAGAAGGAAGATCGCATGGGCAGAGGGTGATGGAGTACAGGCTCTGTGAAACCCCTTGAATTCTCCTTGAATCTTCCTACTTGAGGAATTTGCCTGAGGCTACAAGCCTATCACTAGACCCAAATCTCTGTTGCTAGCCTAGCTCTCCATAGTCCAGCTACACTCCACCCCATCCTCCCAAAAAATCTCTACCCAAATCTGTTACCCTTAAACTAGCCTACCTCTCCATTGTCTGTCATCTCCAGGTATTTCCCAGTTATTTCCCACCCTTAATCTCTCATTAATTAAGTCAGACTGGAGTCTGACTTCATTTGGCTCCTCCTGAAGACCTTCCGAAAGCTCCTCCTCTAGACCACTGATAGAACCCTCCCACAATCTTTCTGTATATAAGCTCCATCTTGCCTCAGTGAGAGCCGAGAATTATCTGGAGCAGACTCAAGTCTGTTTCAGATTATCCTGCCCCTGCTTGTCCAATACAAGTCTCATAGAAGCCTAGGCTCCTTAAGAGTCTACCCATTATGGTGAATCTTTAATAACCTTTCTTTACTTTGGCTGAGAGAAGACTGGAGCCAAATTCATGTGGCAGGACCCAGTATGTTGGTATTTTGGGGTCTTGCACACCCCTAAACCTTAAACCTCAACAGAGGGTACTTTAATTTGTAAAGTCTTGGGCTGGAATGAACTTTTAGGGTGAAGAGGTTTCTAGAATCTGATAGTCTGGAATTCATCCTGGAAAGCAGAGATACTGTTGATAATTGCTGTTGTCCCAGGATGATGCTACTTGAATCGTTTAGGAAGATTTTCCCTAGATCAAGCCTAAGTTTGCATAAATGCAACTTCTAATTATTACTCTTGCCTTCTGGGGTCAAACATAACATGTCTAATTCCTTTTTTACAAGATAGTAAAAAATACTTCAAAATAGTTATTATGTCCCAGAGAGATCTCTCTTCTCCAGAAGAAACATCTCCAGTTCCATCCACTGATCCTCATAGTTTGCTAGGGAAAGTGCTTTGTAAACTTTAAAGCACAATATTAGGTATGGGCTTTTAGCTGCTGTCTAAGTTCCTAGAAGCTCTATATTTATTCAGAATCTGCTAGGTATCAGGCCGGAAGCCAGTTGGAGAGAATGCAAAACAAACATAAGACTTAGTTTCTGCCTTCTGGAAACTTACATTCTAATTGCAAGGCCTAACAACAAGAGACAATTAGGGGAACAATTGTGTATTTACTGTACCAAAAGGAACTGATTTAGAAATTCAGGAACAGACCCGGGAGAAATCAGTTTGGGCTGGAGTATTTTAAAATGTAAACAAGAGCTTTAAAAGTAAAATTTCAAACTATCAAACATTAATATTTTTCAAGGAAGAAAGTTTGCAACGAATCATGTAAACTAAAAATTATCTCTACTAATGCTTTATCAACATTCATGTATTGTTTTAAAATAATCTATGAATAAGAACACCACTTCATATGCAGAAACTGAAAGCAAAAGGTAATTCATCCTTACAACAAACAAATAAGACAACTTTGGTTCCAGCCCAGAGCTCCTAATTCAGCTACAAAAAATTCTCTGGTAGTGGCTGTAGGACTAGTTACAAGGAGTGCTGTGAGTTGCAGCCTTTATGGTAATTTTTCCCCTATAAAATTTGCTCAGTTAGGCAGCATTTCATTCATCTTCTATTCAACCTCAAATGTGATGCACAATGTGAAATTTTTACAACTTTATTCCTTTTTAAGTACATTTGTACAACTATGGCATCTAGGACAGGAAGAGTTTCTCCAGAGCAAAGGAGAACTTACATATCCTTGGTAGACTTTGTTACTGCTAAATTAGATTTTGGTCTTCAATGTGGTTGACTGTAACAATGGAGAATCTGTAGGATAGTACTTTCCCTGTGTAAACATTATCAGTAAGTATTTAGCCTAGGAACAAAACTGAGTTTTTCAACTACTTTGAATCTACATTGGGAGTGTGTGATGGGGAACATACATTATTGGACTTAATTTAAAAAGCAGGTGCAAATAATTTAATTAAAAAACGAAACAGGTGTAGTTTGACACATAAAACTTAATTGTACCATCTTTAATCCCTGAAGTAAAAAAAAAAATTCGATTTTAAGTTTTTGAGAACACAATACAGTTTTAGTACTTTTAAAAAAAAGTATCTGCCTCCCAACATGAGATGAGTAGTTTCAGGTTCAATTACAAATTGGCCCAGTAAGATCTGGGCCTGCAGGTATTTATTGTTGTGCAGAAATCTTTCCAAGAAAAATAAAACTTAATATATCAAGGATATTGTGGATTTATTTTTCACTTAAAATTGTTTTAAAAAAATCAAATTTATTAAACATAGCATTTTAAATATCCTCTTAAAATAAACGTGCTATACTGAGCTTTGGAAACACATTTCATGATTAAAAGTACTTTAAGTCGCAAATATCAGCTTTAAAAAAAAAGCTAAAAGTTGAAGCTTTCCGGCAACTTGAGGAGAACGTGACAGAGAATTTAAAAAAAAACCCTAAACGTTTCAACGTATGCAATTTTGTGTATTGCAATATGGGAGAGTTGTTGCTATGAGAACCCTATGTTTTGCCTCCTGGCTAGTATCTGACGTTGCAGCCTAGACAACACCGCTGCCAGCGTTTTAGCTAGAGCCTGGCATCGGACTACAGCTAGCACTCCTCGGCTTCAAGAACATTAGCCTCATAGCCGACTTCCTCCCGCTCCCACCTCAGTGGTCCTTTGAAGTCACCGCGCCACCCAGCCAGGGCCGTTTCTGCTGCGGCCTCCCGGGGAGAGAGCTTGGGTGGGGAAGGATGGTTGCAGGGAGGGCCCGCAGAGGGGTAAAAAAAGAGGGCTGGCAGCCTAGACTTCTGGCGGCCGCTGCTTCCTCAGGGTTCGGGCTGGAGAGTGCGGGAGGGGCCGCCCCCCGAGCACACCCCACGTGGGCTGCTCGCCTGAGGGAGGTGGGGGAGGGGCGGCCCTAGGCTCGATCGTGACTCGGCCGGCTGCCTGCGCCTCCAGCCCCCCGCCCCTTTTTTAAAAAGCTTACAAAAAAAAAAAAACAAACAAACAACAAAACGCGGCCATTCCCAGGGAGCACGAGGGAGGGAGGAGACGAGCGGGAGAAATTGGGGGGAAGGTCACCCTATGGAGGGCGGGAAGGGAGGGCTTTGGCGGCAATTGCCTAACAATACCCCAGGGTTCTGGGGATCTAGGGCGGAGCCCACGTTTTTATTGCTGGGGCGCTGAGTTTCAAGGCAGGGGTCTTTTGCCTGGGAATTGCCCTCGTCTTTGACTCCCCCTTCTCCCCACTCTTCCACGGCTAGGAGGACCTGCCTTTTGGAAGGCACAGAGGCTGCGGCAGGGCCAGACATGGTGTTTCTCTGCATTTCCATTCCTTCCCTTTCCCTTCAGATCCAGGCGGTTCTTTTTTCCCGCCGCCGCCCAGCGCCACCTGGCATCTCCAGGGCGACCGGGCCGGCAACAAGATGGCGGACGATAAAGACAGCGGAGGTAGGAAACCGCCTAAGAAAGGGAAGGACCGGGCCTAGCTTGCTGGGCGTAGCCTGAGGCCTCGGAGGAATGATCCCAAGGGGATCCCTTATCTATACCCCTTTGTACATGCTACCCGCTGGGGGTAATGAGCGGCCGGTGCCGTGGGGAGAGGGAAGGCGGTGACCTTGGCCCCGCCCAGCGCGGGAGAAGGAGAGGGAGGGATACCTGGGCTCTTCTCCTCCTCCTTCCTTTTTCTCATCCTTCCTCCTCCCTTCTTTTATCTCCCCTCCCCACCAGGCCAGGCGCGGTGCCCGAGTGCGATGCCTCGGCGCCTCCCGCCGCCCCCTCCTCCTCTTCCGGAAAACTGTACCAAGCCTCCACAGATCGGGGCTCGGAGACAAAAAGATGGTGTCTCTGTGGTTGTATTAAGGCTGGAGATAGCTGTGTCCGCCCACTAGGTCCCGGGGTCCTGCCCCCGGCCCGGCGGGGTTCCTCCTGGATCCTCTTTCTACCTCCCATCACCCCCACGCGACCGCGCCAAGCCTCTCTCCTTGTCTCTGTCTGACGACCGTTTGGCGGCACCATTTTGCTTCCCCGCGGAGGGAGGCGAGGGCGGGAGGATAGGAGGCTGCGGCAGTTCCCTCCCCCTCCTGCGCCATGAAGCGCCTGTTCCGCCGCGCCTTGCTCCTGCCCCGGGTTGGCTGTGGAAAGAAAGAACCAGGCCAGAGACGGTCATTTATTTTTTTATTTCGAGGGGGAGAAAAAAACACACCCCCCCTTCTTCCCAAGATCTTGATCGAGGAAGCGCGTTGGGGAAGCCTGGCCAGGAGGTGGGGCCGCCCGCCCAAGAGGCTGCCCTCCCCTATCACTCCTTGCAAGCAGGCCCAAGGATGTTCACGCTTCTCGAGCCCACTAGTCCTGCCTCCCTCTTCCCTCCCCCCGGCCTTGGGCCACGCAGCGCTTGCTGCCTGCGGCCTCATCTTTACCCGCGAGCAGGCGGACATGTTGGCTTCTCGGCTCCGGAGGGTTCCCCACAAAATAAAAAGAAAGGCCCCAGCCTCAGGAGCTTGTGGGAAAAGGCCAGTCAAATGCCCGCGGGGCGGGGGCGGGAGGGGACCCGGGACGGAGCCTTCAGTGTCCTGCGGGGCCACAAAAGGGCCCAAGTGCAAAACCCTGAAATAGGCAATCACCGTTTCCCGGAACGTTAAAACAACGACAAAAACCACCTTAGGACCCAGCGCTTGGAAAAAATCTTCCCTGGCTTTTTAGCCGAAATCCCACCAGCACCTCCTCCTCCCCTGCTCCTTAATTCTAGTGCAATAACCTCATTATTTCCAGTTTATTCTGTCAGTAGTTTGTTTTTACCTCCTTGTTTGCATGTTCTCTCCACTTTAAACTGAGCTCCTTGGGAGCAGGGACTGTTTTTTGCTTTTATTTTTTTTATCTCCAAGGCTTAAACAGGTTGTCCAGCAGATAGTAGATGCTTAATAAATTCTTGTGGAGTATTAAAACTTATTAGGTTACTAAACCATTCCCCTTTGTATATTTCAAATATGACAGTATTCCTGTTGACATTGGTAAATAATTTGCACTGATTTCCCATTTAGACTGTAGGCTTCTTCGGAGCAGGGAATGTTTTTTGCCAGTTTGTATCCCCAACTATTAAAGAATACCTGGTAAATATAATGTTTAATAAATGCTTGTTGGCTATTTGAAACCTAGTATTTAGATTACTAAACCACTTGTACATTTTTAATATTACTGTAGTTCTATTGAGGTTGTTAAATAATTTGCACTCTGAAAAATCCCAGCAAAGCAATTGGAAAACAATACTTATTAATACTTAATCTGCTTGTTACAACATTTGTGAACCTGAGGTGGGCTGTGGAAAGAGCTGAGAAAACCATGAAAACTGTGCTTGAGTCAATCACTTAACTCTTTCAAACCTCAATATTTTTGCATCTGTAAAAGGACATTGCCATAGCCTTTAAAGGGCCCTTCCAGCTCTGAATTTCTGCTGTGCCACAGAAAGCCAATCTGACAAACAACTAAATTTGCTATAATTGATTTATCCATTTTAACAATAATAATACTTGGAATTGAAACAGGTTCTGACCTCAAGGAGTTTACGTTTTTTTTAACACAAAAATTTTTCACTTTTTTTTTAGTTTTCAGCATTCACTTTTATAAGATTTTTAGTTACAATTTTTTCTTCCCTCTCACCCTTCCCTGCTCCCCAAGATGGCATGCAGTCTGATATAGGTTATACACTTGTACAGTCACATTAAACATATTTCCACATTAGTCATGTTGTGAAAGAAGAATCAGAAAAAAAGGGAAAAAACACTAGAAAGAAAAAAAAGAAAATAGTATGCTTTAATCTGCATTCAGAATCCATAGTTCTTTCTCTGGATGTGGATAGCAGGAATTTACATTCTTAATGAAATTTATGAATGTTATTATGCTAACCTTTCCTAAAATAAGTGACATTAACCTTCAGTGATGCTATTGAGAAATTACGATATGACAATGTATACATACCAAGAGATGACTAATTTTTTATATTAATTTTTCAGCTATATCAGGAAACTGGAATGTAGCATTTGAGAAGTTGAAGGGGATTTACAGTCAGTATGTTTCAATGGAAGAAACACTGAATGTGGAATCAAAACCCTGGGTTTCAGTGTCATCACCATTTATGTCACAAGTCCCTTAACCTTTCTAAATCTTAATTCCGTTATCTGTAAAATGAGAGTAATGTTAATACCACTTCATATCTCCCTTTGTTTTTTTGAGGAAAACACTTTAAAACTGTAAAACACTATAAAATTGTGAGCTATTATTTTCATTAGTCTAATGACCCTTTCCTTTATAAATAAGGAATCTGGCTATAAAGGTTAAATGAGTTTCCCTAGGTCTTACAGTTAGCTGGCAGTGAAGCAGAAATAGAACCTGGTTTGGTTACTTTATTTAGCAACACTAATAGAAGTAGATACTTTGGAAGACATTGGGAAGAGATTTGTCGCAACTGAACAGGTTAATCATGGATATTTCTGAGCTATTTTTGTTAGTAAGAGAACACTCCAAGAAACAGACATTTAACTTTGAAACAGAGAGGACTTGAGAAGTCATTTAATCCTCCCTCATTTTAAAGAACAGTGGGAAGTAGAAAGGATGCTGAATGTGTCATCAGAAGATCTGGATTCATCTCCTGACTTTGTCATTTACTGCATACTGTGTGACCTTTAATAAGACAGTAGACTTCTCTGGTCCTCAGTTTTGGGCTAAACAAGGCTTTAATTCTATTATGTGAAGTGATTTTTTTCCCAGAGTAGAAAGAGGGCCAGACTGGGAGTCAGTATCTTTGGCTTCTAGGCCTAGCCATTAATTAGCAGGCTTTAGGGGAGTTACGTAATCTCTTTTAGCTTCATCTCTAGAAGGAGGTGTTTGGACTAGACATCGAAGAGCACTTCTATCTCTTAGATACGATTTTCCCATTCCAAATATCTCTTGATTTCTTGTCCAGTGGTCTTTCTGTTTTGTGACATGACCTGCCATTTAATTAAAAAACAAACACAAAAACACCGGATGATGTAATTACTGAAAGAATATATAAATATGTAGTATGCATAAATATATATAAATAAAATTTTTCATCTTAAAATAAATGAGGCAGGTGATGTATAGGAAGCCAGATGGTAATACAGTGAGTGAGTAAAGCACTGGGCCTGCAGTCATGCATTCAGATCCAGCCACAAACACTGTGACCTGTCTGCCTCAGTTTCCTCAAAAATGGGGGTTGTTGTGAGGATAAAAGGAGATAATATTTGTAAAGCACTTAGTACAGTGCCAGACATATAACAGGAACTTAATAATGCTTGTTGCAGAGGTGGGGTTTGGGGGGAGGGGGAGGATTTGCAGAAAGAAATATCCAAAGGAATTCTGCAAACTCCTATGTTCCTCATTGGCTTACCTGAAGATCCGTGCATTTGAAAAAGACAGCAGCTTCCTCTGTCTGCCTGAAAAAATTCCACAACCATAAGCCAAGTGCAGTAGAAATAGATTTAAAAATTAGAAGACCTGGGGCGGTTAGGTGGTGCAGTTAATAGAGCACTGGCCCTGGAGTCAGGAGGACCTGAGTTCAAATCCTGCCTCAGATACTTGACACACTTACTAGCTGTGTGACTTTGGACAAGTCAGATTGATCTGATGGATCTCAGATTCTTTATTTGTAAAAGGTGGTTGGACCAGATGACCTATTAGGTCCCTTCCCAGCTCTAAATTTGTGATGTGGGCCATCTAGAACCAGTCAGCTGCCAGAACTATGTTGCTTCCCAGGGAGTCAACTCTTTCCCTACACCATTCAAAACAGAGATTCAGGGATAGCCATGAGGTAGAGAGATCCAATGGGTTTTGTACCCTTTTTGTATGAGTGAAAGTGGCCACTAAATCAGTTTGAACCATCAGTAAACCATCTACTAAATCTCTGTTAAAAATCCCAAACCTGACTTGGACAAAACTTAATAACTGTCAACAAAAACAATCAAACATATAAAATAAACTAAGATCATACATTTAGTTATAAATATAAAATGACTTTTTAATTTAAAAAGGAAACTTAAGGAGACAGCAGGTATTTCCCAGGAACCCATCTGTCTTACTAGTCTTTTCTCCCTCCTTATCATCCTTTAAGATTTCTGAGAAGCCTTTCCCGATCTCTACAAACTCTAGTACTTTCCCTTCTTAAGTTTTTGCCTTAGGAACACAAGCAGTGGAAATTGTAAAGAGACATTATGTTTATTGTTAGAAAATACTTCTTGACAATCAGAACTCTTAAAATAGGTCTTCAGCTCCCTGCCATTGGATGTCTTCAGGATGTTCCAGGATGACTTCCTGCTTGTCAGGTTTCTTATAGTGGGGATTCCTTCAGGTATGGGTTCCACTATGGTCATTCAGATGACCCAACTCTAAAATTCTGTTTTGCATTCTCCCCCAGCAGATTACAAGTTCTTTAAAGGGAACTTTTTTGCTCCTGTCTTTCCATCCTTAGCATTTGGTAGAGCGCTTTGCCTGTGGTGGGCACATAATAATGTTTGCCAAAATTTAAGCCTAAGCACCTGGCAGCACAATCTTATCAATTCACAAGTAGGAAAATTGGAGCAAAAGAGACAGGAGGAGGAAGAAGCCTGATAATGTAACTTTAGCCTTTAGCTGAGGCTAAGTCTGTCAAAATTTGCTTGTGATTTTGTAGGCCTTAGAGAATGGCTTGAAATGCCTAGAAGAGATTTGACCTTGATTACACAGGTGGAACAAGTCAGAGGCAAAATAGGAACTTGAGTCTTTCTTATACCACTCTCCTTTGCCATGCTGCTTCAGAGTTAAGTATTAGTGAGCTCTTCAGATTGAGATGTCCAGCAGGTAGTTAGAAATTTGGGACTATATTATTCCATTGTTCTGTAAACCCAACATGAACTACTTGGGGGAAAGACTCCTTATTTAAAAAAAAAAATGCTGGGAAAATTAGAAAGCAGTTTGATTTTAAAAAAGTTTAGATGAAGATCTTATACTAAAATTAGTTCCAAGTGGAACTTAATATAAAAGACCATATCATTAAAATTTTATAGGAAATGAGGGGGAGATATCTTTTACAACTATTAATTGGGGGAGAATTCTTTTTTGTTTGTTTGCTTTTTTAGAGGGCGATTGGGGTTAAGTGACTTGCCCAAGGTCACATGGCTAGTTTTTGTGTTAAGTGTCTGAGGTTAGCTTTGAATTCAGGTCCTCCTGAATCCAGGGCCTGTGCTCTTTTCACTGTACCACCTAGCTGCCCCATTGGGGGAGAATTCTTAACGAAGCAAGGGATAGAGGTGATCATAAAAGGTAAGATAGACCTTTTGATTATAGAAAACTTAAAAGCTTTTGTATGAACAGAATCACTCCAAGTAGCATTAGAAGAGAAACTGTCAGTGGAGAATAAATTTTTGCATTAAATGTCTTTGATAAAAGCCTGATATCTAAGGTATGTAGGCAATTAACACAAATGTATCTTAAGACCAGGTACCATTTACCAATATGCAAGTGATTAAAGGATAAGAGCAATCATAACTTGGGTAAAGATATACCTTCAGCCTAGTCTTAGTTAGTCACTCTATTGCTGTTTGCTAAATGGAATGCTAGAAGTGGGATAAATAATTTTTGCTAGTTTTAGTGTTTTCGTTTCATGTTTTTAATCAAGTGTACACAATCAGAAGTTTTCCTTTTTTTTTTTTTTTAACCAAAAACCTATTAGTTATACCTTTTTAGAGTTTTGAATCTTTCTTGTTTCAGTCCATCATAAAATATTCAGGTTGGGGCTGTCTTTTTTATTTTTAAATTCTGAACTTTAACATCAAAAAGGAGAACATAAACATATACAGCTAAACACAAAAAGATTATATATGCAACTATGAATATCCATGTTATATTACATCCTTGAAGTATGTAAGTTAGACATGTTATTTTCAAAACTATTCTTGTTTGTGTTTCCTTTTGTTCTCTTCTGTGCATTAAAAACAAACACACACCTTTCAATGGCTTTCTTTTTGGAGTATTATTATTACTAAACTCTGCTTTCCCCTGAACTCCCTATTTTAAAAACTAAAGAATATTCCTCAGTTGATAAATGGTCAAAGGATATGAACAGGCAGTTTTCAGAGGATGAAATTAAAGCTATCTATAGCCATATAAAAAGATGTTCCAAATCACTATTGATTAGAGAAATGCAAAACAGTTCTTAGGTACTACCTCACACCTCTCAGATTGTCTAACATGACAAAAAACTGGAAAATGATAAATGTTGGAGAAGACATGAGAAAATTGAAACACTAATTCGTTGTTGGTAGAGTTGTGAACTGATCTAACTTCTGGAGAGCAATTTGAAACTATGCCCAAAGGGTTATAAAAATATGCATACCCTTTAACCCAGTGATACCACTTCCAGGGCTATATCCCAAAGAGATTATAAAAATGAGAAAAGGACCCACATATACAAAAATATTTATAGCAACTCTTTTTGTGGTGGTGAAGAACTGGAAATTGAGGGGATGCCCATCAGTTGGGGAATGGCCGAACAAGTTGTGGTGTATGAATAAAGCAGAATACTATTGTTGTTACAAGAAATGATGAGCAGGTGCACTTCGGAAAAATTTAGAAAGACTTAATATAAACTGATGCTGAGTGAAGTGAGCAGAACCAGGAGAACGTTGTACACACTAACAGCCACATTGTTCAGTGACTGACTTTGATAGACTTAGCTCTTCTCAGCAATGAAAGGACCTAAAACAACTTCAAAACTCATGATAAAAAATGCTGTACATATCCAGAGAAAGAAATATGAAGACTGAATGAAGATCAAAGCATACTATGTGCTCTCTTTTTTTGTTTTGTTTTTCTTTCTCATGGTTCCTCCTATTCTAATTCTTTTATACAGCATGACTAATACATTTAATAAGAATGTATATGTGGAGCCTATATTGGATTGCATGCTGTTGGGAAGGGAGTGACTAAGGAGGGGAAGAAGATTTAAAACTTATTGAAGTGAATGCTGAAAACTAAAAACAAACAAATTTATAAAAAAAAATAAAAGGAAAAATAATAACACCCTTTAAACCAGCGGCCCTCAACCTGTGGGTCATGACCCCTTTGGGGGTCGAACGACCCTTTCACAGGGGTTGCCTAAGACCATTGGAAAACATATTTCTGATGGTCTTAGGAACTGAGACACTGCTCCTCTATCCGTCTCCAGGTGGGTCTGCCCACATGCAGATACACCCACATATGAGTATTAAAAGGTCAAGGCATTAGGAAGGTTGAGAACCACTCCTTTAAACAAATAAGCGTAGTCGTGTAAAACATTCACACACTTTAGACCACATCCAAAATCTATGTCTCGTTCTGTACTTAACTCCACCATCTCTCAGTCAGGATATGATTAACACCACTCATTAGGGTTATTATTTAGACAAAGTTAGTCATTGCAATAATCAAAGTTCTTAAATCTTGCATCCTTGCTTTTCTTTACAATATTTTTGTCTTTGTATAAACTGTTGGTTCTGCTTGCTTCCATATGTAACAGTTCATACTACTCAGGAGCTTGTAAAATTGTCTCTTTTATAATTTCTTATGGCATAATGATGTTTCATTACATTCACTTCCTACAATTTGTTGAATTATTTCCCATTTGATGGGTACCACTTTTGGATTCTATTTTCTTTGAATTTCATCTTTAGGACTAGGAACTTAGTTCTTTCATTATTTATTTATTTATTTTTCTCTTTTAATTTGTTTATTTACTTTTAGTTAGAAACTTTATTTTGCTTGTGACTATTCTCTTCCTCTTCACCTTTGTGTTTGCTTATTTTCCTTTTGAAATTGATATATTTCTACATCTCTCTTTATGTGTATTTTTGTATTTACTTTGTCCATTTCAGATGAGGTTCATGGCCATCTGATACTAGTTCTCCCCATTCCATCCTCCATATTTATATAAACTTCTCACAAACCGCAATTAGGAAAATTGGCAAATTCCACCCCATTTTTCCTTCTTTCTTCATTAGTGTGTTTCTTTTAACTTTTTATTTCCCCTCTTAGAACCCCAACAAAAGAACCAGCCCACGCCCCAGTTCCTCTGTTTTTCTAAATTAAATCCCTCAATACTTTTGAAGACATAAAGATCCTAAAGGAAAACTTGATCATTTTTCTCATATTTGAATGTTAGCATTATATCATCATACAGTTGCTTCCAGTTATTCAAACAATTTTACCTTTTTAGGTTTTTCTTGTGTATTTCAAAACTATTCCTCAGCTCTGGTCTTTTCATCAGAAATATTCGACAGGCTACTTTTCCATGGAAGGTCCATTTTCCACCTTTATGGTTATACTCTGCAGAATAAGTTATTCTGGGATGTAAGCCTATATGTTTTCCCTTTTGGAATATTGTATTTCAGGATCTCCTCTAGTGGATTATAGAAGCTGCCAGATCTCATATGATCCTGACTACAGGGTATTTGAAGCCTTTCTTGGGTACTTCCTGTCCTTTTTCTTTGATGTGGAAACTGGATTTTGGCTATGACCTTAGAACTTTAAACTTTGCATTTTTTTCAAAGCACATAGACTTTTTTTTTCAGGTCCAAATTCTCTCCCTTCCTTTAGACGTTTTTTTCCTGCTTCCAGATTCTCTTTTTTCTTTTATTTCCCTCTCCCATTGAGAAGGCAAGAAAAACAAAACTCATTAAACATACCTACATACATACCTACACATATATATGTATGTATTACGTATAAGTTTTTTTTTCTAGAAAGGCCAGCAGTGGGGGTGGAGCCAAGATGGCGGCATAGCAGCAGCAACATATCGCAGCTCTCACATAGCCACCCCAAAATACCCATAAAATAGGACTCTAAACTAATCCTAGAACTCCAAAACACACACAAAGATACTTCCCATTAAAGTCAGCTCGGCTACAGGAACCATATCAGCACTGCGAAACCAGCCTGGCCTGAAGCTGGGGCTGAGCCCCGGGGGTGGCCGGACTAGAGGAGCAGTGAGCGGATTAGCGGCAGCTTTGAGCAGTGTTGAGAACTAGGTCAGTGGGACGTGGGAGGTCTTGGGAGAAAAGCAGTCTGGCCGAAAGGCCTCCAGAGTGGAAAAGTGAAAGGCAGAGGTTTTGCACCCACCTCCGCGTTGCAGCTTCCCACTCGCGGCTTGCAGACAGCAGGGGGACTAAGCGATTGTTCTCAGGCCGGTGCTCTCGCATTGAGTGGCCTGGATCCGGATTGCTGTCTTGGGCCTCGGTCTTGGAGTCCTCATTATCCAGCAAGCCAGAAGTAAGTAGGAAGGGTCCCAGCACCTTCCTGAGAGCTACAGCAGCTGGGAGGACCCCAGCAATTTGGGACAGAGCTTTCCCTTCTGCAAGCAGAGCCCCATAGAGATTAAAAAAAAAATCACGGACTGACCAACCATGAGTAAGAATAAGCATAAGAAACAAAGTAAGAACAGTACCCAAACCCTAGATTCCTTCTTTGGGGAAAAGAAAGATCATGGGAGAGAGAGGAAGGAGGAGAGTGCAGCCAGAGCGCCCCCACCATGGGCCTCCAAAAAACAT
>CM053586.1:258900248-258942369 GCA_028646515.1 Pseudochirops corinnae
TATCCTTAATAGTAGTTCTTTTTCTTCAGTGTTTAAATACTGGTAAAAATAAAGACACTTTACAAATGAGGCATAAATCTTTTTAACTGTGAAATGGTTTAAAAAATGCTATGCATTTATCTGTCTTTTTTATCCTTAAGATATGTTGAAGATATTTAAATGGAATATTTAATGTCTGTCAACAGAATTAACATTAATTTCCTTAATAAAAATGTTAAAATATCTGTGCATTTGTTCAAATATTTATTTCTTTAGATTGCCTTCACCATTTTCTAAGAACATGGGCTCAATTTTCCAGATCCTCCCTTTCTTGTAAATCTATACTTGGTACATTTCATGGCCTTGTTCAAAAACCTTCAGTGGTTTAACAATAATTACCAAGTAAAACTTCTTTAGCCTGGCATTCACAATTTCTCCCAGTCTGATTTTAATTTACCTTTCTAGGTTTAAATCATAGTTCCTTAGATTTAGAGCTGGAAGAAACCTTAGTATTTAATACAGTTCCCTCATTTTGCTGGTCATGAAAATGAGGCCCAGAGAAATTATTTGTCCAAGGTCATATAGTATTCAGCACAGTCAGAATTTGAATCCACCTCCAACTTTCTTTGTTCATACTTCCTCTCCTATAATCTTTGTGTACTTTGGAGTTAATCCACCAAATCATCCTCAAAAAGAAGGGAGACTATTTCAGGTTCTAGGTGTAACCCTGTAAGTGGTGAACGATGGGGTGCTGGGGTGCCTTTGTAACATTCGGGGTGCCTTTGTTTGTAACATTGTTGTAACTTTAGTCTGTCAAAATCTCACTTGCGTTCCTTTACCTATGTCTGTAACATCAGCTTGTGAAGCCAAGTTGTAAAGTCACACTTCTCCCCTCAGCACCCCATCCAGCTACCATTACAACTTACTGCGAACTCACAAGTCCTCCCTGGTACGCTTCCTACGGACAGTCAGCAGGGTAGATCAACTTTTAGTAGACATTTATTAAGGTGAAGAACAGTTGATACAAAAAATTCCTCAGAAGCCTGGGGCACACTCTTCCACAACTATATACATTGTCCATAGGAAGAGGGCTCAGGGTGTTACTGTAGTTTCAGTTGTTTTGGCAGGACTCCCCAGATTAATTTTCTTAAAGCACACCTGTAACCATGTGACTTCTTGGGGATTTCCAATGACAACAACAGATGATACTAGCAATATAAAAGCACTTTAAAGTTTGGAAAGTTCTCTATCGTGTTTTACCCTGGGAGGCAGGTGCTATTTTTATCCCTACTTTATAAATGAGGAAACTAAGGCAGTTAGTTGACTGACTTGCCCAGGGTTCCATAGCTAGTAGGTGTTTGGGGTTGGATTTAAATTCATATCTTCCTGACTCCAGGTCTGGTGCTCTATCCACAGCACTACTTAGCTGTAGGCAGAGAACAGGTATTACAAGATGGAAAACAAAAAGTAAGGAAGGGGAAAAGATAAATATTTAAGGAAATAAAGAGATCAGACTGAGCAGAACAAAGGGCTTATTTTGGGGAATAGTGAATAGATGAAGTGGGGACAGTTAATGGAATACTGTCATTGCTAAACCAAGTGGTTTATATTAGTAGAGCATTGGGAGAGTGGAATATATTTGAATAGGAGAGTAACTATGAAAACTTTTCAGGAGGATTAATTTAATGATGATGTGAATAACATACAGAGAGATTAGAAGTAGGAAACCAATTAGAATATCATTGTCATAATCCTTACAGGAGGTGATGAGAGCCTGGGCTAGGCTGGTAGCAGTGGAGATGAAAAGGAAAGTATATTTGAGGTAGATTGGTAGGGGTAAACATATAGGACTTGGTATATGAAGAACAAAGGAAGAGAGGAGTCAAAAGACTCCCTTTTAGAGTTTGTGAGAACAATAGTACCATAAACAGAAATGGAGAGTTTGGACATGAGAGCTAAAAGTGATAGTGGAGATGTCCTGTAGCTTTTGGAACCTAGGACTGAAGCTCTAGTTGGGATAGGAGATGTAGAATTTGTAGTCTTTAACACTGAGGTGGTAGTTGAAGCCAATTCTGTCCTTTGCCTTCTCTCTCTGTTGTTTCCCTGATTACCTTGATTACTCAGTTTTCACCCTGCTTTCCCCCTCCCCCAATGTGGAGTTCTTTCAGATTTATATATTCAACCCCAATTTCTCTCCTAAACTCCCAGTTCTCCACGTCCAACTGCCTGCTGGATATTTCCACCTCAGTGTCATAATTGGACTCAAGCTCAGAATGTCCAAGACTGAACTTATCTTCTGCATTAAACCTGCCCCTTCTCCAAACTTACCTGTTTCCATGAGAGAAGCACTGTCATGCTCAGTCATCCCAGTTCATGTCCTTAGAGTCATAGGATCACTAATTTAGAAACCAAAAGGGACATTAAAAGTCATCTAGCCTAACTCCCTCATTTTAGAGATGAGGAAACTGAGGCTTATCCCCATCTCCAGTCAGGTGTCACATCATGCTCACTATACATTTGTCCTGTCTCACGTCTACCCACCTTTCTCTACTTATCCTACCACCAACTTACTTTAAACTATCCTCACTACTTGCTTGAAGTATTGTAATAGCTTCTTTACCAGTCTTCCTGCCTCAAATCCCTCCCACTTCCAAACCTCGTAGCTGCCAAAGTAATCTGTGGATACAAGTACAACTGTCACTCCCTTGCCCAAATACCTTGAGCAGTTCTCTCCCTGGGATAATCCACAAGGGCATTTAAGGCCCTTTTAAAACTGGCATCAACTTGTCTTTCCAGTTTTCCTTCACATTATTTCCCTTTTGACATTCTCTGTTCCCTGAACATGATATGTCATCTCCTTCCTTTAGGCATTTGCATACTTATATATTCTTCCATAACTAGAATTCACGACCTTAAAGAAAAATACCTAGGCCTTACCTGTAGTACTGTGCTTAGTTCTGGGAACTAGGAGTTAAGAAACTGGAGAGTGTAAGGAGGATGGCAACCAGGAGGACTGGACCTTAAGTTCATGCCACATTTAGCCTCAGGAGAAGGAACTGAGCTTGTTTGGCTTGGAGAAGAGAAGGTTCGGGAGACCCATATACATTAGTTACGAGTTGGTAGAAAAATCAGATCTTTCCAGTGCCTCTGCTCCCTTCCGTCAGGCTCTGCCTGTTTAGGATCTTGGTAGAGCCCTGTTTGGGGCTTTTGACTGTGGATACAGGTTTGATTTTTGCTGTCAGAAATTTTGTTGGGAATATTTTACCCTGCACAGGCAATGAGAGATGAGAGTAGGGGCAGAGGTGAATGATTAGGGACACAAGTCTTAGAATTTAAAAAGTCACAGGCAGTTATTGGAATCTGAAGTGGGAGCCTCTTAGAATTAAACAGGTCAGAGACAGTAGTGGAATTTGAAGTAAAAGCCAATTTAGGCTGCAGAGGATATGGATTGTGTAGCCGGCTGGAGAGCAAGCAGTATCTGGGGCATCTGACATTAAAGCAGATTCATAGCCTGGGTCACAGTTGAGACCAGAGAGCATTGGAGAGGTCCAGAGTTTAGAAATCAAGGGCTCACTCAGTACTTGCCAAGCAACAGAAGAGTAAGCTGGAGGGAGAATACGTGCTCTAGTTTGTTACATTTACTGTTCTATAGATGCAGATGAGTTTTGTGGCCAGACCCTACCTTCCAGATTTCCTTTTGTCCTTTTCAGCTGGAGAACTCTGGTCTGAAATAACCCAATGATGATGGACAGGAATGATCAGGGACCCAGGATAAACATTTTTGATTTTTAAACAACATCTAGTCATCCTAGCCTGGGGGACCTTAATTTTTGGGTCATTTTAGGGTCTTTTAAATACGTGTATTATCTAATCAGAAATAACCTTTTGTTTTCTGTAAATTTTCCATTATAACTGTATCCTTTTTTGTCGGTGTTCTTTTCTTAATCCTTCATCTTTTATCTGTCTCAATGATGTACCTATAATTAAGCTGCTCTTATGAATGCCTTGTATGACAGAATGAAAATGGATTTAATCCTGATCTCTAGAATGCCACAGTCACATTTCATTTCCTCTGCGCCTCCCCCTGCCACTCTTCCCCCAGCTGTGGTAAATTCCTTGAGGATGGATAAACAGGAAAAATATAGAATGAAATGAGATACTTTCTTCTTTAGTAGCATTACATAGCTTTCAAACTTAAAGGCTTTTAAATGGTTATTTGTAATGTAGTGTTAGGCTCATAGGAGATCATATTCATGCTCATAGGATTCTACTCAAGCTTGAGTGCCTCTGTTTCTTTAGTGGATTTAATAACCCAGTACCATGAATAACATGGTTTTATGTTGTTCAGTCATTTCTTTCAGTTGTGACAGACTCTTTGTGACCCCATTTAGGGTTTTCTTGGCAAAAATACTAGAGTGGTTTGCCATGAGGCAGAGAAGATTAACTGACTTGTCCAGGGTAACATAGCTAGTAAATGTCTGAGGTGAGATTTCAACTCATCTTCCTGACTCCAGGCCTAGCACTCTATCCTCTGATCCACCTAGATGCCTGTGGTACCTGATACCTTGGAGTGGCTATTAGGCTCAAATGCGATAATGTCTGTATAATACTTAGAAAATGTGAAAACCTATATAAATGTCATAATCATTATTATCTGCAATAGTGATACAGGCATATAATTTAAATCCTCTTGGTTCCATTTCTTTCTGTGCCCTTCTTCAAAGGTTCATCAGTTTAGAGTTGGAAGGGACCTTGGAAGTCATCTGATCTAACTTCCTTATTTTATAGATGAGGAAACTGAGAAACAAGTTCTTCAAGGTCATTCTGCTGTTCAACATTTAAAGCCTTCCGTGGTCTGGCTCTTATTGGCCTTTCTAGCCTTATTTTACATTAACCCCTTTCACATATGCTCTGGTGGAGGCAAACTGCTCTGGGATTCCCTATACATGACCCAGTATATCACCTCCTCCCTTCATCCTCTTAGAACCCCTAGTTTTCTTCAGAAGTTCAGTTCAAACTGGGTTGCTACATGACACCTTTCCTGATCTCAGATGCTAGTGCCTACCTTCTCCAATTATATTGTATTTATTTTATATATACTTTATAAATGTGTGTGTATATACATATATATGTATGTGCATATACACACATGCCTTCATTGATAGATTGTAAGCTCTTTGAAGTCAAGTGCTGTTCCATGTTTGTCTTTATATTACTTCATGCTTACTACAATGTCAGGCACGTAGTATGTGCCTAATAAATGACTGTTGCCTCTTAAATAGCAGAAATGTAGACGCTCTGACTTCAAACCCCTCTGAAGTGCTTTTCCCACTATAACATGATCCCTCCCATAGAGCACCAGGCAGTTAGTTTCAGTCTTGTATAGACAATATTAGGAAAGTATTCCTAAACTTGAAAAATATCAAAAAAGCATAAAATTTAGTGTAGGATGAAAAATCATAGAAGTATTGACTGTCAAAATACATAAGGTAACATCTATATACAGATTTAAGCAAATTTTATAAACTGAAATGGTTACCGTTTATTTTTAGTGAAACTAACTTGCTTGTTTTGTGCACATTCCATAATATAGTCACCACGTTACAAACACTAGAGTTATAAATTTTCTGTGCAGATAAAACAGCTGGCATCACATTGCCTTCCTCGCTCATTTCAAGGTCACTCTAGACAAACAAGTTGCTGTGGGTGGCCAACAGGAAGAGCTGTTTGATCTAATGTTTCTTATATCATTAGTTAATCTCCGTGAGTCTTGTTTCCTCATCTGTAAAACGGAGATAATACTTCTGCTACCTTATAGGGTTATTACAAGGAGAATACTGTGTAAGTTTTAAAGTACTCTATATGTGTGAATTACTATTTCATAATGTTTTCTGCCCCCTCAGAGGAATGGTGCACACACAGTGCGCCCTACTTTTCTCCTCTCTTTTATTACTCATAGCTAAGTTGTCTAATCTTATAAGTCCATGGAAGTGGCTACCTTTCTGGTTTAGCTGGCCTTTTTAGGATGTCATAATTTAGTGGCTGAGTATACAAAGTATAGGATTATACATGGGTTGCTGTAATCTTTAGAGTCCTGGAACCATGGAGGGATGGGGAATGGGGGGAAACTATCCAACTTAGCTGTCCTTAAATAACCAACCAGCAAGCAAGCATTTATTAAATCCTGACTATGTGCCTAGTACTTTGCTAGTTGCTCAAGATACTAAAACAAAAAATGAAACAACCCTTACATTCAAGGAACTTCCATTCTATCAGGTAGGACGACATGTATATAAACAAATGTGCAGAATAGAGACAAAACGAATGCAAGATAGTTAGGGAGGAAAGGTACTAGCAGTGGTGACAGGATGAGGAAAGACTTTTGTGTAGTAGTGGTACTCTAGCTGCATCTTGAAGGAAGTGAGGGGTTCTTTGAGGTCAAGGCGAGTAGGTAGTGAATTCCAGGCATGAAGGAGAGCCTATGAGTAGACATCAAGTTTGGGAGATGGAGTGCTCTGGGTGACCAGGAAGAGAAGGTAAGTTTAGATGGACCTTTATAGTAGGGGATATATACAGTAAAGCTGGAAGTTAAGGTTGGGACCAGACTGTGAAAGGCTGCTAAGGGCAAAGGAATTTATACTTTATACTAGAGTTTGTTGAATAGAGGAGTGACAGGGTCAGATCATAACTTAAGAAATATCACTGTGATAGCTGTGTAGAGGACGTCATAGAGAGGAGAGGAACTTGAGGCTGGGAGACCGATTCCTAATTGACTGTTGTCATCCAGGGAAGATATGAAGGCCTGAACAAAGTTGGTGACTGTGGATGTCAAGAGAAGGGTTTGGAGGCAAGATAGGTGGAGGTAGAAGTGAAAAGGTTTGCCAGTGGCTTAGATATGCAGGGTGAAGGAGAGTGGGAGGTTGATGATAATGCCAAAATTGAAGAATGGTGGTGGATTTGACAGAAATAGGGATGTTTGGGAGAGGGGTAGGTTCGAGAGGGAAAGATGAGTTCTGTTATGGATCTCTCTTGATGAGCGATTTTCCATTTTACCTCCCCAGAGGAGTCTTCCTACTAGCTAACTCAGCTTCTCAGACAGCCATTAGAGGACAGAGCAAGCACTGTCGTAACAGATGGTCATAAGATTCTTGTGGTCTTTGGAGAGCAGGTATTAGGCTCATCTACATAGGGTTCCATGGTTGCATTCAACCAATAAATAGATCAATGCCTGAAAGAAACAGAGGTGGAAGTTATCTATGAAAAGACCACTGTCCATGACCATGCAAAGGGTCTTAGTAATTCATTTCATGATGGAGTCTGAACCTTGAGTTACTCCTTATGCACATGGTGACATCTCATTTACGTGGAAGTGACTCATGAAGGCATAACAGAAATTATTGCTACAGAAGCCTCTCCGAGATTGTTTCCCTTCTATCTGGGTGACTTTTATAGGGACATACATTTTAGAGAACCCCTTATAGATTTCTACTACCTCTCCCATGTGGATGTAAATGTAGAATATTTTTTGCCATATTAATAGTTATGTTTTGCCACTCTGTGGCTACTTTTGGGATCATATGGAAACTTAAGAGGGTCATAGGTACTGCTGTCTGAAGTTCCTAACTGTGAGGCAATCTGTTGTTATTACAGACACAAATGCCTTTTTTTAGTTTCTTTCCACTTCCCCTCACCTTTTTGCCTCTTCTCCATTTATATTGTGGAAAATCTCTCCTTCTCTGAGTGTGGCAGTCTCTGGTGATAGTAGAGTTCCAGTCTGCCTCTGAAGGAAGATGCAAATGACTCCAGAGATTTCTGAGAGGCCTAGTATATATAGAAAATTCTGTTCTATAGGAATATTTGGAGAGAGTAGGAGTGTTAGGCTGCATCCTTAACGAGGGAGAGTTAGGTACTGGGGCAGAAGAGATCCCGATGTTGAGAAGGGAATAATAACAGGAATTAGGAAGCTGATTTGGGAATTGTCATAATAGCTGGTGTTTATGTAGAGCAGCGGTTCTCAACCTGTGGGTTATGTTCAGTTTGTAACAATGAAAATACATCCTGCGTATCAGATATTTACATTACGATTCATCACAGTAGCAAAATTACAGTTATGAAGTAGCAAGGAAAATAATTTTATGTTTGGGAGTTACCACAACATGAGCTATGAGATTAACAAATAACAATCCAGTGATCTAGGTAGCAAAGTATTATTATACTAACTTTACAGATAAGGAAATTAAGTGGCCTGCTTGGCTCATTTAGCTAGTTAGTGTCAAAGCCAAGAACAGAAGCCATTTCTCCTGACTTTTAGGTCCATCATATTTCCATTTGGGTAAAAACCCCTGTCAGCAAACTCCAAAAGGTAACCATGAGGGCATCATTTACATGATCTAGGGCTGTGGTAAAGTTCATTTTGTGTGCTTATATGCTACAAAAAGAACCTGGCAACAGTGAGGCCTAGACAGTTAATTCCATTTAATGAGCCAAAAAATTGACCCCTATCATGGTTGATAAATGCTAAGAACAGAGCTAGTGATAAACCTGTATCAAAGAAAATGAAACATATTTGCTCAAGTAAAATTATACATAGTAAAAAAACTAGTGTCAAAAACTTCCAGAACTCTTAGAAGTATTTAGAAGTCCCTTTCAGAATCTACAAAAATCTGTGTACTTATTGCTTTTCTTTCTTTAGTAAAACATTTTTCCTGTTTTAATGGTTGTTATTTTAATAGTATTGTTTTCTACTATTTTTCACTGCAAAGTGTACAAAATTTTAATGGATCCTTAATGTTATCTTATGTTATTCTTAATTCTTCCATCAGCCCATGTCAAAACTCTTCCATGCCTTCTCTTTTTTTGGTAATTTTTGTCCAAATTTTTGTGTTAAACCATCCATTCAAGATCCATTCAAAATGCTAGAAGACCTTCCTCTGGTTCTTTTAATATGTGTGAGTACTAGTTCAGGACTTGGGCTGTTCATCTCATCCCCTACTCTTGCTGTGTGACCACTTCTTATCCTTTTTCAGAGAAGTGCTGCTTCTAGTGTATGTCATTATTGGTAAAATATTGCAGCCTACTTACACATACCATGGGCGTCTTCATTGCCTTTTGGCTCATCTACAGTTTTGATTATTTGGGGATTATGTTGTTCCACAATTTACAGACATATAACATCACTGGGGAAATATTGGTATTAAAAAGTGGCCTTTATAGCAGTAAGCAGCTTGGGAGCACTGAAAGTACAGTATAGTTTACCAATTATAATTTCAGCCAAGCTATCCCTACTCAGATTTAAGTCCAGTTCATTGTTCATATGAAGTGTTTGCCCAAGGCATATAAATAAACTATTAGTTTACTCAGTGGCCTACCACTGAACTTTAAGCCTAAGCAATGTGAATTTTTCATCCACTTTGTCTTTTCACTGTAGATGGTTATATCAGTCTCTTGAGTTACTATGGATTTTACAAAATAAGTATTTTTCAGTTTTTAGGATGGTGCATTTAGTACAATGCCAGGAGATGTCTAGTGAAGTGCTATATTTCAATCATATGGTGATTTAAATATACTTTTGTGGATTATCTTGGGAATATAACTACCATTTATGTTGTTTCCATGGGAAAAGGTTTCCTGAGTTCCAAACAACAAACTTACAAATGAACTTTTCCTTTATAATTTAACTTTTAAAAATTTCTTTCCAAGAAAGAAAAGGGGAAGAATTTGACAGATTAAAAAAAGAAGCTAATAAAGGCAAATGAGAGTAAATATTTTATGAACATCTATAGTGACTTGCTCAGGGTCATGCAGCTAGTAAATGTCTGAGAGCACATTTGAATTCAGGTCCTCCTGACTCCAGGGTTGGTCCGTTATCCACTATGCCATCTAGCCACCTCTATTTCAGGATTAAAGAATGGCAATTCGTATGCTTTACACCACAGTAGTGATACAGAACAAGACTGGAAAGATCCAGATGTATATAGAGTATGGACACTAAACAAGAGAATTAAGTTGTTCAGCTATACCATGCCATGAGTTCAAGATACCCTGGATCATTTGTTGGGCAGCCAGTGGTTTTCATTGTTAGACTTGTCCAGTGGGTATTCCCAGATCCTCATGGCAGAGGAAGAGAAAGAAAAGATCGTTTTCACCTGCCCTGTAGAATTTTACCATTTTGAATGTATGTCTCAAGAAATCTCTGGGGCACTGACCATATTTCAGCAATTTATATAAAAAGTGGTAGGAGAAATAAACCCAGCTGTAAGCATTATCTAGATGACATTGCCTTTGGAGAGGCCTTGGAAAGACTTTAGGATAGACTGATGAAAATGTTAGATCACCTTGAGGAAGTCTAAAACCATGAACAGACAATTACCAGCTTTGCACACCTCTACCGGGTAGGTACATTAGTATCTCAATAGGTAGAGATTACAGAGAAGATAGCTGGCCATGTGTAAAGAAACTCCAGAAACTAAAGATTTTTCTAGGATTTGGTGACATTTATTGAAAATTTATGAGAAATTATGCTATTGTATCTAAGCATTTCAGTGATGTCACTGGTGCATATGGAACTGCGTGTCCTGCAGAATCCCAGTTGAGAGTTGCCCCTTCATACATATTCCCTCTATGTGAACCCTTCAAGGATAATTTCTTTTCATGTTCATTCTCCTCACTAATGGTAGGGCTCCCCATTGCCACCAGGATCAAATATAGAATGCTCTGTTTGGCATTCAGACCTTTCATAACCAGGTCCCATCTATCTTTCCAGCCTGCTTACACCTTACTTCTCTGGTTATGGACTCTTGGATCCAGTAACACTTTCCTCCTTGATATTCCTCCAACAAGATTTTGATATCTTGGCTCTGAGCATTTACTCTGGTTCTTCATCACCCCTGGAATATTCTCCTTCCTCTTCTCTGCCCGCTGACTTCCC
The DNA here is from genome assembly GCA_028646515.1 of Pseudochirops corinnae. Lineage (NCBI taxonomy): Eukaryota > Metazoa > Chordata > Mammalia > Diprotodontia > Pseudocheiridae > Pseudochirops > Pseudochirops corinnae. The sequence continues at coordinate 258,911,155 of CM053586.1, forward strand.
CGACGTCTTTTATGGTCCTTCTGAAATCTGCTCTTCTGCAGGAAGCCTTTCCCATCATTGTAAGGCCTTCTCTCTTTTAATTATTTCCCCTTTATCTTGCTGCATACAGCTTGATGGTACGTATTTGTTTGATTAGTGTCTCCCCAATTAGATTGAGGGCAGGGACTATATTTTGCCTCCTTTTGTATCTTCAACGCTTAGCACAGTACTTGACAAATGGTAGGTATTTAATAAATTTTTACTGACCTGATGGACTGACTTTATATTTGTGGGAGAGTATGTCCTATTGTAAATCTTACTATGTTCTGATTAAATGCCTTTGCTTTCAACTAATATATGCTCAGGTTGACCAGAGAAAAAGTGTAAATAAAATAGGTAAGGGCTCATAAGCAGTTTTTTTTTTAACATGAATGTAGACCCATAGAGTATCTTCAACATAGGGTTGCACCTTCTGGGGCTTCCAGGTATAAGAGAGGAGTGGCCCAGGTGTCACATAATATCATAACTTTCATAAGATCATCTATTTAGAGCTAGAAGGGACCTTGGAGATCAAGTCCTCAAGTCCAAACCCCACCCGAGCCTTATTTTGTAGGTGAAGGATCTGAGGCTGAGTGATTTGCTCAAGGCCCCACAGCAAAAAAGTGTTTGAATCCAGATTTGGACCTGGGTCAATGTGACTTCAAGCCCAACACTCTGTCATACCACCTCAGTGCCATATACATTCATTAATAATACTAGCTGCTAGCATTTATATAGCACTTTAAAGTTGCATATATTATTTCTTTTGATATTTAGAAAGAAGTAAAAACAGTGATTATCAGAATAATTTTGATAATTTGGTTGTCATTATTATATTCTATCTAGAGCCATTAAACTTCTCATGAAAAAATGTATCTCTCTGAAAGATAATTATTTTCAAAAGCAATTTATTTGGTTGTATTCTAATAGCCCCCAAGTCTTTTTTCCCCTCCAGATGAAAACATTTGTTTTTTTCCAGCAAATGTTTTCATATTTCAAACATTTATTTCAATTGTTGGACAGAAATATTAATTTTGAAGCCATGTAATAGATAAATATTTTTTTGCAAACATTTGCATCCATTAAAGGCAGATTGCTTTTATGCTTTCATTCATTTTGGATAGTGTAAATCTTTTGCACAGAGCTAACTAAAAATCGTCAGTCTGCTTTCACGAAAATATTCATGTCTTACAAAATCTGTGGAATGGTAGGAATAGTTAAGGTGAGTTGAGGGCAAGGGGGGTGGCGGCAAGAATTTGTCAAAATTTTATATTCAGGCAAGAAGTAGATCTATTTTCCTTTCATCTCCTTTTTAAAAAAATGATGAGAAATATAGGAAAACAAAGAAGCCAGGGCCATTTATTTTAAAAATCACCCGCTCAAAAAGGAAAGTGATGCTTCCGATTGTTTTTGGCTTTGCTTGCTGGCTTAACCATCTGGAACGTTTGGGCAGCAGTGATCTGCAGTATTATTGGGAACACATCCATTTCTTTGCCCTGCCCAAAATGTTCATCTTCTTTAATACTATTTAGTGAAAATGTATTTTTGTAATTGACATTTTATATTTGGAGCATGAGGGTATAGTATACATCTACCTTAGACTGGTTCTTTCTGGTATTGGAATACTGCAGGGCAGTCTGTCTTCTTGGAACCATTTCTTTCCCAGGCAACTGCGGTTTCCTAGTTCTGTAGATGCTTTTGAAACTGACATGACTCTGTCTGTCAGAGTAAATTGCATTTAAAAAACAACAGCCTAATTCTAATCCATGTAAATTATGGAATCCTTTTAAAAAGTTTTACATAAATCAAAGTTGTCTTTCAGAATATTCTCACCAGTTGCAATGGTTATGATTTTATAGTGGCTTTATGAAAAAAAAATCTAGTTCCAGGCTGGGTTCACAAATTCTTATGAGCTATATATATAATTATATGAAGGCCTGGATGTTCCTTTTAATCCACACACATAATATATGTATATATTAATATATGTATAATATTATATACAGTATATACATGTGTATTTATATGTGTGCATTTATTAAGATGGTTAAATGAATCTGCTGTTGAGGAGGGCAGTGTACTTTGTGATAAGAAGCACTCTGTGTTGTCCAAGACCTGTAAATTTTAGTACTGTGAGCCAGGGATTTTAATATGGCAGCCTGAGAAGATTTATTTCTTAGATCTATGTTTTCAGTCACAAAGAACACAAGAACTTTATAGAAAGTAAGTAGTGTGATGTTGAAATGTTCTAAAATAAAATGAAACCTGCATAGGCCAATAAGACGAGGGAGAATGAAAACGGGATATGTCTCAGGATTTTTGATAATGTTGCTTCTCTTTCAATTACTAATTAATTATAGGAAAGGCAACATTCTCCTCCTGTGTGGTTTTATAATAAATTATGCAAGGTTAGTGCTTTTTTCCCCTTACTGTATGTACGGTGACTATTGGACCATGGCAGAAGCATGAAAATATTTCAAAAAGCATTTTGGCCAGACTGAATTTGGTTTAAAAATGTTTTGAACTAACCTCCCTACACAAACGTTTTGCCTTTGAAACTACTGCAGTACTCTCAAGTTTTCTGGCCTGTCATAGTTCAGGCAGGTCAAATTGGAGAGCTGATTCATAGCAATCTGGTCTAAAGAAACAATTGCATAAACGTCTGGCTGGCCTCAGTACTTCAAAGCAAATATTATTTTTCTACAATACTTGAAACAAACATTTTTTTGTTGGAAATTTTTGAGAGTAAAAACAAATATTTGTATTTGAAATTTACAATCGAATTGTTAAGACATTGCCAAGGAATTGCTTGCCAATTAGATATTTTTACTAATAAATAATAAAGTGGACTGCTTTCAGAAATATATTAATCTCATCATTAAAGGACTTTCCTAAGGCATATACATTTTAAACAGTACACCTTATATTGACTCATTATAAGACTCTGTAGGGTTGATAATGTGGCTGTGTTTTACCTTGTTTTTAGAAGTTGTCCTCTTTCAGCCAAAAAAAAAAATAAAGCTGTTCATTGATTAGTTCCAGCAAGGAATTAATTTTGGGTTATAACTAAATGGAAAAATATCAATAAAATGTTTCTATATTTCAAAAGATCCTTGCTTAAATCAGGGCAGATACTCTTACCACTGGTACATATTGCCATCCTTTTACCTGGTAGTTGGTTTCACAACTTGTTATGGTCCAAAACCACAGATTACTTGATGGCCAACTTTTCTGGTGATACAATCAATAAACAGATATTTATTTTTGAACTCCTTGAGGGCAGGTTTTGTATCCCAGTGCTTTAGCACAGTGCCTGACACTCACGCAGTAGGCACTTAAATGATTATTGACCAACATGCTTAATCATACAGTATTTATTAATTATAATATTAATTTATCATACTGTTTATTAACTCATAGACAAAAGTGCCTACTGTGTGCCAGGAACTGGTGAAACAAAGACAAAAGTGAAAGTCTATTCACTCAAGGAATCTAGCCAGAGGAAACACATGCGTACAAGATCATTTGGGTAGGGGGAAGGCAATCATAGCTTTGGGCATCAGAAATGAATTTGTGATATTTGAGCTTAAACTTGAAAGAAACCAGGGAACTTAAGATTCACAGGCACTGTGGAAGGTAGATTCATCCTGCCCTATTGGAAAGTTAGAGGAGTGATGGGGAAGGGCATAGGAGAGATTAGATTGGGGGAGGGATCATACAAGGGGATGGCTGTTTTGAAGGGGGGGTAGGGGAAAGATGGGGAGAAAATTTGTAACTCAAAATCTCATGGAAATGAATGATGTAAACTAAACTAAACTAAAATATTAAAAAAAATAAATAAAAAAAGAAAAGAAAAGAAACCAGGGCTTCTAAAGATTTGGGGTGAGAAAGAGGTGCATGCCCAGCATGGGGCATAGCTACTATTGAGACACAGAGATGCTAGGTATGAAGAATAGTGAGATAGCCAGTTTGACTGGACCAGAGAGTATATGGACAGAAAAGATATGTAATTTGACTGGAATGCCAAACTGGAACCAGATTGTAAAGGGTTGTAAATGCCAAATAGAGGAATTTATATTTGAGTCTGAGGAATCATAGGGAACCATTGGGTTTATTGAGTAGGAGAGTAATTACCATGTTAAGACTTGTACTTTAGAGAAATTATTTTTGTGGCTGTTTATAGGATGAAGTGAAGACAGAAGAGATTTGAAGCAGGGAGATCAGTTAGCGTATTGTAATAATCCAGAGGAGAAGTGGTAAGATCATGAACTAGGTTGGTGGTTTTGAGAGTGGAAAGCATTGGAAGGATGCTAGAGAGGTCAAGTTAAAAACAAGATTTGGCAAATGATTGGATATTTAGAGTGAGAGTGAAGAGTCAAGGATGCCTCCAAGACTGCTAACCTGGGGAACTAGAAGAATGGTGGTACCTTTTACAGAGATGGGGAAGTTTAAAAAAGGGGGAAGTTTGAGGGAAAAAAAAAACGAGTTCTATTGACAATTCTGACAACACAGAAATTGAGATGTCTGTGGGACATCCAGTTTGAAGTATCTGATGGGCAGTTGGTTCTCTGACTGGAGACAATAGGAGAAACTAGGACTGAATACTTCGATACAGGAGTCTTCAGCATAGAGGTGATAACTGAACCCATGGGAGCTAATAACAGAGAGAGAGAGAGAGAGAGATATGGAGCCTTGCTTGATAGATCCATCAAAGGAAATGGATAAGGAGCAGTTAGACAAGAAGGAGAGCCAAGCGAGAGTATCACAAGAATCCAAAGAAGAGAAAGTATCCAAGAGGGGAATATGGCCTACATCCCCTTAGTATGGACCTTGGTGTCCTTACGTATGGACACCAAGTTCCTCACCTGGCTCTACTCAAGAGTTTTTCCAATTGCATAGAGCTTGCCAGAGTTTATGTCCACTTGTCATGATGAGATATGAGCAAAATGACAAAAAACTTAATTTCTACTTGCTTCAAGAGAAACAATAAAGTTCTGATTAAAATATCGCAAGATGTCTAGGTATACTGAATCATACTTTAAAAAAAATTTATTTTTTCCAATTACATGTAAAGAAAATTTTTAATGTTTGTTTTAAAAAAATTTTGCGTTACTTTGTACACAATTACAGACACATCATATATGTGACAATTAACTTTGATGAACTGGGCTCCTCTTAGCAATACAAGGTTAGAAGACAACTCTAAAAGACTCATGATGGAAAGGGATATCCACATCCAGAGAAAGAACTACAGAGTCTGAATGTAGATTGTAACAAACTACTTGTTCTCTCTCTTTTGTTTTGTTCCTTCTTTCTCATTGTTCATTCCATTGGTTATAATCCTTTACAACTCGACTAATGTTTAATGTGAAGGTATTTGTAGAGCCTATATTTGATTGCATGCTGCCATGGGGGGGAAGGGGGAAAGAGAGGGAGAGAGAGAAAATTTGAAACTCAAGCGATTATGGAACTGAATGTTGTAAACTAAAAGTAAACAAATAAATTTAATTAAAAAAATTTGAGTCCAAATTTTTTTCCTTCCCTCCTTTTCTTCCCCCTACCTAAAAGGGTAAGCAATTTGATATAAATTATATATGTACAATCATGTAAAATATATTTTCATATTTGTTATGTTGTGAAAGAAGAAACAGAACAAAAGGAAAAAACCATGAAAAAATAGTATGTTTCAATCTGCCTTCACACTCCATCAGTTCTTTCTCTGAATGTGGATAGCATTTTCCATCATGAGCCCTTTGCAATTGTCTTGTATCATTGTATTGCTGAGAAGAGCTAAGTCATTCATCACTGATCATTGCACAGTGTTACTGTGTACGGCATTCTTCTGGTTCTACTCTTTTCATTTTGCATCAGTTTGTGTTAAGTCCAGGTTTTTCTGAAATCTGCCCGCTTATCATTTCTTATAGCACAGTAATGTTCCATTACATTTATATACACCACTTGTTCTTTGATTCCCGAAGTGATGGGAGGAAATGAGGAAACCCTCAATTTCCAAATTTTTGCCACCACAAAACCCAGCTGCTATAGGTATTGTTGTAAATGTAGGTCTCTTTCCCTTTTTTTATGATTTCTTTGGGATACAAATCTAGTAGTGAATACTTCTATGCTTTGACAGATGAATTGTTGATCTCACTGATGGGGCTGTTGACCCCAGTAGTGTAGATTTAGGATCTTAGAGAGTAACTTCACTGGGTAACATGACTCTAGACATTGATATCAAGCGGAAGATTTTTCTGCTTATTCTAAAGTCAAAGACAATACAGAAACTCGGAGAAGAACTAGACAAGAAACTAGAAAGTGAGTATACTCAGTGGTTGTAGATGTTGAATTTGGCTTAAGGCAGTATTCAGTTTAACCCTGCCTTGAAACCTTTATACCATTCTTTCCTTTCCTCCTCCTCCCTCCTTTAATTTGAAGCTATACCATGACTATCTGTGGCTTCTTCCCCCCTCTCATTTTGTTTGCAAATTTTCTAGGCTTTTTTATATGTTGATGTTTTAAATTCTTCTTAAAAGAATGTAAGTACATTCTTTTGTAAGATGGCTAATATGGAAATGTTATGCACGGCTGCATGTGTATAATCTATATCAAATTACTTGTTTTCTGAACAGGGAAGGAAGGGAGAGAATTTGGAACTCAATTTTTTTTTTTTGTTGTGTTGTTTTTTGATCCTTTCTTGAAGTGGATCATGACATCGGGAAGGTGATGCTATGACTTGCAATTTACTTTTAATCAAACTTCAACGTTGAAATAGAATTATTAAAAACAAATAAGTTTGCTTGACCTTTCATCTTCTTTAGAAAAATCTCTGCTAATAAAGGACCAATGAATAATAAAACAAGTTTTTATTATATTTACAATAGAATGTAAACTCTATTTGAGGGCAGGGACTATATTTTATTTTTAACTTTGTATCCCCAGTGCCTATCAGAGTGCTTGGCACATAGGAGGCACTTAATTAATGTTTGTTAAATTAATGGATGAATTAAAGATATGAATTCTATTTCTTATATAATCTTAATAATTATAATTATAATAAGAATTTAATTATATACACTGTGTGTACACACACACACACACACACACACACACACACACACACACACACACACACACACACACACACACACATATATAGTGAGAAATATGAGAGAAGGTATGGTCCAGGAAGAAGAAATAAGAAAATCCCCAAACTTACAGAATATATGGAAGCTTGATAACCTTTATATCATAAATACTTTCAAAGAAAAAAAAAAGGAATTGGTAGGTACCTGATTTAGTAAACAATAACAAAAAAAACACAAAAATAATTCAGCTTAATTTTAACAGGCAAGGAAAGACCTTATAGAGGCAGATAGCATAATGAATAGAATATTGGAATGAGGAAGGCGGGTTTAAATTCTGCCTTTAACATTTATAAGCTATTTGAAAATGTCCAGTCTCTGGATTTAACCACCTTGAGCCTCATTTTCCTCATATGTAAAATTAGGAGATTGGATGAAGTTTCTTCCAGCTCTAAATCTGTGTGGCCTTATGCTGTGGAGATTTATACTTGATGGAAGGAAGACAGCAAATAGAATAAAAATGGGAATGTTGTACAAAGATAATCATAACAAACTTTTCATTCTCAAGGCAATGGAACCACTACATCTGGACTCTCATATCACAATTTGGGAAGTATTTATAGAGGAAATAGAATGGCCGTGAAGAGAACATCTACCTGGAACTCAAAAATTTTCAAAAGATAAATGTTAAAAATTTTTGTTTACATGTAATTGAGAAAAGAAAAAAAAAAGAATATAAGTAAGAAATGCAGACTTAACAACCATAAAAATTGTTCACATTTACTAATTAGAGAAAGGTAGCTATTACCTTCTCTACTTATATAAAGTTTAGTTAAATTTTATCTGCTCTAATTCCTGTCTTGGACTCAGAGAAACAAGCTATGCTGCTTGACCATTCATATGGCTTGGATGAATGAAAATCTGTGACTCTTCCTTTTTGTGAGGAGGGTCTACCAGATCTTCTCACCCAGAACTTGCCATCTGCTCCTGCACTCATCTCTTAGAGCTTCTAGGTCTTTAATTGGCCTTGAAGATGAACTTTCTTTTATGGGTTAGCTCCCCCTCGTAGAGTATGAGCTTGAGAGCAAAAAACGATCTTACTTTTTCATTTTGTTTTTCTAGTTCTGAGCACAGTGCTTGGCATTTAGTGTTTAATAAATACTTTTTTCACTCATTTATAAAAAAAAAAGAAATGGGGGAAAGACAGACAAGGTCAGAGCTTTGTCTAGCAGTGGTATTTATGTGGTAGAGGGTGTCATGCTGGTGAGAAGGGAACTAATAATCGGCTCTTTCATGCCCTCCCCTACTTCTCCTTGCCCCCCTCAGCTCTTATGGTGGGTAGTTTTTTCCTTACTGTCAACTATCTCAGTTCTTCCCCTTGGTATGATTTAGTCTTTGCTTTAAGCCCAGTACTAGAAAGAGAAAATTGGGAAAGGAAAAGCTTGAGGTGGCCATCTTCCCAAGACCAGTTCACAGCTTACTCACAACATTCTCCCTCCCCTTCTTCCCAAACCGCTAGGTTCATTTTGTGCCCAAGCTCCTGCATATCCATTCTGTTCTCTGCTTTAAGAAAGCTGTAAAAATAGAAATCAATAATTTCTCTTCTGTTCAGCTCCGAGCTCCCATTGTGCCAAGAAAGGTCCCAGCAGTAATAAAAATCTATTTATCTCTCTCTCTGTATGCCCCACCACCTATTGCCTCCCTCTCAGTTACCTTTTAGCAATGAAACACATACATATCAGTAATGTAGTGGTTAACCACAGCTTTATCTTAATACTGGCTTAAAAGACTATTTTCATTCCTATAAAAATAAAAAAAAAAAAAACCAAAACAACTCAGAGATAAGCTTTAGAACACATATGCTCTCTCAGGAAGGGATAAAGGAGAGTTGGGAAGGGAATCACCATCTTGGATCTGCCCTTCTGAGTAAGTTCAACAAAACCAAGGTCTGTCTAGACCTTCAGCTTGGCTCCAGTCTGGGCCATTATAATGACATCATTGCTCAAGTTCTGCTCCTGTTTCCACGGGAACTTCTTTCCATGGCTTCTGCTGTCCTGGTCTCTCACTCTTCTGCTTCCAGTCTCTAGTGAGGTTGCCACCCAACGGCCAGGATACCACAGAACAGTGACTCCCTGCTCACTCCTGATCTCTGATTCTCCTACCTTTTGGGTGGCTCCTCCCCCTACTTCTCTTCCTCCTGCTTCCTCCCCACTCCCCTTAGAAATAGTAGGAGCTCAGCTCTCCACCTTCCTCACAGGGTTGTTGTTCTAAGAATCTGTTGTGCTCTAGGGGACACTTAATAAATGCTATTCTCTTCCCTTCAACAGACTCAGTAGAGTAGCCCTGGAGAACTTCCTAGCAGCCGGTGGGCATTGACTTCCAATGACCTATTTCACTAGAAAGATGAAAGAATTTACTTTAATAGTAAGTTGAAGAGCTAGGATTTAAATCCAGGCCTTTGGACTCCAAATTGAGCGCTCTTTGCATTGCAACTAGGAGAGAAACTTGGGGATTCAATTCAGTTTATTAAGTGCCTGCCACATGCAAACAAGGGACTATGCTAGGCACTGGGGATAATCAGTAAATATTTATTAAGCACTTACTTTGTGCAAGGTGCAGTGCTAAGCACTGGGAATACAAAAAGAGGCAAAAGACAGGCCCTGCCCTCAAGGACCTTACACTGTTCAGGACAGGAGGTGGCACGGGCATAGGGCCTATACACAAATAAATAAAATACAAACTTATTTTCAGGAAGGGGAGACTGCTAAAAACTTGGGGGGACTGGGAAAGGCTTCTGATAGGAGATGGGACCTGAAACTGCTCCTTAAAAAGAAGCTGGGGAAAATCAAGAAGGGGTATTTTGAGTATGTCATTGTTTATTTAGTACTTATAGACTATTGAAAATTCTGTTTTGAATTAAATAGTTAACAGATTTGTTTTTGTTGTTTTATTTCTTACAGAAGCATGCTTACAAGAAATTCAGAAAAAAATCAAAGATGCTTTTGAGGTATTTGACCATGAATCCAATGATACCGTGGATGTTAGGTTTGGAAATTTTTTCTTACATAAAATTATATTAAATAGGAATGCTGTTTTAAGTCCTAGATTACTTAACAAGTATTCATAGAATATATAAGATTTATCATGCCATGGTGGTAATTTTCCAACCTTGGCTATGTTAAAAGGTAGAAATTGAATACTTGCTTGTTGCTATTTTCTATACATAGAGGCATAGAATTTTAGTAATGAAAAGCACCTGAGGGAGCTGAAATATCAGCATTCACCCACTACCATTATTTGTGGTGTATATCCTCAGCAGGCTCCTCACCATTAGTAGATATTCCTTCTACTCAAACCTTGTCAACTCCTTATCTCATTTTTCACATATGAAAATTCACATTTATGTAGTGCAGCGGTTCTCAACCTGTGGGTTATGTTCAATTTGTAACAATGAAAATACATCCTGCATATCAGATGTTACATTACGATTCATAACAGTAGCAAAATTAGAGTTGTGAAGTAGCAATGAAAATAATTTTATGGTTGGGGGTCACCACAACATGAGGAACCATATTAAAGGATTGTGGCATTAGGAAGGTTGAGAACCACTGATGTAATGTCTTAAAGATTACAGTGTACTTTCCTCACGACAGCCTTGTGACAGGTAGTATTCATGTTGTTATTCCCATTTCAAAGAAAAAGAAAAACTGAGTTACTTCTTGGTCACATAGCAGTAAGTGTCAAGAGTAAGGACTCAAGTACAGACCTTGTAACAACCATAGAATCTTTCATATGGACACTCTCTGGCTTGATCCTTTTAACAATCCTAAGTGGGAAATTCAAGTATTATTAATAATAATTTCAAAATCAACAATAATAAAGATCATACTCATCTTATCCCCCATCTGTACAGTAACCTCAGGTACTTAAAGAGGCCATCACATCACTCCCAAGTCTTCTCTAGTCCTGGCTAAGTATCCATTTCTTAAGTTGATCCACAGGTGAAAGGGTCTGGAGGCCCATCACCTTGTGGGTCACATTCCAGCTTCTCCATGTCTTTACTAAAGTGTAGCACTCAGAATGGAATAGTCATCTGGCTGGCATCTGACCCAGGCATAGGATAGTAGGGCTTTCACTCTGTCCACCCCAGTGCTATACCAAGTCTTACTCTCTAAGAGCAACCTAAAATGATCCCATTTCTTTTTTCTGGCTGCCCTATGACCCTGAGTTTGTAGTCCACCAGAATCCTCAGATCTTTTTCAGACAAACTGCTGGCTAGTCATAGCTTTCCTGTTTTGAACTTGTAAAGCTGATATATTGAACCACAGGATAGTGCTTTACATTTCCTTTCTGTTAGAGTTCTCCTTGTTAGATTTGACCCAGTATTCTAGACCATCAGGATCTTTGTAGACCTTTGCTCTGTCACCAGGTACTTTAAGTTGAGGAAGATGGGAAAGACCATAGTTCATAAATAGCAGGCATGTACCTGATTAAGCCAAAGAGGTGAGCCAGAAGCCTGAAGCACTAGGTTAGTAAGGCACGTAAGGATAGAGACAAGAAGGCAAGTCAGGAATTAAGGAATCATTAAGAGTGCCAAGTTAGTAAAGCCAAGTGGGTTGGCAAATTGAGGAACAAAGCCTCTAGGCGTAAAGCCTCACCAGTAGATGGAGGAGAGTAGTCTAGACTAGAGGGACAGCAGAGGTGAATCATACACCTAGAGGACTTTGACCACCTGCTGACCTTAGCTCCATTAAGTTTCTTTAAAAAAAAATTCTAAATGTTTTTGTTCAGTCATCAACAAAACTAACCTTCCAAAATATAAAGAACAAAAAATAGAGAGTTGTGCAAGAAACAGTAAATTTGTTATGCAGTTTGTTTGCCAGAAAGCATAGGCGAAATTGAGCGAGGTCATAACAAAAGTGTGCTGTTGCTATCACTTTGTGAATATCTCTTTTGTTTTCTTCTGTGTGTTTTAAATGTTTTATTGATGTTCTTTTTTCTCTTTTTGTATCTCTGGCATTTTCTTTTAGTTCATACTTTTTCTACCAAATAGTAGCCTTCCTTTTTCCAAAGAATATAGGTAAGCACAAGGCATTAAGACATTGGCCATCTCTGAAAATGTATCATTCCTTACCTCTAGTCCATAACCTCTCTGACGGCTTCCAGTGATGCTCTTAAAAAAAGTTTTATTGATCTGTTTTCTTTTTACATTCCACACATTCACAGATCACTTCCACTTTGTGAGAGGTCCCTTCTAACAGAGCAAAACAGTTAAGTAAAACTAATAATAGTGTCCTCATCTGAAAGCGCATGAAACATTTCACATCTCTAACATTTCCACCCCACCCCTCTATTTTTCAAAATTGACAGAAACTTTTTCTTTCCCTCCTGCATCCACCTCATTGAAAAGAAAAATAAAAAATTTCTTGTCACAAATAGGCCTAGTTAATCAAAACAATTTCCCTCCATGACTGCATATTAAAATGCATGTGTCTTATTCTCTTCTCTAAATCCATCACCCTTGGCCCTGGCCATCTTCCCTCAAACTGAACTCTTTGATATGTGCTATTGACCCCAATTAAGAGTATGAGCTCCTTAAGAAGCAGGATTGAATTGTTTATATCTCTGTTATGTCCCCTGTAGCACAGTGTTTGGCACATGGTTAGCTTCCCCTCCCTCTTCCCTGCAAAAAGGGGAAAAAAAAATACAGAGGTATAGGAGCATTTAAAAAATTTGCAGAAAGCAAAACCAGAAAGAATCACAAACAGGAATGCTTTGAAAGCTACATGTTGAATTGTAAAAACAAACAATATTAGAGGAGTTTAAAGAACTCTAATCAAAGCAGAGATCAGCTATGATTTCAGATGATCAATGATGAAGAATATTACCTTCCTCCTGACAGAGAGGTGATAGACAGATATGCAGAATGAGAAATTTAAGGACATGGCCAATATGGACATTTGTTTTGTTGCCAAGGGATTTGTTTTTTCTTTTTTTTTCAGTGTGAGGAGGGGAAAGTGGGAAGGAGGGAAAACATGCTTGATAATTGAAAAAAATTAATTTTAAAGAGGTAAAAAAAGTCATGTTGAGTTTCTTATATATTCTAAAAGAAAACCAAGCTGTACATAATGGAGATTTGCATTGTTCTGTACAATCTTTTTTTTTTTTGGTTCTATCTACACACACACACACACACACACACACACACACACACACACACAGAAATAGGTGGCACAGTGGATAGAGATAGGGCCTGAAGTCAGATTTATCTTCTTCAGTTCAAATCTGACCTAGACACTATAAACTGTGTGACCCTGGGCAAGTCACTTAACTTTGTTTGCTTCAGTTTCCTCATCTGTAAAATGCCCTGCAAAAGGAAATGGCAAAACCACTCTAGTATCTTTGCCAAGAAAACCCAAAAGAGGTCATGAAGAGTCAGACAGGATGAAACGACTAAACAACATATATATATAGAGAGATATCAAATAGATATAGGTCTCTGCCTAGAGAGATAGTTGCACATACTATTAACGTACGTATACGTGTATTTGTGGTGTATCTACAAAATGAGATTGGTTTTCATCCTGCCTTGTAGAGATAATCTCATGATTCAATGCCACTCTTCAGTATAAACTAATCAGAACTTATTAACCAGAATACTTCATTTCCTGAGCATTTAAAGATAACAAAAGCTTTGTTAGACTGTGATTTTTAAAATGAATGTTAGATACATACACACATATTTTAATATTATCAATAGCATACTTAAAATTTTTTCTTGAGCTATTTGGCAATAATTATTTTCCACTAATGTGTGGAAAAATAGCACAGACTTTTCGAAGCACCAAAGTATCATTTCCAGAAGAGCTGGTTCACCTTTAAGTCTGTTTCTAACATTGAGAATTTACCACACTAGTTCCTTTTTACCTCTGTGGTGCTGAGAACAATGGCCTGTTTTCATCCCAGTGTGGAGACTGGTGTTTCTGTGCTACAGAGGACTGATACACTTCTCCAGGAGGGTAGGGTTACCTGTATATATTTATTCACAAGAGAAATCCTCTTAAGATAAGTTAGGATAAAGAAGGTGTCAGGGAGGCTTTAATATAGAGAGAAGGGGGCTCTTAAATTGTTCCCAAAGATTCTCACAAGTAATAGCTTGTGTTGAACGAGATGGACAGTCCAGATCTCCACGTACGTCGCAGGTGCTTAATTAATGTTCGTTGGCATGAATTAACTAAGGAAATGTATTCATCATTTTGTCTTCATTTCGTGTTTTTGCCAAATTGAGTCTGATCTCCAAAAAAGAAAAACCCAGATCCCTTTTCTGTTTTGGCTTTGGTCTCTTCCTCGACAACTAATGAATGCTTTAGAATGCTCTCCAGCTTGCCCTAGCGCGGCATTTCGGGAAGAGGATTCTTAGCACCAGGCACAGAATCCAGCACCTTCACCCGGCCTAAGAGGTTGTTTGTGGCCTCCGGCTGTTTGTTGAATGTGCCCTCTTGCATCACCGGAGTCTCCCCAAGCATCCAAGCAGTGCTGTCTCCACCTAGTGTTAGAATGCTGATTCTACACGCAGTGCCTTGGAAGTACTCCAGGAACCGGTTATCAGGGCGGAAATTTTACCCTGATCCAAATGCTGTTCTAAATTAAAAGATGATGCCATTGTTTGAAGCAACCTGATTGTGACTCATTTGTTCTAACTTGAACTTAGCTCGTATCTCAAGGACTGCAGGAGATATGGTGCTGGTGCAACAAGGAATCCTTCTTTAGTTACTGTTTCCACTTAGCAAAATGTAATAGAGCTATGCACTAAGACAATAGAAATGAAACTAGTCTGCGGATCCTGACGCCCCTGAGGCCAGCGGTTCTTAAGCTTTTGCGTGTGTGTGTGTGTGTGTGTGTGTGTGTGTGTGTTGGATCCCTCTGGCAATCTGGTGAAGCCTATGGACTTCTCAGAACAGTATCTTCAAATGCACAAGATAAAATATGTGGAATTAAAAAGGAAATCAATGTTTTACTGAAATGTTTTAATAAGCCAATTATACCGAAATCCAGTAACCAAAGTATAAAAGATGTCCAAGTTCTTGGACCCCAGCTTTAAAATAAATGCCCTAAATTGCAAAAATGAAACAATTGCTTTTCACTTTAGCCTACAAACTTTTCCTGTGCTAAAAAGCTTAATAGTTGAAAAAGCTGTTTAATACTAAATATGAGGAGAGGGAGGGAATTAGCATTTCTATAGCATCTACTGTATGCCAGGTAACAAGCTAAGTGCTTTACAAGTATTATCTCATTTGTTCCTCACAACAGCCCTTCGAGGTAGGTGCTGTGATTTTCATTTTACAGTTGTGTATATTTATATATAGAAGAGAAGTACTCTTACAACACGTTAGGATAAGAAAAGCAGGGGGGCATAACAAGAGAGAAAGGGGCCCTTGAATTATTTCCAAGGACCCTTAAAAGTAATAGCTTGTGTTGAATAAGATAGGCAGAACAAATTTCTAAGCACTCTACAAATGTTATTTCGTTTGATCCTCACAACAGCCTTGCAAAGTAGGTGCTGTTGTTATACTCATTTTACAGTTGAGGAAACTGAGGCAGACCAGGTTAAATGGGTTGCCCATGGTCACATAGCTAGTAAGTGTGTCTGAGGGCAGATTTGCACTCAGGTTTTCATGACTCCAGGCCCAATGTTCTTTCCACTGGACCACCAGGCATTTGTAAGAGAAAGCATTTGAAAAGAAAATAATTTTTCTTTTCTCACAAGTGTTGCAAAAGACCATGTGATCTCCGTTTAAGGAGCAGAGATAGAGAATTAAACGTCTGATTAAAATACTGACAAACTTGAAATAGCTGATCAAGAAAATAGAAAATAGCTTGTGCAGAAAAGGAGGTAGGAGTGGGGGAATCAGAAACCACAGACTGACTATATAAGTAGTGATTGATTTCCTGCCTGCTGCCTTTCTGCCTTCTTCCAAAATGACTAGGATCAAGGGACATTGAACCTGTAGGTGAGAGGACCTGAGTTCAAATCCTACCCCAGTTACTTATTAGCTGTATGACTGAGCAAGTCATAAACTCTCAGGACCCCAGATTAGATTCAGTGGTCTCTAATGTCCCTTCCAGCTCAATCATCCCATGTTTTACACACACACGTATAATCACATGTGATACATGCACATGTATCACACATGTATGCATGTGTATGTATGTATAATTACTACAGTATAGATCTCAGGTAAGGCACTTTGTCTGCTAAGGCAGCTCAGTACCTCTTCTGCAATATATAGTTTTAGGGAGGTTTCTGAAGTCACTGAGAAAATAGGTCAAATGACTCGCCCAGGGTTACAGAGCTAGTATATGGCAGAAGCAGGATCTTCTGGGCTCCAAGGTCAGTTCTCTTATCCACTATATTACCAGGCTGACTCTTTTTATTAGAATTTTAGAAAGCGAATTTCTTTCTAGCCTTTAACTTATTTGACCTCTAGTAAGTTTCTATTTCCTATAAAATAAAAATTGATTTGGTCTAATTTTCAACATTAATTCACCTTTAGTTAAAAATTCCAGTTTGTGGAATAAAATAGGCTTATTTATCATGATATAGCATATGGATTTCCTTTGATTTAAAAAAATTTTCTTTTTTATTTCATCTTTTATTGCATTATAAACTTATAATTCACATGTTTAATTTCTTTCTCTTTATTTTTCTCTCTGCTCTAATGTCTTCTGTATTTTACCTTTTTACCTTTCTGTTGTCTTCCCCATCTTCCCCCTGCCCCAACTTTCCACTCTTATCTTTTTGCCATTTTAGACTTTTGGATGTCTCCCTCAAACAAGTTCTTTAATATTTTTCTGGCTTCTGTTGTCCCCTGTGTTCTGTCTTCTCTCTTTTCTCCCTCTACCCCTCCCTACTCCCTCCCTCCCTCCCTCCCCCCCACTGTCTTATTCTTGGGGCTAAACAGTGAGCAGTAAGATTTCTTCTGGACTGGCCGGGCTCCCAGCTCCCTTCAGTTACCATCTGGAGTTCTTCAGGACCCACCTGGCACCCTTCTGCTGCTTCCCCATGCTCCTGGCAATAAGATTATAGTGGGAGTAGAGATCATAGGATTGTTGACTCCTTTCCTTTGCCCCTGAATCCCAGAAGAGAGAATAAATAAGACGATCCATGGGACAATTTTATAATTGCTCTAAATCCCTGTATTCCTACCTATCTTGGGGTTAGAACTCTAGTGCATGGGGACATCTTAAACTCGTTTCACTCCATTAATCCTTAAAAAAAGTCCTGAGAATCTGTGGGAACTTAGTAAGCTAAATATCCTTCCTCATTTCTCCTTTTTTCTCCTTTGATAGCCACCCGTTACATAGTTATCTATTAATCAATATGCTCACCTAACTGAAGCTGGATAATACCTACCTAAATGAGCGCTCACCTTTTTTGGTCAGAGGCCAGATTGGCAATTTAACAGAGGAACCGATGCTCAGCTCTAGACAGTTGGTCACTGCTCATTCTTGACAGCTTGGGCATGGTCCCGAGCATGAGTCAATCACAGAATCAGTATTTACCAAGCTTCTACAGAACGGAGTTGCTCACAAAATTTTCATCCCTGTCGTTTGGAGGAAGAAGGAAGGAATGGCCTTCATGTTGTTCTTCTTACTTGCAGAGGAGACATACTCATGTTACCTCTCCTTTAAGTATGGCCGAAGGCTCTGAAAAATGACATCCAGTGTTGGTCAGTTTTTAGTTTTTAATTCTAATGTACTTGGATCCCAGTTCTTATATTTCAGGCAAATTGGGGGGCAACGCTATCGTGTCACCAGTATTTACAATTTAAAACCCAGAACTAAGGTATAGCTAAGTAATTTTATTTTGAATGGTATTGATGAAAATAATATGCAACAGAGGCGTGGATTATTGTAGAAATAAAGATCCTGTTAATATAACTATAATATATTTGGCCATAATGTCAGAGAGATTCTTTCATTACATCATTGCTATTTGGTTTTGATTGCCTAAGACTCGAAGCATGTATTTTTTTCCTTTGATTTTAAATGTTATGATGTCATCATGTAAGATGTTAGCATGGAGTAGTTCCCAACATGTTTTGGTTGGTGAACCCCTTTCAAAAACAAAAAAAGGTTGTTTACCCTTGGAATAATACAATATGCTACTTAGAATATTCTGTTACTATTTACTGCTAACAGTGTCATTCAGGACATGTTATGTCCTTATCATGAATATCCTGGACCAGGGGTAAGGAACCTGCAAACTCAAGGCCACAGGTGGCCCTCTGGGTCCTCAAGGGTGGCCTTTGCCTGAATTCAAATTTCACAAAACAAATCCCCTTAATAAAAGGATTTGTTCTGTAAAACTTGGACTCAGTCGGAGGATTGCACCCAAGGACCTAGAAGGCCATATGTGACCTCAAGGCTGCAGGTTCCCCACTCCTGTGGCCTGGACCATTGTTGTCTACCTGAAAGGGCTTATGAACTATTGAAGGGCAATTGCTGAAGGATGGATAGAGAGTTGGTCTTGGAGCTAGAAAGCCCTGGGTTTAAATTCTGCCTATGACCCTACTAACTGTAGGACCTTGGGTGGCACATCATCTAACCTTTCATTGCCTTAGGATATTTAGCAAAGAATGTGCCAACATACCTATTTGAGTAGGTAGAGGGAGTTCCTTATCTGAGTATACCCTGTGGCAAAGAAATCCCAAGTCCAGTCCCTGTCTCTGTTGTATCATTATTTAGCTGGGTCAATCTCCAGGATCTTAACTGGTTCAGCTCTCCCTGTCGTTAGTGTGCAGCCCAGCGGCAGCTGGTTGGTGCTGTGGATAGAGAGCTGGGCCTGGAGTCCAGGTAGACTTGAGTTCAAATTTAACCCCAGACACTTACTAGCTATAGGACCCTGGGCAAGTCACTTAACCTCTGCCTGCTTCAGTTTACTCATCTGGAAAATTGGAGTGATAATAGCACCTACCTTCAAGGATTATTATGTGGATCAATTGAGATAATATTTATAAAGCACTTAGCACAATGCCTTGCATGTGATAGGGCCTATATAAATAAATGCTAGCTCTTATTATTTTTCATAATAACAATAACAGCAAATCACATGAAGAAAATTATTGCCTTCACTATTTTCAGGGAGATTCTACTGTCTTTTCTTCGTAGTGTCTTCTAGCACTCATTACACTTAGAGTGATAATCAAAAAGGTCTAGCAATTTTATGAAATTTCAGCTCATTTTTTTCTTGATTATTCTTCAAAGGAGAGTTGTTGGTAACCCATTGTACTTATCAGCAGCCCTTTAAAGCCCAGAGTCTTTTAATCTTCTTCCTAAACTGCCAGTTAAAGTAGATAGAACATCTGGGTGGTACAGTGGGGGTGGGGGTAGGAAGGGGCACTGCCTAGAGTCAGGAAGACTCCTCTTCCTGAGTTCAAATCTAGCATCAGACACTTCCTAGCTGTGTGACCCTGAGAAAGTCACTTAAGCCTGTTTGCCTCAGTTTCCTCATCTGTAAGATGAGCTGGTGAAGGAAATGGCAAACCACTCCAGTATTTTTGCCAAGAAAACTACAAATGGGCTCATAAAGAGTCAGAAACAAAAATTTGAAATAAGAGTTCAAATAATCTGTTGGGACTAGATCCACAACAAAATGATGGCTGTGCCTGTCTGTCTTCTATATAGCACTTAGCATAGGTGTTTAATAACTATTTACTATTATTACAGTGATAAAGTAAGCTTATTAAATAACCTGACAACTTGAAGATTTTTTTTTTACGTAAAGAGAGATTATCATGAACTCTCTCTTCTCAATTCTACACTTTAAATGTCCTCAGAATCATTCTATAACCTATCCTCTTTTGTTCCAGGCTCAGAGAAAGAGGGAGCCAAGAACTCTACTTTTGTCCTTGATCCCAACCCCTTCTGTCTTCTTTGGGAACTTGCTCCCTTTCTCAATCTTCAATCTCTTTTTATTCACTAGCTTCTTCCCTGTGAACATTCCTAGATCTTCCCTATCTTTAAAAGGGTCAATTAAGTGGCAAAGTGATCATCTTCCTGATTTCAGATCTAGCCACAAACACTAGCTGTGGTCCTGAACAAGTCACTTCACCCTGTTTGCCTCAGTTTCCTCAACTGGAGAAGGAAATGGCAAACTAGTCTAGTATCTTTGCCAAGAAAACCCCAAATGGGGTCACAAAGAGTTAGACATGACAGAACAACAACTAAACAACAAAAAATCCTTTAAAAACCTTCACTTGATCCTGCCATCATCTCTTCAAGCAGTTATCCTGTGTAACTTCTCCCTTTGACAACCAAACTCCTGGAGAGGGTCAGCTCTACTCATTTCTCTAATTCCTAATGTCCCATGGGCTTCTCAGCCCCTGGCAACCTAATGCAGTCCCTCACCCGGTTCTCCCCAAGTTTGCCAGCAATTGATAAATTGCTAAATCCAGTGGCCTCATTCTGTTTCACATAATCACATGATTTCACAGTTGGAATTGACCTTACGAGTTCTCCCTACAACATTCCTGCAAACAGCCTTCCAGCCTCAGACTGAGCATCTGTACTTATGGACAGCTCAGTTTGTTAAGAAGTTTTTTCTTTCCTGACAAACCTGAAGTTGCTTCTTTGAAGCTTCTACCTATTGATGCTGGTTCTGCCTTCTTGGGTCAAACAGTACAGGTCCAAAGCCTTTTTCACATGACACCCCTTCAGATAGTTGAAAAGAGCTGTGATGCCCCCACCCTGTTGTGATTTTCCCTTTTCCAGGCTACATATTCCTAGTTCTTTCAACTGAACCTCATAGAACATGGACTTCAAGCTCTTGGCCATTCTAGTTCCCCTTTTTAAAATTTTAATCTTTTTTAGTTTTAATCTTCTGCTGATCTCTCTGGCCATCCAACCAAGTCCAAATCAGTTGGATTGTACTGCCTTCTAATACACAGATCTCCATTCTCCCTTTCCCACCCCATGGTGGGGAAGATTGACTAAATCCTTTACAGAAATGTAGATTTATCTGTAGCATTCCATGATCTACCAGGATAGTAATCTTAACCGAAAAAGGAAATAAAACTTGTCTGATAGGACCTATTCTTGACAAAACCATTCTGGCTGTTGTGATTACTGTTTCTGTCTGTAGATACTCATTAACCTTGTCCTTTAATAATAACTTTTTAGAAGAATGGCACTTTTAGAATAATTTTCTAGAATTTTGCCAGGAATAGACATGAAACTACTTGGCTTACAGTTTTAAACACTATTCTCTTTTCTGAAAATCTGCAAAGCATTTGGTCCTTTTCATTTCCGATTATATCTCTCCTCTTCTCCATGATCTTTCAAATATCCATAAATTCTATGACTATACTGGGTTCTCTAGTTCATCTGGGAGACTTAGATTCACCTGGGGCAGCTAAGCACTTTATTACTATCTCCTTATTTATCTAGAGTGTGCTGGAGCCAGCTCTTACCTGTTATTTTCAGTGTGAGCATTTTCCCTTAGGAAATCAGTAAACACTACAAATCAGGGTTTTATTTATTGTTTTCTTGATTGACTAGACTTAAGAAAGTAATGGAGAAAATAATAATGCTGATTAAACTTAAAAGTATGTCCTGTTGCACATTGCCTCCCCTAGTCCCCCGTCTACCATCCCCCTTGAGTCAGTGGTTAAATATCTACCAGTACACCCATGATCTAAGGTACTGGAATTGGTACCTGGGAGCCTTTTTTATTCTATCTTTTCCTATTCCAGAGGTTATTCTTCTTGGCTAAGAGGACAGAGCAAAATTAAGAAGTGTGTAGCTCTGCCTTCTCTCTGATGTCATTTATAAACATGTTATCCATCCTTAGCAGGGGTCCTGGCTGTTCTTTGATCCTCCTCTTCCCTCTTAAACAGCTTTAAAAAACCCCACAAAACCTAAATCTTTTTTTTTTTTTGGTTGTTGTTGTCCTTAGCTCATTTCAACAACTTTAGCATATCCTAAAATTTAGATCTACTGACTATATTCTTACTGCATCATGCCAGGCTTTTGTATTCATTCTCCGGTACCTGACCTTTTAACATCTTCTTTATGTATTTTTTAAAAAAGTCTTGAGATAACCCCTGTTCTTTCTCCTTATAGGTATTTTTCCAGTTCTTGTTTTCAAAACTTCATTTTTGAGAGTTTCCCATCTCTTCACTAAATCCAGGGTGCATGTCAGATCACACACAGATGTCCTTTCCTCCATCACAATTCTAGAAGGTATTGGTCACTTCACTCCTTCCTCCCAAAGTCCTTTAATTTCTACCCCAGCAGTTAGTTCCTTCTTAGTGGTAAGAATATGATCCAGATTAGAATCTTTATCTTATTGGTTTTTCTACTTTTTGAAGGATGAAAATATCATGAAGGGAAGCTGAGAAGTTATTGGCAGCTCTGCTTTCAGCAGAGAAAGAAATGGCCAGCATGTCTGGATAATCAAAGCCCCCCACCTCTGTCCCAGACTTGTGATATATTTCCTGAACTTCTCATCTATTTCTTCTTTCCCAGATATCCTTTAGTAATTTGTGATGACAGTTTTTTGTTTTTCCCCTCTGTTGATCTTTTCCCAGATGTTCTTTGTGTTTACTCTACTCTGGTTCCTGGATTTTCTTACCTTCTTAATATATAATGGTACCCTTCCTTCCCCAGTCTACCGTCTTTTGATCTTGTAAATACTATCTTGGGAATAAGGTATATGTATATAGAACCATATTTGACATCTCTGTAGAATTTGACACTATTCGCAAGCCCTTCCTTCTGAATATCCAAAACTGGATACCTAAACTCAGCATGTCCAAAACAGAACTCATTATCTTCCTTTTTATTTATCCAAAATGTTTTGTTGTTGTTTAAGTTTATAAAATATCTCCTTCATATTTGACTGGTAATTTGGGCAGTATTGTCATTTCTGCCAAATTGGCAATGGGAGACTATTCCTTAGGAGATAAGCAAAGAGCATCTCAGTGGGCAGTCTGACCTGTGACATGACTGTGTTAGTTCCTAAGGGGAATGACCTTCCCAGCTGGGGAGAGGGTGGTTCAGGAAAACTTTCTGGTGGCCTCCAAATTGAACTTTACACCACAGATAAAACCTGAACAGGGGAAGAGAGGTTGGACCTTATAGGCCTAAGGAGCAGCATGAGCCGAGGCACAGAGATGGAGAAGGAAAGGACATTTCACATGGGTTGACCTATTCACAGAATTTTTTTAGAAAAAAATTATTTTTTATTGCAAACTTGACAAGAGAAAAGAATAATCATTTGTGTGGCGCTTAAACTGTGTGCCAGGCACTGTGCTAAGCACTTTACAAATATGACCTTATTTGATCCTCACCACGGCTATTGTTGTCCTCATCTTAGAGCTGAGGAAATTTAGTCAGACAGATTCAGTGACTTGCCCAAGGTCACACAGATGCAAGGTCTGAACTCTCAAGTCCTCCTGACTCCAGGCTACCTAGCTGCCTCAATGTCATATGCTAAATATGAACATCTTGAAGTACAAAGGACAGAAAAAGAAGATTGAGTTTGAAGCTACACACTTCTGTTATATAGTTCATTTTAAATACACATATATTTGTGTGTGTATATGTCTGTGTGAATGTACACACACACACACACACACACACACACAATAACAACAAACTGCCCTGCTTTTCTGTGCTTCCTTCTGAACTTCCTTCTGCTCTCTTCTATTGGTTTTTAAAAAATGTTTCAGTGACACTTTTTTCTTTTTTTGCGTAACTATTACACACACACACACACACACACACACACACAGAGGCTCTCTCTAGTAACTAATAAGGATAACCAAGCAAAACAAATTCATGTCTTGACTGTGTATGAAAAGACATGACTCATTCTGTACTTCTAGTCCATTACCTTTCTGCAAGGAGGTGGGAAGTATGCTTCATTATAGTTCTTCTGAAATTATGTTTGGTTATTGCATTGATCAGAGTTCATAAGTCATTCTGAGTTGTTTTCCTTTATATTGTTATAGTTGTTCATAGAGTATTCATTTAAGGACTCCCAAATATTTAACTAACTTTTACATGTATATGCATATAATTGACAATAAATGTATCATTTAACTAATTTATATAATATTTATATATTTAATGCACATAATAGTTTATGTAGAACTAATTTAATTTATATATTATACAAAATTTAATGTATATACACAAATATACATGTATACATGTGTAGATACATATAGACGTGTGTATGTATATATACACACACACATACATGTATTAACTTTACAACTTTAAGGATCCATAAATCAATGTATGTACTTTTTCCACCAATGCAAATTTCAGTCTATCTATGACTTAGTAAGTTAAATTCAAGATATTTATTTGGAAAGTCAGACAACTTGTTCTTTCAGTGGTTTGGGTTTTTTTTTTAAGTGACAAACTTATTTAATTTTATTTTTCAGAGAAATTGGTACAATTATCAGATCATTAGGCTGCTGCCCGAGTGAAGGAGAACTGCACGATTTGATTGCAGAGGTAAGTAGGATTAAAAAGATTTTAAGTCCTTGAAAATACTTGTCATATGTGTAGGAGGCAGGTGAAGATCCTGGGTTTGGAGTCAGAAGGCCTTGGTTTGAGTTTGAGCTCAGCCATTTATAAGCTGTGTGACCTTGTGCAAGTGACAAGGATCTATCTGACCCTCAGTTTATTTTCCTCCCTTAAAGAACTGTCATAAACATCATCTGAGATAACAAACAAACAAACAAATTTTGTAAACTATAAAACATTGTACAAATGTAAGCTATTGTTGTCTTGTAAATAAATATATTTTTTAATAGCATACTTCCTTCCTTTTAGTAAGGGGAGGCCAAATTTAGAGACATCAGCAGCAAAACTTTAAAATCAACAAATCAGTATTTGTTCAGCATTTACCATGTACTGAGCACTATGCTAAGTGCCATTTGGATGATAAGGTACTTCTCGTCTTAGAAGAGATTACAGTATATTTTGGGAAATAAGAGTAAAGTGCACATGAAGTAACAAGCAAATAATATGGTAGCATTTAATTAAGAACTAAATTATGTGATGCAGACTAATTTCTATAGAATTTTTAAAAAGCTTTGTGTTATAATTTAATTTGTTTTAAAATTATATATAGTATGTGCATATATATGTATATACATACACAGCAGTATTCACTAAAACTATTGGATCTATTGATTAAAAAAGTAGAAAAGAAGATTGGTGGAATAAACTTGATAAGTAAGAGTCAAAAATCATTGAACTCAGTTAATCCAATATTCAGCACATTTGAGAATGTAAGTTAGTTGGGGGGGAAACTTGTTTGACAAGAGCTACTCGAGAAACTGGAAAGCAGTTTCGCATTAAATTAGGCTTAGACCATGTTATGCTATGTATAACAATAAGTTCAAAATGACTACTTCACCTCAGTGTTAAAGGTCATACTATAAAAAATTGGAAAATAATAAGATTGGGTGACTTTTATAACTATGACTAAGGGATAAAATGCTTAACCAAATAAGGAGTAGAGACAATGACAAAAGATAAAATATATTATTTCAGTGCCTTGAAATTGAAAAGCTTTTGCACAAGTAGAATACAGCCAGAATAAGGAAGGAAGCTGTCAACTGGGAAGAAAATTTTTCCATGATCTCTGATAAGAACCTGATAAGCCCAAATATATAGAGAACTAACATAAATGTATAAAATTAAAAGCTATGCTCCTATTGACAAATGATCAAAGGATGTCAACAGCTTTTAAAAAGAATTGTAAAATGTATAACAACCATATGAATGATGGTTCCAAATTGCAGATAGTAAGAGAAATGCAGGTACTTTCTGGTTCCTGTGCTCCAGGTTCCTACCTAACCTGGAGCTCTGGGTTTTTAACTGGTGAACATTCTCCCTATCTAACCTGGACAAAGACCCATCCACCATGATACTTCTTGACCACCCTTATACTGTGTCACTATGATTGTATCTATCTTCCTCTCACACCTTCCAACTTCCTGGTCACCAATTCCTCATATATGTTAATTTTCCTTATTAATATTTAAGGTCCTTGAGGGCATAATTGTATTTATATCCTCAGTGCTTAGCACAGTGCCTGGTACATATTAAGTTTTGAGTAAGTGCTTATTAATTTACTTACTGACTCATAGGACATAGTTTCAGAGCCAGAAATTCTGAATTCAAGTTCTACCTGTGACATAGTGGTTGTGTGACCTTGGGCAAATCACTTAACTTCTGAAAATGTTTTTAGATAAAGCTTAGTAATTATATATTTTAGTTAGTCAACAATCATTTATAGTTAAACATAGCGCCAAATACTAAGGATACGCAGACAGACAAAATCAGTCCTTGCCCTCAAGGAGCTCACATTCTAACGTGGGAATTTTGTTGTTCAGTCATATCTGACTCTTCATGATGCCGTTTGGATTTTTCTTAGCAAAGATACTGGAATGGTTTGCTATTTCCTTCTCCAGTTCATTTTACATATGAACAACCTGAGGCATATAAGATTAAATGACTTGTCCAAGGTCACCCAGCTAATAAGTATCTGAGGCTAGATTTGAACTCATGAAGATGAGTTTTCCAGACTCTAGACCTGGCATTCTGTTCACTGTGTCACCTAGCATCTTTATGACTCAATACCAGCTTGGTCACAGGCTGATGCATTTTTCAGCCACAGCATGGCTCACAAACCTTTTTGCTGAGTTTTACAGTTAATCTAAGCCAAATGGAAGGAATTCCCCCCCCCCCCCCCAACAAAATCCCAGATTGCAATCCAGTTACCACAGGCCCTCAAACAAGGTATCTTCTTGAACTCCTTAGTCTCTCACTCCCCATATCCAAGCAGTTGTGAAGTCCTGTGTGTTCTGCCTTCAAAACATCACTTGCATGTGCCTTCTTCACTCCTTTGCCATTGCTACCACCCAGGTGCAGACCTCATCATCCTCATATGCCTGCAGAACACTGCAATAGCCTGCTGGTTGATCTCCTTGCACTCTCTCTCTCTCCACTCCATCTTCCGTTTAGATATCAGAGTGATAAAACTTCGGTCTAACCATATTGCCATCCCATACTCATAAATTGCAGTAGCTCCCTGTTATTCCCAAAACCAAACATAAAATGGAAATTTTATCAGTTTAATCCTCTTAATTGTTTTTTATTTTATTGCATTTAAGTCTGTGGATTAATTTGGATATTATTGTCATTTTTGCTATCTCTCCATTGACCCTTGGATAGATTGATATGTAGTGTGTCTCAAAAGTCTTAGTGTATTTTGAAGCTATTACATTTTGCTACAACCAGCTGTGTGACTATAGGAATGTCATTTAACTTTTCAGTGCCCCAGGCAACTCTCTAAGACTATACATTACAGATCTGTTAATTATCCAGTGGAGGAGGTTTCCATACTGGGAATTCCCCACATCAATGAAAACACAGATTTAAATTTATAAAGAAAAATCTCACCAATTTTAAATGATCTGTTTCCTTTAAATTGCTTTATAATTCTTAAAAATTTTTTTTTAAACCCAGAAAAAGCCTTTTTCAGAGGGTTCAGTTCTGGATCACAGTCTTCCTCTATATCCCAATCTATTCTCTTCTTTTGGAGAACTTCAGAATACACATTGCTATTCCAGGCTTGCACAACCTGGCCTTCTAGTTTATCAACCCTCTGATGACCTACACCCTACATCCTACTCCCACAGGGATGATTATACCTTTTATAGTGGACCAGGCTCAGGCTGCACTGGCATCTCAGGTTCACCATTAGAATGATATTAAGTACTTGTAGTCCATTTATCAGTTAACAAAAGAAGGTTGACATTCAGAGAGGAAAAAGGATATTTGTTGAGGTTGCAGCATGGATTCTGTCAAGCTAAGCTCTCATGTGCTGATGCTGTTCATGCTGTTGCTCTGACGTCAGAAGAACTGAAGAAAGAGTGAAAGCCCATCCTGTACTCAGGTGACCAGAAAGCTATATCAGTGTCCAGAGTCTTAGTTCCCTGAGCCAATGAAATCTCAAGGACAGTTTTAATACTGTTTAAGGAAAAACTGGCCTAACCTACATGGGGCAGGGACTTGAGACAGTGTTCCTACCATACCCTTAATCTTAACATTACTGTCCTTGACCGTGCTGTACAGAACTATGACTCCCTTCATAAAGCCCCAAGCCATCTACCATCTACCTTCTTCTTTGCTCCTTTTCATACACAGCTGAACATTCCTGGAAAAAATAGACCATGCCTTTTGGGTCCACTAGAATTTGTACTATTATCAAGTGGGCAATCTTTTTTTGTTCTTTACTGTTTGCCTCTACCATACTCTCTATAGGAGTTATTCCAAACTTTCTCTTCTGACCTAAACCACTTAGATCATTCCTTTTTTCATCTTCTCAACAGAGGACCTTACCTCCCACTTTCATGATTAAATAGAGGTTCTCCATCATAAGCTCCTTCCTCTCCCATACTCCACTCCTCAGATCTCCTCTACATAATCCATCATTCTCTCTTCCTTCCTTTCTTGTCTTTGAGGATGAGATGAATCTTCCTGACAAGTCCAGCTCCCTTACTTGTGCTGTTAATCCTGTTCTCTCCAGTCTCCTCTCTAAGCTCATCCCTTATTCCCTGAGCTGCTTCATCTCCTACAAATTTCTCTACATCTCTTTTATCCTTTTAAAAAGAAAAAACAAAACAAAAACTTGATTTTGTCAAACCCTCAAGGTATTTTCATTTATTTCTTTTCCCTTTCACAGATGAACTAAAGAGTCGTCTGTACTTTTTTGCTTCTTATTTTCTTACCTCTTATATAACTTTCCATCACCCAGCAATATGACTTCCAACTCAACTGAAATGGTTCTGTCCATAGTTACTAATGATAATAACTGCTCAATCCCATGTCCTATTTTCTTTTTTTCTTTTTAAATGTTTTTATTGATGTCTTGTTTTTTTGTATCACCATAGTTACCCCTAGTATTATTCCTTTTCCTCCCGCTCCCAGAAGGCCATCTCCTATAACAAGTAGTATTTTTAAAGTACAGAAAACAACAACAAAAAAGAACCATGTACAATGTGTAATACTTGTGGACCTCTATAAAGAGGTGGGTTGGGAATGTCCTTTCATGCTTGATCTTTTCTTTTTTTAATTAACTTTTGTGTTTATTTTTAGTTTATATCATTCATTTCCACAAGGTTTTGAGTTACAAATTTTCTCCCCGTCTATCCCCTACCCACCACCCCAAAACAGCAATCCCACTGAATACCTCCTCTCCCAATCTGCTCTCTCCTATATCCTCCCCCATCCCCCGTCTGACTTTCTAGTAGGGCAGGATGGATCTCTATACCCCAGTGCCTGTATATCTTATTTTCTAGTTGCATATAAATAATAATAATAATAATATTTAAAAAAATATTTGATTTTAAAACGTTAAATTCCAGATTCTTTCCCTTCCTCCCTCGTCTCCCACCCCGACTGGGAAGAAAAGCAGTTCAATATAGGTTGTACATGTGTAGTTACACAAATTTCCATTGTGGATATATTGTGAAAGACTGACTGTATTTTCCTCCATCCTATCCCCCACACTTGTTCTGTTCTCTGCTTTGTCCCTGTCCCTTTACAAAAGTGTGTGCTTCTAACTACCCTCCCCGCCAAGCTGTCCTCCCCTCCATCATCCCCGCTCTTATCCCTTTCCCCTTTGCTCTTCTGTAGGGCAAGATATCCAATTCAGAGTGCTTGTAATTCCCTCCCTAAGCCAAATTCAATGAGAGTAAGGTTGACCCATTCCCTTTTGCCTTCCTGTTCTTCCCCTCCATTGTAACTGTTATCCCTTGCCTCTTCTGTATGAGATAATTTATCCCATTCTGTCTCTCCCTATCTCCTCTCATTATATTCCTCTCTCACCTATCAATTTCACCTTTTAAATATCATCCCTTCCTAATTCAATTGATCCTGTGCCCTCTGTCTATGTATACCTGTACACATATATATACACACACTCACATATATATTCATATGCACATATACCCTCCTATATAGACATATAGGTATGTATACATATATATGTATATATGCATTTATATTCCCTTCAACAATCCTCATACTGAGAAAAGTTTCCTAAGTTACAATTACTGTTTTTTCATGTTGGCATGTAAATGGTACAACTTTGATAAGTTCCTTATGGTTTCTTTTCTCTGTTTACCTTCTTATGCTTCTCTTGATTCTTGTATTTGAATGTCAGATTTTCTATTCAGTTCTGGTTTTTTCATCAAGAATGCTTGAAAGTTCTCCATCTCATTGAATGATCATATTTTCCCCTGAAACATTATACTCAATTTTGCTGGGTAGGTGATTCTTGGTTTTAATTGTAGCTTCTTTGATCTCTGGAATATCATATTCCAAGCCCTTCAAACCCTTAATGTAGAAGTTGTTATCTTGATTGTGTTTCCACAATATTAAAATTGTTTCTTCTTTGCTGCTTGTAATATTTTCTCCTTGATCTGGGAACGCTGGAACCTGGCTATAATATTCCTAGGAGATTTCTTTTTGGGATCTTTTTCAAGAGGTGATGGGTGAATTCTTTCAAGTTCTATTTTGCCCTCTAGCTCTAAAATATCAGGGCAATTTTCCTTGAGAATTTCTTGAAGGATGCTTTCTAGGTTCTTTTTTTGATCATGGCTTTCAGGTAGTCCAGTAATTTTTAAATTGTCTCTCCTGGATCTATTTTCCAGGTCTGTGGTTTCTTCAAGGATATATTTCACATTCCCTTCTATTTTTTCATTTGTTTGCATCTGTTTAATAGTATCTTGATTTCTCATGAAGTCATTTGCTTCCATTTGGTCCACTCTAATTCTGAAGGAATTATTCTCTTCAGAAAGCTTTTGAGATTCTTTTTCCATCTGGCAAATTCGACTTTTTAAGGCATTCTTCTCCTCATTGGCTTTTTGGGCCTCTTTTGCCATTTGAGTTAGTCTATTTTTTAAGGTGCTATTTTATTCAGTCAGGTTGTTGACTCTCTTCATGATTTTCTTGCATCATTCTCATTTCTCTTTCCAATTTTTCCTCTTCTTCTCTTACTTGATTTTCAAAATCCTTCTTG